>VYXC01012426.1:523107-938363 GCA_013397175.1 Platysteira castanea | reverse complement strand
GGGCTCGGGGGCGGGCCGGGCTCGGGGACAGGACGGGCCGGGCGCAGGGGCGGGCCGGGCTCGGGGGAGCTCCCAGCCAAACGTCGCGGGCGTGGCCTCGGGGCCGGAGTGATCCGTGCGGGAGGAGTCCTGGGCCGCTCACACGACAAGTGCACTGCACATCTAGAGTGCTGTGTCGAGTTCTGGGCTCCTTAGTACCAGGGAGACGTGGGGCTCCTGGAGCGGGTCCGGCAGAGGGCAACGAGGGTGATTAAGGGACTCTTATGAGGAAAGGCTGAGGGAGCTGGGCCTGTTCAGCCTTGAGAAGAGACGGCCCTCTTCAGTGTCTGCAAGTTCCAAGAAGGGTTCCAAGAAGATGGATCCAGGCTGTTCTCGGTGGTGCTAAGCAATGGGACAAGAAACTGGTGCACAGAAGTTCCACCTGAATGTGGGGAAGAACTTCTTTACTGTGCAGTGTCTGAGCACTGAACAGGTTGCCCAGAGAGGCTGTGGAGTCTCCCTCACTGGAGATATTCCAGACCCATGTAGACACGGTCCTGTGCCATGTGCTCTGGGATGACCCTGCTTGAGCAGGGAGGTTGGACCACAGGACCCACTGTGGGCCCTTCCAGCCTTACACAGTCTGTGATTATGTGATTCTGTGAGTCTGTGAAGTTTCAGCTAACATGGGTGATTCAAACTTTCTAGGACTTTGTACTAAAGAGTTTTAGAGCAATCCTTATTATACATGAAATCTTTCTGTTTTCTTCCCAGTTATTAATTGAATCTGTCATAAAAATTACCTAATATGCAATACTGGAATTTTGTTCATGTGTATGTCTATGCCTAGTTAAAATCCTTACCTATAGGCAGGGGAGGCTTATGTTTCTGTCTCCACTTACTTCCCTGGAGCACTCGGCTGAAGATGAAGAGGAGTCGTCTTTGATATGTTTTTACAATCAGATAGCTCCAGTCATCTCATGGCTGAAAATTTCATTGTAGGTGGGAGGGAAATATGAGAAGACACATATTGCACAGAAGAAAAGAGGACTGCAAATAAAAACAACAATAAGATTGCAAAGCAAACTCCTCAGGAACCCAACTAAAATTTGCCCTCCTGCGCTCTGAGTCACTATATCTGCATGTCTGGTAGTAAACAACTTGAGAAATGTCCTTTAATTTATGGATTATTACTATGTATGTAAACATATTTTGACAAAGCTGTGGGACAATTCCTCTCCCAGTTCTCCCTGTCACCTGTCTCAGCAGGGCAGAAGCATTTTGTATTCCACACAGCAACCTGTAGTTCTGTCTTGCACATCAATAAAGAAGAAACCTGAACCACGCAATAGAAAATATGTATCCAACAGGTAGATAACTTCCTGCTGGGATACCCTTAATTCCACCGACATGGTATTTCCTGTAGGCCTTTAGATGTGGCTTGCCTCTACAGACGGATGGCCTCCAGGATGTAAATCAAATTCAGGCTATTTGAGTATGGCCAGGAATGTCCTTCCCCATCTAGAGAATCAGCCTACACATCCTTCTGATTGTTTCAGGTGTCTTTTTACTGTACTCTTTTGCAGGTATTCCTCTTGCTCCTGTCCAGGCTGCTACAGGCTTGGTTGTGTCTCCAAACTCTCACCCAGAACATCTGAGGGGATGCCATCTGCACACCCGTGTACTCAGGTCCCTCTGCTAATCACACTCTTGCCTGCCCTGGACAAGGTAAAATTGGGTACACAGCCATCCACAACCCGTCATTCCCTTCACCCATATTGTTCAGAATGAACAGTCCTACATGGTACTTACACCTCACACCTACACCCACATGGATGAAACAGGAGTTCTGTAGCTACATCTGTAGTTCTAAATAGGCTGGGGAAAAGGCAAAGTTTAATGCTGGACCGCTGATTCTCTGTAATGCTAAGTTACCAGCAAACTTTTTTGGCATATTTCTGGCCAAGACCAACCCAGCATCTCCACAGCAATGCCTAGGCACCAGAAGAACACCTAGCATACACTAAGGACTGCTTCCAGTAAGAAGATAGATTTGGGTTCTTCCTCCCATGCAGTCTTCCAACACCATCCCAACATACTCTTTAGCCTTAGAGCCCTCCTTGTCCTCCTGCCAGGTCCCAAAGCATGTAACATCTTCCAGTTTTGTACCAATTAAAAAACAGTTTCCTGGGCCACACCAGTTTCTGTGTTATATCAGATTTTGAAATAAAGGAGACACAAAAATGACAACAAAGTATTACAGCCACAGTACAGTACATAGAGCCTCGAGGAGACCCACAGCACAAACACCACATAGGATGCATGTGGTCAGTTTAGACACTTGGTCTGAGGGCCAGAAGTCATTCCCTGGCCCTGTTCTGTGGTGTAGGCAGGGCCTGTATGGCTTACACCCAGGGCTGGTGAGGAGGAACCAGCACATTTTTACCCTGAGTGCATTCAAGTGAGGCAGGGCCTCCCGTAACCCTGATATGGCCAATGAAAATACTCAGGTGAAAAGCAACAGCTACACTGTTGCTTTTCAAAAATGTTCAAAAATGAACGAGCAGTTGCTTCAGGGAAGGCTTCTACCTAGACAGATCACATTTCCTAAATACTGAAGGAAGAGCAGAGGCAACAGAAGAGAGAGCAACAGGGGAAGAGTGGGCCATTTGTGCTCCCTCCCACAGAGCCAGCTAGGTCTCTGCAAGCAGCTGTGCCAGTTTCTGACCAACATCAATATGTCAATTCTGCTTCTCAAAAATCACAAGCCTACTTTGAGCCTGTGTACGCTCCCCGCAGGCATGTAACTGTGGGCAGTTCTGCATTGGTATTGACAGCTGGGGCACTCAGCAGCAACACAGGGAGCAGCCACAGCCCCGCCACCCGCCCCCTGCGGCAGTGTCATATTGGACATCGCTGCAATGGAAAAGTTAAAGGAAACCTTGTTGAAAAGAGATGAGAAAGGGTGGACTTTATGTTTAGACGGCACCCAGAGCTGCAGCGGGACAGGTTTTGGGGGAGGGAGTGCAGAAAGAGTGGTTGAAACTGTGTCTCTGCTTTCTCTTGTTGGCAGAACAGTGTGAAGCTACTGGCCTGGTGGTGGAATTTGACCTTGCTTTGCCTTGCCTGGTTGGGAGACCCACCCCCCAAGTTTGGAGCATCTGTGCATGGAATATGATGAGGATGATGATATTTTCTTTGCAAAATGGATGAGCAGCTTCTGGGGCCACAACTTGATCGATGAGAAGGAGAAAGAAGGCAGAGGCCACAAGAAACGTCAGACTCGACTCTGTAGTGAAAGGAGAGCATCCCTACCGGTAAGAGGTGTGCAGCTTTCTCTGTGTGTGCATGTGGTTTATGTATAAATATAAGTTCCATCCCCAGAGGCACAGCCCTAGGGGTGTATGAGGAGGAGTATGGGACACTTTGCCAAGTAACTTCAGTTCCTGCTGGCAGCTGTTAGTTGCTTTTTTGAACTTAGCTGTCTGCCAGGGTCACGCCTCTGGGGTCTTGGAATACAGGAAGACTGGCAAACTCCAAGGTAAGTGATGATAGGACCAGAAATGTAAGGAGAAGCATGTGATAGCTGCCTATGTATTACAATGTTGTTCTGGCTGCTCAGCATAACCTGGCAGAGATCAAAGCATTTTGCACCTTCATACATAAAGATTGTCTGTAACAAATCTGTTCTTATGTGAAAAACTGTATAACTCCATATGTATTAAACAGATTTGGACCTAATTCTGCAACTATCCTGTCTCCAGGAAATTTTACCCTTTACCCCTTAGGACTTACCTGCTTTCAGGTGTAACTTCTATTTTAAGCTAGAGGATGCAGTCTCTCCTGGTTTAAAACATCTGACTCTAAAAACGGTGATACAACACATAACAAAGCTTACTAAACTGTGAAGTAAGATTTTAAGGTAGAAGTACATTCTTTATTCTTAAACTAACAAAACAGTTGGGAAAGGGGCAGCTTCATGTGCAGAAGGCAGCTCACAACTGTCTAAGTGATTATCAAAATTAGGTTAAACTGAAAACAGCTGTTCACAATCTTCTCTGGATTCAAAGATTGTGGCTTTTATTTCAGCTTTTAAAAGAACACTTAGGTGGTCCAAATCTGTCTCTTTTTTTTCCAACTACATCAGTTGTTTTAACAAACATACTATTTTTCCTTACAAACCATTATTTACTTATATCCTTAGATCATTATGGCTGCAACAAAGCAAACGCTAGTATACTGGGGAGAAACAGCTAATCTTTTCCAAACTTTTTTTTGTGCCATTCTATGTTTCCACCTTGCAAGTTCTTCTCCACTGCAGCTATCGTATTCTAAGCTGTGGGATTTTTCCTTTCCAAAAAAATTGGCTAAGAAAAACAGAAGAGTCCAAAACCACTTCCTCCCTCTTTGAATTTTTGGACAGACTGGAGAGGTAACCTTCATTCATAACTTCTTGTCTGATCAGCCACATTTCTTATTTACTCTTATATTTCACCAGATTGCAAGACAGACTCTGAGCTAGAGCTTTGCTGCTCTATTCCATCAGAATGCTGAATATATAATGTTTATTAATGGGGGGGAGGAGGTTGATTATTTTTACTGTATTTTATTTTTTTCACTCAGAGATCCATGCATGTGTGATTTCTTTAGGCCTCAATAGAAACTGGAGTCTAAGAATGTACTTTAAATCACTTTCCATTCAGCAAGGTGCTGAAAGCATCCTCTTGTAGATTTGTGTCTGTATTCATGTGTGCACAGACATTTCACATGAAGCATGTCCTTATATTCAGTTTGTTCAAAAGCTATTTAAATATTTAGCCAACAGCTATTCAAATACTTTGCTATACTTGTATTCCTGAATCCATACCTAGAATTTAGATTAAGTTAGCTGACAGAAGGACAGTGATTTTTTGATGTTACTGTTTAACAAGCTAAAGATATTGTGTACACTTAATTATGTCTGGCCTTTACGTTAATGCTTCACACAAATTTGTCTTGCTCCATTAGTTTCATAAAGAAGATGTATATTTTAACTGTTTTATTTCTTAGTGCCCAAAGTTGGTTGGAGGAATGTGACAGGAAGATTTGTTTGAGGGTTTTATTATTTTGGGATACATTTTTAAATGAATTCTTGGTTTGGAGCAGTTGGTAGTAAAGAGCCCTAGTAAGTGTTGTCTTTAACCAAAGCCAGAAGTTAAACAAATGGGCACTACTGATGCCTTAGAAATACCTCCAGAAAGAGCATCTCCTTGTTGAGAGCAGTAACTTGCTACTGCACCTGGATGTGTGTTTTTTACATAATTACTACAAATTATAACTAGTGTAAAATTCATTATTACAAATTATAACTATAAGATAAGATTCAAAACACTGGTACTGTTATTTAAATATTGTCTTCATTTTATCAGAACAGTGCTAATTATCAGGAGGAATAATAACTGAGATTAGACTGCATCTCTTCTGAAAGTTAATACCTCTACAGCAGATCATAGTGTACCCTTTCTTCTGTCTCAATGCTGAAAGTTGAGATAACTCCACTGTCTAGATGAAAATCAAGTTCTGACACAGCTGTTGACAAAAGCTCCTTGTGCAGGTACAGTGGAACTGCCAAAAGAGCACTGCCAGCTCACTTGGTCTCATATCCAAGGCTGCTATTCAGGGCATCAGCAGCAGAGCAGTCCTGCCCACGTGATCTGCTTCTGCACCACCAGCCTTTTTGATGCTGCATAGCAAAGTGCTCTCACGGTAGCACAAAAGGTGGTTCTGCTGCAGAATCACTTTCAGCTCCAAACTGGTGTATTGTAGTTTTTCCTGTGCTGTAGTAAGACATTCAAGCCACTTCTCCCACCTTGAAGACAAAAATAAACTCCTGTGGTATCCTATTGTGGTACAGCCCCCATCCCAAATATGGATAAAGCTTTGTAGAATAACTCCCAAACTATCAACAGTTTTCATTATTTTTTCCCCCATATCTTGGTATACCTCACAAATACTACTGAGATGAGCTTTGCAAAATGCTTTTGCTGTTGTCATTCACATTTTGCAGAGGGGAACACAAAATTATATTCATCCCTCACTGGGTCACTGTCAGGTCAGGCTAAAACATGTAACTCCACTCTCTCAGGCTGAAACAACGTGTAGCTGCTCCACTCTCCTGGAAAGGTCAGAGCTGTGTATGTTGCTGTGGGCCAGCGCTGAATGTGAAAACTGCCTGGGGACAATTAAGTCATCTCTTTCCTTCTCCTTTATTTAACTTGTTCCCCTGGCAAACTTTAGACAAATTAACTGTGATACTCTTTTTGAAGCCTCCGGCTATGACTTTCCTTGACACATTATAGTTATCCTACATAATTTTGATTCAGAACAGTTCTTACCTTCCAGACATTTTGTTGTAAGGGAAAGATTGGAGGAAAAGGAGAGCTGTTAAGAGTTTTACAGCCCCATACATGTATCCACCTTCAAATAGACGTTGTTGCTTCACAGCAGAAAATTGCTAGGAGCAGCTGAGAGTGGGAGGAGAAGAACTGACTGCTGTTGAAGTTACTGACATTTAATTTAAACTAAACTTGGACTGAACATCTACCACAATATTGTTACTGTAGACCAATTGAAGCCCAGACCTAAACATTTTTAAGAAATATATGCTTGTCTATAAGCTTCTCTTAAGGAAATGAAGCCATGGGAGAGCATCTGAATGTCAGATGTTCCAAAATATCCCTAAAATACTCAGGTCATTGTGTAAACTCCAGCAAACAATGAACACTTGTGCTGACACACTGAAGATTAATTTTCTTACTGACAGCTGTGCAAGCTCTCAGATCGAGGCCAAAAGATGTAAGCAATTAACTTGTCTGCACGGAAACTGAGAAAGAGATAAGGCAAATTATGCTGACAGCAATTTTTATGTGAAGTGGTTTTGTTTGTGTACCTTTTGCGTGTTTGAGATGGGCAATTAGCAGAAGATTAGCTGTTTTGTAAATAGATACACTGAGCATGAGTGACCTTTACCCAACTCAGGAAAAAAGGAGTACTAATGGGAATGAGAAAAAATCCCTGAGATCCCTTGGTGCTTCTGGCTTTCCCAGCACTGGCAAAACATCCCCATTTTGATGGTGGAGAATTTAATGTATAATGCAAAGCACTGTGAGAGAACGCACAGCCGCAGTAATATGAGTGCATAGACCTGTCTGCGTAGCTTTACCCTTAGCCCACTGAGACAGATGGGCATTTCAGAGGAAAGCCTGTCCCTTTTCCTGACCATTGCTGCCATATTGGTAGGTAAACTGCAGTCTTTTTGTTAAGGGCTTACCTGTAATTCTATCTGTGAAGGGAAATTAAAAAGCGATGTCTTAGTAAAAGAAAACATTTACAGACATTGCAAAACAGGACTGATAGAATACAATTCCCCATTTCAGCTGTCCTCCTGTGTTTGTGGTTTGTTTTTTTCCCAAACCCTCTAGGAACAGATACCAGTGATTTTTACCATGAGACAATTTTTATTTCCAGGAAAGAATATATGTTGATGCCATTAAAATGACAGAGAAGACATTTAGCTTGTTGAGCCTGGCATGGCATGTGTGCTCCTGTCCCTCGGGCACAATGCGATTGCTTTGATGCTTTCTAAAGTAACAATACAATATGACCTTACAGAACTTGCAGCTGTATTGACCACTTTGAAACCAAAGTAAAAATAATATAGCAGAAATCATTAACACTGCTCTCAGAGGCAGTTCATAATACCGGACATAGTAAGTTTATGCCTGGAAAAAAAAATGGAACCAGTACCATTTTTTTGGTAAACTCTCCTTATTAGGTGCTTCTGGCAGGTGTGAGATTTATTATTTTTAGCATCTCTCATCAAGCCTGTCTAATGTGATGTAGCCACAGCCATATGAATGCACAGCCTCACTATTCAGAGAAAGGCTGCATAGGTTCCTGTTGTGCCAATACATTTATAGTAGCATCTGGGCCAGAGTGCATGAAATTGTGTGCAGGACGTGTTTCAGGTCCCTTGCAGTCCAAGGTTTGTAGAGTCACGTGAACACTATACCAAGTTGGTTTAGTTTTCCCCTCTTTGTTAAAATAACAAAACAACCAAGACACACACCACAAACCCTACTCTAAGTGTAAGGTTTTCTACTGGATTTTCTTAGAAAGCATTGCAGAACCTGTAGGATAAGCCTTCATTTGTTATAAACAATCACAGCTCCCTTAAAGCCAGCAAAACTTCTCAGGGTTACTTAGAAGCTGAAGGTTTAGCTCCAGGCTTATACAAAACACAGAATCAATTGGGATGGAAGAGACCCCTGAGATCATTGAGTCCAACCTTTGACCAAACCACCACCATGTCAACTAGACCATGGCACTGAGTACCACATCCAGTCTTTCCTTAAACACCTCCAGGACAGTGGCTCTACCACCTTCCTGAGCAGCCCATTCCTATGCCTAACCATCCTTTCTGTGAAGAAATTCCTCATAATATCCAAAACATATATGCATTCAAAAAAGTATGCAGCAGCTGGGCGCCCGGAATGCTTTAATCTGACACCTGCAGGGGTGTAATTTTCAGTACCTCCCATCTCTCAAAATTTTCATCATCTGCATCTTACCACTGTTCAGCTATTCATCCTGAAAAAGCATCAACAGCTGGCAGGGTTTGGGGTATCCCCAGCTCTGTGTGGTGTCCTCACCCATCTCTTCTACAGGTCTGTCCATTAGTAAAACCACCAATACATGACTCCACAGGACGCAGCAGTTCTGTATCAGTTTAATCTCCTTTACCACCATTCAATTAAACACAGCTGATGCAGATCAATAGCTTTTATCTGCATGCCAGGCCTGGGAAAATTGAATCACACAGAAACTAAACAACTATCTACTCCCTCCTCACTTCAATCCTGCAAATGCAATTGTAGAAGTCTGTTTCCTACCACTTCTTTTGTTGGGATGTGTCCCTCAGTGCCCTGAAAGTGCTCCTACGTTAGTTCAGGACAAATGTGCCCAAGAAACCAGCTGAAAATTCAAAGATGGACAATAAAGCATCCTGTCTGCATGTAGGCCATGCTGGAAATTTGACCCGAGGATCAAACCTCTTACCTGACTCATCTGGCCTCAAAAGGCTGGGTAGTGCTTTTTGAGAGTCCTGCCTAGAAATTGCAGCCAGGTGCAAGGCCTGAGTTTTTGTGGTTACGAAGAATCCCAGTTCCTTTTAGTGTCAGTGAACACTAAGAGGACTCAGCACACTTTATGTTTGGAATGTTCATTTGTTTGCCAGAACTTATATCCTCAAACCCAGGAATAACAGGAAATTCTGCCTCTGCTGCCCTTTGAAAGCAAATTCTTGGCAGTGTGATTCTCCTGCGCATAAAAAGAAAGATACAGAATTCTGGGCAAGGTCCTTCACTTTGCACCACTGTTTGGAGAGTCTCTGTGGCAGAAAAAAATCTGCCTTATGTGCTCTGCTTTAATATTCAGTACTCAACAAAGACCTTTTGTTTTTCAGGCCAAGCTTTCCTCCCTCCATACAACACGACTTCATGCTTCTGCCAAAGGCTCATCTTCAGGCCACCTCAGGGGCTCCAAAGAATTTCAAGAAGACCAAGATGTCAAATGCCACTGCCACAGGAAGGCAAGCAGAACACCTTCAGCAGACAGCTCATGCCCAGAGACAAGATCAAACTCCATTCAGGAATTTGCAGAGTCCTTTGAAAAGCAATTGCATCTCAAAAGCAAACGCTCAGTTTCTTTGGTAGGTAACAACCAACTTAAGATCACTACAGAAGAAAAGAGCCCAAGCAACTAAGTCAGCTTTATCCTTTGTGTAATTGCTGTGACATTGCCGGGGGAAGTGCAGACATAAGCTCCAGTTGGAATTTCTCATATTATATCGTCTCAAATTACTACAGTAGCACAAACAAGGTTAAAGTAGTATCATTAGTGTGAGGATTCTTGTGGTGTTACTGTCTGGGCTTATTCAGGAAAGTTTATCCTCGAAATGAGACACCACACTGGCTCATGTGGCAATGTTTTCAGAGGTTTCTATGGCTGTGACAACAAAACATGACAATATAAACCCAGGTTTGCTTCACTTTTGCTGCAAGACCCAGCTCACTTTTTCACTGCTGCTGACCTGACTTAACCTATATGGTGTTATCTGTAATACTGCCAGACACTGCAGTGTTTGAGAGGCCTCTCTTTTACCCCTCAGGACTCCATCCATCTGCTTTCTGCAGCGTCACCACACAGCTGCAGCAGCAGCTATTGCTGGAAGTGGCCAAACGTAATTTCACTGAATGGGCACGCAGGCAGCAGAGGATTCTCCCCCCATTTCATCCTTCTCCCCATCATTCTGTCCTGTGCCATGAGCATTTGTTTTGTTTGGTATGTGTTGATGAAGTAGCCAATAACAACCTTTTGTCTATGACACTTTAATATATTTTATTATTATGACACATAATATCTGCTGTATCGTACAATGGAAGAAAGGGTAATAAATCCTAACTCACTTTTAAGTATCAGAACACTATCAAATTGTCACTCCATTCAAAAAGTTGTGCTTGAACAACTCCTGACATTAGCATCAAATAGCCACAGAAGGAAGTATCTTTTATTTTCAGTTTCTTGACACTGACAGTTTGTATGGAAAAGTAATTTTCAGCTCTCTTTTCAGACCTTCTGCACAGCAAAAGGGAAAAAAAAAATCTCTTTTCAATAG
Source organism: Platysteira castanea (assembly GCA_013397175.1). Taxonomy (NCBI): domain Eukaryota; kingdom Metazoa; phylum Chordata; class Aves; order Passeriformes; genus Platysteira; species Platysteira castanea. The sequence continues at coordinate 927,670 of VYXC01012426.1, read as the reverse complement.
CAGCATAATTACATGATCAGTCCCATAATTATAGTCTTCGCATGACCAGTCCTCTAAGAATATGCAGAATTAAGGTGATGACAGCACTGTTACACCATTGTCAAAATTTCAAGTGCATTCCCTAAACTTCTTTTTCCTCTTTAGGAACTATTCAGTTGATTTCATTTGGAAATTTACATTGCCTCGTGCCAACATTCACCAGTAGTTGTCTGGTTTATCATTTATAATTTCTCAAAAATGCCTGTGTCTAGAAAGTCTGTGAGTGTGTAGTTGTATGGTTAGGTATAATGAACATAATGTATTAAATATGGCTTTAGTTACAATTTTAAAAAATAAAAAAAGTTCCAGTTAAAAGCATGGATTCGAATGCCTCTCTGTAATCAGCAGTGAGGTGTGCTGAACTGTATTTCAATCTGTTTTTCAAGCAGACTAAGTTGTTGTCATGCCCTCAGTCACCACTGTAGTTTGGGAGATGTGACGGACTTGAGAATCTCAAAGAACTGAACAGTAGGTCAGAAATCTGAAAGGAAATATGGGCTTAAACCTGTGTCTCCAAATGGAGTTTTTTTTGCATCCAGAGCTCTGTGGGTGCAATTCAAACCACCACTATCAGACAGGTGAACAGTGTGGGAAAAGTAATTCATCTCCTTCCCTGCATATTGCTTTTATCTTATAGGTGTCTCTTTGAGAACCCTTCATGATCTTGTTTTCAGTGAGGTCTTTGCAGCTAGCACTGAGCAGCCTTCAGATACATGAAGATGGATCAAGTGATAGGACAGAAACGTGGAATCTGGGCTGAAATCTCAGAACCCCTCCCTCTCTCCCTCCTCTCTGCCTTCTTCTTCAAGTGCACTGGGCCGGTGACCCTCCTATCACATACAGAGTAAAATCAAAGCATATGTGTTGTTTCTTGCTCAGCTTTAGGCTGACTGGCTTGGGCCTCAAATTTGAGCCCATCATGGTAAAGCCGATCTTGATGAGGCAGGTTACTGGAATATTCTGTTACATAGTGAAATAACATAATGAGCTTGGGTTTTTTTGTTCTTGTAGGAGTCATTTTTAATTCCCTGCTATTTTTTCCCCACATTTTAGCAACCTGAAGGTGCAAAGGAGAGACGAGAAAGAGAAAAATTGCATTTGAGAAAAAGCAAGTCTCATAAGAAAATGGGAGAGAAATCAGAGCCAAGGAGAGAGCAGGAAGAAGCTGAAGGTTCAGAAGTACCTGCAAAACACAACAAACCGTTTCCGTCACAAGCAAGCACTCAGAAAGGTTATGTATGCACAGGCAGCTAGAATGCATTGAGATAATCAATCTTAACACTCCCCCTGAAGAGCAGAGGGAGCATTCTTGTTCTGTTTTGACTAGAAGAGGCCTATTAGCTAGAATAACCCCTAAGCTGTAAATTAAAAGTACAATTCAACTGCATCACTGACACCATGTTACTACCTTCCTTTCTTTTGTAATTAGAAATGTGACCTTTGTCATAGGAGTGTATCGGTAGCAAGATCCAAGTTAGAAATTAACCACTATAAGAGGGTCTCAGGCAAATTTAGCATTGCAGCAGGACAGTGGTGGATGTGTTCATTTAAGAGGAAACACCATCTATGTATTGCAGAGCCATGCAAAGTCATCAAAAGCCTTATGTTTCTCTTTTAATGAAAAACAGGCTTTTTGGTAGGCTTGGAAAGAAGGAAGTACACATAACCAGCCAACTGCTTCCTGGCCCTGACACACACTTAGATTTGTCTTGGAAACAGGTATCTTTTTGCTTTGACAATCTTTCAGCTCCAAATTTGTGTAAGGAAGAGAAGAGAAGAGAAGAGAAGAGAAGAGAAGAGAAGAGAAGAGAAGAGAAGAGAAGAGAAGAGAAGCCCATGTTCTCTCCTACACCTCTCTGATGTCTCAGTTCTCTGCTCTTCCTATCACTATGCAGTATGACTCTGGTTTCTCTGGCATCTCCCAGCCCTCTCCCACGTCCTCAGTCCCATTTCCCCAGTCTCACAACTAGTTCTTTCTCCCAACTTTACCCTCATCACCTTGCTTCTTTTGTGGCCTTCCCCCTCTCCATTTACTAGTTTATAGCCGTGCCTTGTAGTTACCAACCTCTTTTACTACATCTCTACTTTTGCTTCACCAAAATTTGAGCCTTGCTGAAAATTCTCCAGTAAAACCAGAGATGTTCTGTCTCTAATATTCCCATAGAATCTCTTCAAGGGGCTGCTGAGGCATTGCAACCCTTTTTCCTTTTCCTGGACTTAGGCCAAACTGGCTGTCTATGGTAAGCAGGACTTAGGAAAACTCTGTTCCCCTGGCTGAGGATCTCCTGAACACAGGTGTAAATCTCATCTCCACATGCTCACAAACAATCCCCCTATGCCCCCCTTTCTTTAACGTGCCAGTGGTCTCTGCAGATGAAACTCTGCTCTCTTTGGGAATAATCCCCCCAGGCCTAGTATGGAGAAAGCCTGATTTGGATAATACGGTTAGAGAAGAGTGAAGACTAATGAAGTCAAGAGCACAAGTCAAGGTCTGATGGATATTCTTCCTGTGATTTTCTGTAATTAACAAAGTTGTTACTAATTTACCTTAGAGCCTTACTTTTGAATATTCAGCCCTTTAAAAGCTTTGGGCATCCTTAAAACTTCGTAACACTTATCTCCATTAAGGGATTGTGGTGTTCATTTTTTTTGTTTAGGGCTTTGGGGGATGCAAAAGAAAGCAACTGAACCCTTACTGATGCTTGTAAATTGCTCCTTGCTTAGCAACATATATTATAAACTAATAAATCTAATAATGGAAAAAATGTTGTTCCTGTCCTTCCCAATCCTGATTGAATTTTTACGAAGTTCTTCTGTCAGCCAAAACTTACATACAAATGACTTTCCCTTTACAACCTTAATCTGAAGACTGCTTTACAAAATATCTGGATAGAAAAGAACATGGCCAGCAGTGTCTGAGTTCCTCAGATGAAACCTCTCATGTACATCCTTTCAGGTAGCAGCCTGTCCTCACATCTTGGGTGAGCTGAATGCTGTGGCTGCATCAGCTTTGCCTGCATTTCAGGCCATCAGCTGCCTCCTCCTGTTTTACAGACAGGTTAACTCAACAGGCCCCAGCAGAATTTGCTTGTGTTCACCAGACCAACGTGCCGGTTGTACACCACACCTGATGGAAAGAAAACACCAAACAGCTGAAATAGGAAAGCCATTGTATGACTGCCTCTTACTTGCTGGTTACCATCTCTCTAAGCCTCACAGCCACCGAGGCAACCACAGAGAAGCATCATAGCCACCGGAGCAGCCAGGCAGCTCTGCCTGCAAACAGCTCCCCTGTGTTCCACCAAATCCCATCTCTCTGATGGGAGAGTCTGAAAGCGTTTACGTGCTTTTGAACCGGCCCATCAACTCCATGGTGTGACTCTGGAAACAGAAGCTTTCACATAATGTCCCTTTTTTACTCAAAAGTGTTCTCTCTTGCTTTGTATCATGGCTGATTAGACCAACAGCCCTTTCCAGCTCAGTCCCATCCAGTCTGAGGCAACAGTATTACTTAGAAGGACTTGCATGATAGAATGAAATAATTCTCCACAGAAATTAACAAGTATTCCATAACAAAATTGGGAAGGAAAGTAAACATCCAAAGAGGAATCTGATTGCATATTGTCTGATATTTCTGTTTCCACAGGAAGTGGAATGTACAAGTAGTCAGAAAGACCCCAGAGGGTTTTCATTCTCACAGTAGGTCACTAGTTCAGTCACAACTGACATAAAAAATGGTCACTGCCTTGATTCTGATCCTGAATTCCCAGAGCAACAGGGCTGGCTGTGGGCAGTTTCTGCACAAACACCCATTCCTGGGCAAACACTTTGCTTTTTCTACCCTTTCCAAGAGTGGGATGCCTGCAAGTTGCATCAGAGTCCAAACCTTGGATATGACAGAGGTCAGGCTTCAGTAGGAAGTGAAGAAAAAGGGATAAAAAAATCCAAAATGCTTTTTAAGAAGAAATATTGAAAACATGAAACAGGAAGGGGAACGAGCAGGAAAACTGGTGTGATTCAGAGACCCATGAAGGAAATATCAAACTTGCTGTTTCTCACAAGTGGAAGACCACGGTCTGATAAAACACTCAAGTAACCCTGTGGATTCTTCCAGCACTTCAGGCTAGCTATAAAGTGCTCCTCTGGGAAGGGAAGATGTGGATACATACAAACCTTTCAGGAGTGAGTTATACCCCAGTGTTTTCTGAGAGGGCTGAGAAGAGAACCTCAGTTGTGGTTACCTCATCTGTCAGGTGGGCATTCCCAAAGCAAAATATTTATGCAGGCTTCCCAGGTATTGTTTATTTGCAGCATGGTTTGGAGGATGAATGAAATCTTGAGTGCTGGTTAACTTATCATGTATTGGTATTTGAAAAGCCATACCCCACACAGGTAAAATGATGTAACAGCTGCTGTATTTATGTACATACTCAGAACAATCCTTTCTGGGAAGAAAAATAGGAAATATTTAAATGCATGAATAAAATAAAAATAAAGCAACCACAATGTATAACTAAAGAAGAATATAATACCCATTTTAAAAAAGAAGCAAAATATTAAATACAAAAATATTTAAATATTCATTTGCAGTTTTTTATTCTTTAGCACAAAAAAATGGTATTTGGGTAAGCACAGCCCTGGCTCTGGATGTCTTCATTGTACATGTGAATAGTGTAAAACCACATAGAGATATAATCAAGATTGATAACTGAAATTATTCACACAGCAATGAATCATAATCACAGGACTTTGAGCTTACCACAGCCTTCTGCCAAAACTGTTGTAAACAAACAGGTCTTGAAATATTTACAGAGGGATATTACAGCCAAAATCTAAGTCATTCAATGACAGAATTGAACACTGAAATACAACAAACTTCATGAAGAATGCCCTGCCTGCAGTTGTTGTGCCAGAGCTTTAGGTAACTGTGTGAGAACAAATGTGAAAATAAACCCACTCATCATAGAAAACATTGCTTGTAGCATGTTGTTTTTAATTTTCACTGTTATTTTAGATTGGCTTGACAGATGCTATTCCTTCTATTAGAAGGATTCCTCTGAATCCCAGCTCAGTATCTACAGTTCTTTGGAAAAAGATAATTCCTCTCAGCTGTGTCTTGTCCCTGAGGTCAGACAGAAAATTAGAGAAAGAAGTGATACAAGGAGCATCAATATTCTGTCATATTGGATGCATTCTTGTCCTTCTTATATGTTTATCAAAATGCTTCAGTTCATACAATTTCTAAACTGACAGAGTTTTGGTATATTGAGAAGACCAACCAACTTTTGACAGTTGTACATGAATTTTCATCAAAAAGCTATCAGGGCCCCTAAAGAGAGTCCTCAGACTGGAGAATTTGTCCTGTTTCTGACAATGAAGTATCAAAAAAGAACTCTTCTTTTGCTCTAAATCTTAAGCAGAAGGATTAATGGATGTGGTTGCCTGCAGCCATATCCCATGATACAAGGTGAATGCTAAGGTTTGGTCTTTTGAAAAGCAACACTTCCTGGACCATTATGCATTGGTTCTCATTTGATAAACTGCTCTTTCTGTATGCACAAAATACGTCTTAAATGTTTCTCATAAGCAGTTTAAATATAGTGGGTCTACTCCCTGAGGACTCCTATACAGAGAAATTTGTCTGTCAGAAAGCAGCTATAGTGATTTTAGATTAGCACAAATTTATGCCTGGCAGAGAGGAATGATTAGGGCATTTCTTTGTTCTAGTGCTCCCAGCAGCAATAAAAGGTCCTCAGGGAGAACAAAGTAACTTTGGGCTGCTCTCACCTGTGTAGGAGTGGCAGTCACAGTTTAGCCCAGAATTTGGGATGCAAAATATATATTCATTAATTCCTTCTCCATTGTACCAAGTTCTACATACCCACAGCTGCAGATGAGGCTACTTTAGACAACAGATCTTCCAGTCCTTTGATGCCTTTTGCATGGAACAAAAGGATTCTCACATTAGGATAATTCAGATCTCAACTGGTCAGTGGGCATCGACCGTAATGTCCATCACTCACTCAGGGTACTCACTGCAGTGTGATTTCCTAATCCAAAGCAATTCTGAGCTGAGAATGCTTAAGACTGATAAAAATTTCTTTTCAGTTGAAGCAAGAAGATTTGGATCCATGTGCAATTTCTCATGGTGACTTGGGAACTGACAGGAGCACAGAACTTCACTGCATGCACAGGTTTCACAAAGAGGGATCATGGCAAACTCTCAGGGTCTCATTTTCTGTTACTTGCAATATAGAGAGTAGAGGAAGGACAGATCTTGACTAAACCCTGAATGCTGGTGAGTGTGTTGACTAAACCCTGAAAGGTGTGTGTGTTGAAGCTGCTGCAGTAATCCCATACTATAGATGCTACTTAGAAGGTGGGAGAACCCTCAGTATTATCTATAATGGCTTTAACGAAGTTTTGCACTGATGGAAAGACCAAAAGTGAAGATGGTGGGGCACACCAAAGCTGTTGCAGCCGGAGCATGTCATTCTTTAAACAGCTGTAGGAAAAGGGGAACACAATGCTCTGAAGGAGCTGCAAGCAGCAGGGTGTTTCAATGTCTGCAGTTCAAAGCTGGCACTGCAGAGAGGGGGAAATCAATTCTCCTAATTCCCAGCTAATTGATGTACTGTGTCCAGTTTTGGGCCCTCAACATGAGAAAGACATTGACCTGTTGGAATGAGTCCAGAGTTGAGCCACTAAACTGATCACAGGCCTGGAGCACTTCTCCTACGGCGACAGGCTGACAGTTTTGGGACTGTTCAGCCTGGAGAAGAGAAGGCTCTGGGGAGACCTTAGAGCCCCTGCCAGTACCTAAGGGAGACCTACAAGAAAACTTTTCATAAGGGCATGGAGGTTGTGGACTCTACATCCCTGGAAGTGTTGCAGGTCAGGCTGGATGAAGCCCTGCATAACCAGGTTTATTGGTATATTCCTTGCCCATGGCAGAGTGTTTGGAACTAGACAATCTTTTAACCCAACCCATTCTCTGATTCTGTGATGATAGAGATGAATTGTATGGTATAGTTGTTTCCTATATTGATTACCTCAGGAAAGGCACCAAGCTCCAAGTACTCCTCCCTTTGGAGGTTCTTTCTGTAGGTGGCATCTGAGACACATTGGTGGGGTGGAGTGGAGTGAGAGAAGCAGGCATAACTGCTGTGCTATAGTCGTACTTTAAACACAAATCTTATTTCAAGACTCTTTGGTCTGGTATCAAATAAGCAAAAATAGAAAGCACTGGAGACCACATTCTTCTAGAAAAAAAATAAAGCTGTGTCCGACCTGGATCCTGCTGAAGTTATTCTGATGATAGGAGGATTTCATCTAACAATAGTAACCTTCGTTTCCTTAAGATCAATGATCCAGCAAATAATTTGGATCAGGGATCTTATTTTCTGAAGGGAATATATCAGCTCTACCTCTTAAAACTCCTGAGAAGTAACAGAAATTATTGCACTAAAATCCTCTTTGCAAGTGCTCTTTTCCACTTGCTTTTAACAGTGTATTCAAAAGTTGCTGTTAAAGAAACCAATCTGTCCCACATATCATGTTCTGGTGCTTCTGTAAAGTCAGTGGCAGGTTCTTGTCCTCTTTGATGAAGAAGTCAAGAAGAGAGGGTCCTTTAGGATTACAGAGAGGAACTATTCAAGGCTTGATTCTAGATACAGAAGAAGAAAGAAATCAAAACTTTACTGGGTGGATTAATGCATTATAAGGTTAGGTGCAAGTGATGTGGATTTTTATGAAGTTCAGAGATGAACTTTGAAGCTAAAAACTCCTAGCTTCTTCCCAGTGATTAGAGAAGAAGTAAAATGTTTTTACAGTTCCTTGGACAGTGTAAATCAAAACTGCACATTTGCTACAAAATATAGTGTTTGCAAGCTCTTTCACTTACGATCAGTGATCAACTAGATAACCTTTATAACCATTTTCCAGCAGAGGGAGTCTGTCCATACCAAGTGAGAACATGCACTATACTCCAGTGCAAGCACAAGTTTGAGACTGAAATAGTTACAGTGCCAGCAGAAGACAACCATCATCAAGAGCACAGGTCCATGTGGTCAAATCTTGTTCTGTGTTGTTCATATATGACTTTTTTTAATAAAGAGGAAATCAATACACACTGAAACCCATGGCAGAGTTAGGTCTGGTATTAGTTAGGGACTGCAGTATTTATCCTGTGGTGAGCAGAAAACCCTGATCCGGCTCTGGAGATCCCATTTTGCTGAATCACTCGTTGGCAACTCCTTGCTGCAGATGTTTCCCAAACTGTGCTATACCTCTGCCCTCCATTTCCAGGGCACAGCCCACACTTTAGCTGGCTGAGAAGCTGCTGGTGCAGCCCTGGGTGTCCCAGCCCCATGCACACTGAATGCCCAGGCTGGAGGGAAGGGATGAGCACCAACGGTGGGGAGGGATGGAGGTCCCCATGGATGCTGCTTTCCTTGGGGTTGACAGGTGACCAACATCACAGACAGCTCACCAGCAACTGCTCAGCTTCTCTTCACCTCTGGGGCAGCCCTGGGGCTCATCAGCTTCCATTCTGCACCCAGAAATCAAGGTGGCTTGCCTGCCCACACCTCTCTGAAACCTTCCTCAGGTACTTGCCTAAAATCACTATATCATCACTAAGAGATTTGCTGCTACCAGCGTTCAGTCCTGCTTTCCATATTTTCAGGGTTAAATGCACAAAATATTTTGGGAAACTCTCTCCTAGTCCTTACTATAGGAAAGATAACACATTTCTTGCCCCAGGTTTATTCTGACAGAAGTTTCTCAGTGAGAAAAAGCAATTGCATTTTTATTCTTATAAGCAGCACAAGTGCTTTTCACATGAAACATAGCTGAAAATAAGCCATTTTTAAAAATACATTTCAAAACGTCTCTGTTCATCAAAAGCAATCTCTCCTCTACAACAGCTAAGTGAGATGAGTGGCATGTCCACCCCAATTTTGGCTGGTCCAGTTCAGAGTCTGGGGTGTGGGAAGGTTTGTGCTGCTTTGCTGGGCTGAGAACTCTGATGGCGGAGGGCAGGGACACTTCTCCTGTTGGGCAGCTTTGCTGTGAGGGTACATCTGGCAGTGGGACAGAAATAAGCACCTGGGGAGCAGCAGGAGTCTTAAACCACTCAGCTTCTTTGCACAGGCAATGTGAGTTACAGTCCTTGGCCTCTCACTGTTATTGCAAAGGAAATCTGGGCACATAAAGTCATATTGAACTTCATTCTCTAAGCACATACAAATATGCTAATTGCAGGGGGATTATTCATGGTTGTGAAGTGAAGCACAGATGGACACATTGGCAAGATCAGTTCATATGTCCTGTCAAGTAAATGTGTATATTTTCTCAGAAAGGAAAAGCAGGTAAAATAACTGTATTTCATAAAACAAACAAAGTGAGTTACAGGAAAGTCAAAACAAAGCTGATAGTAATTGAAAGAGGACGATTTGGCTGGGAACTTCAGCAGGAGACTGAATCAGAATTGACCTTCTTTCCCTTTTACAGTAATCACTGTCTTACTAAATTAGTTGGTCATTTCATTTTTATTGTGCCTGTTCCCCAAGGTACAAAATAACATTTTATGTATATTTATATAATACATGCACTATACATACATACATGCATATGTATGCATGTACACACACACACAGAGACATGTGCTGACAATTAGACATTTGTAGATCTGCACCTCCCAGGAGAGCTGTGCTGTACTGTGGGTTTCTGTCCAACACTCCCCCTGCCTGGCCACAAACTACTACTTTTCAAGCTGCCCCTGGGTTTCTCTGCTTTCCCTCAACTTTCTTTTCAGAAACTGCCTTCTCCTTGTCAATCCCCAGCTTCCCTACAACAGCCTTTTCCTACAGAGCTACTTAGCTGATTGCCTGTGACCCCACTTGTATCCAATATTGACGTGTGAGCTCAAACTCACGTTCAAGCCTGCCTGTGCTGATAAGGTGTCTGTGTCAATATATTCAAGCCCATGGGCAGATGGACATTCCATGCTGTGGGAAATCTTGTGAAAAGGCAGGAACAAGTGGGAGTCTGTGCTGTGGAAGCGGCAGTGCCAGCTGGGCTTCTGGATTAAAGCAAAGGGGAGGAGGAGCCAAGTGAATTAATGGTGAAGCGCCTCTTCAGCTGTGACCTGGTGCCTGGCTTGGGAGCAGGGTTGGTGATGCCAGGGGTGAGGAGCTCAGGCTGGGCTTTTTCACGGGGGTGTCTTAGTGCATTAGTGCATCCCTGGGGAGGAGTGTGGTGGAGAGAGCCCAGAGCTGCCTTTGGGAGGGAGCTGGTTTGTAAGATGTGCTTCGGGTTGATAGGGGCTCTGTAAATTCGGGTGTTTTGGGAGGCCAACGTTTCACTAAGTGATAGGGGGGAGACCAAAGTTTCCCAGTGTGATGTGACACATGGCCATGTCTGTAAGGAGCTGGTTGGGAGGACAGTGACTGAAGGGAAAGTGTTTGTCTCCTAGGAGCATTGCACCTGGTCACAGAGACTTTTGTGGCTTGGATGGACTCCTTCCTTATTACTGCTCTTTCTCTTTCATGTGTATGATAAATGTGTGCATTGGGGGAGCTTTTCTGGTCCAGAGATTTTATAGCCCTGGTGTCCCATGGGATGAAGACTGCTACAACACCCACACATGGCAAGCAGAAGGACATTTACCTGCTGGGCTGCAGAAGAGCCGAGGGAAAATGGTCGCACGAGGCAATGCCTGTGCAGTGACACTGATTTCCAACCTCCTCGTCACTCCGCGCTCACCTTCCACAGCTGTGCTCCTGCTCTCACTTTCTCTCTTGTCCTGAAAAAGCATTTTTCCCTCTTTCTCCCTAGGCTGGGCTACAGCTGATGTTTTTCATATCATTGCTTAATTGGCCAGTTTTCCCATCCTGTGCTTTCTGTCCAGAGGGTTGTTCACCCTGCTGTCTTCCCCCAGCTAACTATCCTGACTCACCCGAGGTACATGCAGAACCGCAGCAAGTGAGCCAGAGAGACTGAGAGAACAAAAGTTAACAAAACAATGAGGAAGATAAAATTGCAACATTAAAAAAATATGGGAAGAGCACCATTAGGTTTGCAAAGTTAAACTCTCAAAGGCTGGACAAATCCAGACCTAAGGCTGCCTTTGGAGGGATGGTTCGGCCCCCTTCTCCCTTCCCCCACACAATGTGTATTATGTGACATGATTTAATTGTTTGGCTGCATACTATTTTTCCCACAGGACTAGTGCCTCATTTAGTGTAAACGCAGGACAGCGTCTGGGAATGAAGCTGGTCTCTGCATTTCCTGGACTAAGTGTGTGATTAGGAGCCCCGTTTATCACCACCTAACCCAGACACCGCACCGAATTCGGAGCTGCCAGCTTCTTCATGAGGTTTTCTATGGTGGCTTCCCTGCAGCCTCTGACTATTTATCATCACAGTGTGCCTTAAAGGTGAGAAGCTACTATTTTCAGGGAACTGGGAACTTTTTATTATGATTTGATGAATTTTTTTTGAATACTCCATTGGCTCTGGCATTTGTTCAGAATACTTCATGACTTAACGGATGCAGCAGACTTCATTTGCTGTTCTGAGTGCTTTGTGGTTCTATAAATCTATAACATAAATGTGTCCTACCAGGTGTCTTAAATCAAGAAACCATAAGCCAGACATGCAGATATTTCACCTAGATATGACTAAGGAACTTGATAGAAGCAGGGAGAAATTTCTAGTTCTTTCAGCTGCCATTTCTTTCCTCTGCTATTAGATTATTCCCTGTTTTCCCACAGTTGTCTGCCTTAGGTTTCCATGTCCCAGTTTCTGGAACTACTGATAAGCTAGGACTTGGCTTGATATTTGACCCCGAGCGAGCACACCAGATGAGCTCTTCACTGCCTGATGCTATTTAGAAGTCACGCCTTGTAAACTTGTTTGATTATTCTGTTGCTGACTGTCCTTTATCAAAAAATGCCGGGTTAGTGCAGGTCATTTTCTTCAGTGTGAATAATCTCTCACTTTCTAATATGAAACTTGCATCACGAGCTGGAGCATAGTAAAAAGAAATGCTTTTTCACAGAGATGACTTTCAGAGCTCTGTGTTGACATTTGCAGCTTTAAATCATCTTTGCTTTCATTCAGCTGATACCTGACAGAGCAAGAAGAAGCAAAGATTCTTGCTCAGCACTGTGGGGACAGGGCTCAGTCTTGTTTTATGCATTTCTGTCGTGGTTTAACGTGCACAAAAGCAGCACAGTCCTGCAGATGAGCTCACCTGCACAGCTCTCAGTGTCGAGACGTATTTGCTTCAAGAACTGAAACTCTTGAGAAGAAAAACATTTGGGATCTGCAAACTACTTTCTCCTGGTGCTTCTGCTTTTCCCAGACTTCTCTGTTCTTCATCATCATAATAGAGGGATAGGAAAGTCTGGGGAGAAAATTTTCACTGTTACTACTCCTGGCATTTCTGGCTTCATTACACTGGATTCTCCATGCCAAATTGCTAGACTAGTTCAAAGGACTCCGATCAACTTGAAACATAGCCAATTACCTGTGAATTATAGATTGTTTCAGGAAATGCTCCTGCAGTCACTGCAGTTCCTCTCTTCATGCAGATAGCATTAAGATGAGCTCTGCTGACTTTTTAAATCTCCATTATTGTTTTTGCATGTTCTTCTAGATGAAAGACTTTTGTAAGGGGGGGATACATTTTTATACGCTAGAAATCAACTTGACAAATTGCATGAGTGGGATATAAACTTGGAAAAAGTACTCCTTTTGAAAGTTTCTTAAAAGGTCGTACAGGCTACTAATAAAAAAACCAAAAAGCAGACAACATAATCACAGTTAATAGTTATTAATGTTAAAAAAATTTAAAATTTCATGTATAATGTAACTACTTTTATTCCCCCCCAGATGATAGGATTAGGCCCAGAAGCATTTCTAAACTTTACAGATTTAAACTTGTACCTTCAAAATCCATCCAAGAGCAAATATCCCTGATAGCACTCCAAAAAATGGACTTTCATAAGGTGGGTCTTTGTATTAAAATTCACTTTTTATTTATTTTGGTGTTACGAGTTGTATTAAAACCAGAATGTCAGTGGTTTTTTTCCTCAAGTCATAGCCAATGCATGTATTTGCTCTTTATTCAATTGTTGCATGAACTTTGCGAGGCCAGAATTATTTGTTTAACTTTCCGGGCACTCTCTCCGGAGAGTTATTATTTCATCAGTATCAGCCACACTTTTATGATACATTTCAAAAAATCATAGAATGGTTTATGTTGGAAGGAAGCTTAAAAATCGTCAAGTTCCAACTCCCTTGCCATGGGCAGGCACACTTTTCCCTGGACCAGGTTGCTCAGGGCCCTGTCCAGCCTGGCCTTGAACACTTTCAGGGATGGGGCATCCACACCTTCTCTGGGCAACCCGTGCCAGTGCCTCACCACCCTCTCAGTAAAGAATTCCTCATATCTTCCTTTCTACCCTTTTCAAAAGTGGGAGCAATATTTCCCTTTTTTCCAATCACTGGGGACTGTGCCTGACCACCATGACTTTTCAAATATGGTGGAGAGTGGCTTGGCAACAACATCAGCCAGCCCCCTCAGGACTCTAGGATGGGCTATTTGTGGCTATTCCCCTTCATCACAGGGTCCTGAACCTGCTCTTCACTTATAGTGGGAGGGCCTTCACTCCCTCAGCTGTAAATTAGATGTGGTGCTACAAAGATACCTACAAACAGCAAACCTTGGACTCCAAGTGTCCAGGGGAGTAGATCAATATTTCACTTCAGTTTTCACCCAGAAAAAGTCATGGACATGTAAAGAACTGTTTCCCCAAGTGCCCAGGCTGAAACCAGCTCACCTGCCCCCAGATGCTCTCTTGCCTTCTGAGCCAAAATGCAGATGTTAGAATCATCCTAAAACATCTAGAGCTCTAATTTGTCTTTAATGTGCTCATGAATTATTTGGATCAAGTCATAGATGTGTGACTTCATGGTTGATGTTAGTGCCTGTGTGAGTTAACTGTGATAATTCTGATGAAGTAAAAAGTGCTGGACACCACAGTAAATGCAATGTAATAGACCCATGAGTCTTGGAGCCACACACATTTGACCATGAGATTTTTCATTAAGTCCCGTGGAAAGTGGTTCAAGTTCATCTCACAGCATTTAGGCTTTGTCATGAAATAATATTTTAGTTCCTTGCTTCAGGTGCAATGCTCAATATCAGCAACCAAACAAATTCTCTGTTTGGCTGCTCTATTCCTCCAGCAAGAGAAGAGCTCAGTTGCCTGCCTGTGTATCAATCATGTATCCTAAGTTTGCAACGGGAGTGGTAAATTAATTTCCTAACTAACTTTGGAATACAGCAAAAAGGGTAAGATGAAAATGAAGGAAAGTCTGAACTTGGCTGAATGCGGCAGCACTGTTGGCCTTTTGTTGACCTTAGGTAAAAAAATGAGAAAGATATTTTGTTATTTCCATAGTCTCTGACAGTTTTGTAGAATATTCTATGCATGCACTTCTCTGTGGTTACTTTGATGCACACTGACTCGCAGAACTGCAGAATCCCTGCAGGGTTCCAGGGATACTAAGTGGAATTTTTTACATTGGCAACATTGGTTGTCACTTATAATGACTTTTAAGTCATCTTAATTGTGGATGGAAATGAGGAATCCCAGGAAGTGATTGTTGCTCCACTGCCAAGAGAAGCATCAAACCAGAGGTAAATAGATGAGGTAATTACAATTATCAGTATTATTGACTGATTTAGCTCAGTCTAACTGAAAACTCTTCTGCAAGAGGATATCCATTAATCAGGGATTAATGCAGTGATGTGAGATGCATTCTGCTGTCTGAAAAAAAATGCAAAAGAAATCACTCAGACCAGGAAAGGGAAACAGTTTTCACAGAGGCTGGATTTCTGAACCACTGCTCACAGAGAGGTGGTCCTTCTGGGAAATATTATTGCCCTTTTCTCTGTACTCGTTACATCACCCAACCTGCAAAGGCATCTGCTTGCCAGATGCTGAGGGGTATTTGCTGGAGTACTGTTTAACTGAGAGTGGAAGTGTCACTTTATGCTAATGAGCAGGCATGGATGGAGCTGCCTGACAAGATAAGTGAGAGTGAAAAACTTCTAATCTTTACGTGGAATTAATTTCATCCACAAATTTCCATAAAAAGGGTTTTGGATCATGAAAAGCAGAAATCTTATGTTAGGGGACTTGAAGGGGGTGGCTCAGAGTCCAGTCCAAGTTGTGACTAACTGGCAGGGAGAGTTGCACCTCAGCTGGGTTATTCCTACAGCCACAAGGGACTCTGGCAACACAAGACCTTGATGCTGACAGGGGTGGAAAGGGTCAAGGGAGTCTTCTGGTGTCGTTAAACAGAACTTCAAAACCCGATTTTCACAACTTCCTGGCAAATACCTCAAAGGAGGATTTTTCCACAATGAAAGATTTGAGGCTTTCATTGGTGTTCTCTGCTGGCTGTTGTAACAGAGGTGGTGCAGCCTAAGGTGCCCTTCATTACACTGTAAATGACTCTGTAATGTCACTTACACTGTTTCTACAGGATGACATCTGCAAATAAAACTGTGGTTTCGTTCTTTAAATTTTATTTTTAGACATTCTTCTTTCGAATTCAGGGCTGTGCCATACATTCCTGCTAAATTACAGGAATGAGAGCCACTGGTGCTCATTTTCATGGAGAAAACCGCGGCTGTCCGTGTGTGTTTGTAAATAAAAAAAGGCCTCTGTTATATGCAGCCATCAAAGACAGGTTTGTATGCCTGAAAGTCTCTACTTTTTCTACTTTTCCGCGCCTGCCTGGGCTACTGGGAGCCGCTTCGCCGGCCGCCAGCCCCGCGCCAGCCCTGCCCGCTCCCGGCCGCCTTTCCTGGAAAGCGGGGCAGGAGAGGGGGCGGGCAGCGTCGGATCCCGCGGAAGCCTGGCTTTCCCCAAGCCCCTTTCCTCTGGCTCTGGGTCCTTCCCGGCCAGGCGGGGAGGAGAACGCCCGCCCCCCGCGGGGCCGCCAGGGGAACATCTGGGCGGCCGCACCGCAAACATCTGGAGCAGCCGCGGCGCATCCCCCGGCGGCCGCAGCTGGAGGGTCCGGCCCCGGCGCTGCCCGGGCCGGCAGCGAGACCCGCGGAGGAGGGCGAAGGAAGGCGGAGAAGGGGCTGCGAGGGAGGGCGCGGCACAGGTAAGGGCGGCCCGGCGCCCCAGAGCCCCGGCTACGGGAAGGGCCGGGGTGAAAGCAGGACGGGCGGCGGCGGGGCAGGGCGGGGGGATGTCGGATATTGCCGGGTGAAAGGACAACTACTCCATGTTTGCCTCGACTCGGCCCACGGGGGTCACTTTTGAGGTAAAAAGTGCGGACGGGACTTTTATATCAGCACTCACTTTCGCGAAGGTTGCTGGTGTTCAAACGCGAGCGTGGTCCTTGCAGGCATCCGGAGCATTTCACTCGATGTGCAAGAGGTTTTGCAGCCGAGATTCTGGATCGTTGAACAAAGGGGCTGAATAAGTGTTCGGCTTAGTTCTAAGTTTACTGTGGGATTTTTTTTTCCTCTCCCTCCCTCTTGGATGTGTTGAGTGGAGATGTACATCCAAACTTGAATTTCCAGGCAAAATTAAAAGAATTTAAATGTAGCCATGACTTCTTACTATATGAGAGAAACCCTAAAATTGGCCTCATTTTATTTCAAAACAGAATAACCCTCAGAGAAACACTTTCCATCCCTGCATATGTTCCATTGTTTCAACTTTCCAGCAATAAATCATATTCCACTTTCCTGATAACACTTAATACTTGACATTCAAAATGTATCAAAAAATTAATATATTTTTGATAAAGGGTTTTCTGAAGAGTTCGGGAACTGAAGTATTTAAGACCAAAGTATTTCTGCTTTTTCGTTTTTAAACCAAGTGTTTGATGATTACCATGCATTTGCATACTTAGGACTTGTGATTTCTCCACGATGTATAACTTTGTTTCCATCACCTTATATTGCTGTTTCTGTGGAACTCTTTAAATTATGGCATAAGTTGTATTCTAAATCACTGTAAGTACTTTGTAAAAGGAATGTTTTCAATATCCACTTCCAATGCAAATTCATCACTGACTCTGGAGTTACCTTTCAGAAGTTTGCTCAGATGTCTTTTGCTGCTTTTCAGGGTTGCTTATGTGGCTTTTTCTGTATTTTTCTCTTTACAAATGGAGCTGGGGAAACCAAACAGATTTCTCTCAGTTGTGGAGACTGTGGGTAGAAATAACTGCTGGAGAAGAAAACTCAAATGAACCTTGAGGAGTGGCTGGAATAATTATGTCTGTGTTTAGGCAAACTGCTGTTTACTCTCTTCTTGCACACAAATCTGCCTGGAAAGATCATTTTAGTCAGTACTGCAGACAGCCAGTGCAGCAGCACAAAAATGGGCTCCTTGTTTCCAGTCTGAAGAGGTACATGAACCAAGACTTCTCAGTGTTGAAATTCTTGTCAACTGGCTCCTAACTCTTTTTCTTACATGTGACCAAACACCCTCATGCTCACTTGCAGTTGGCAGTAGTAGTAATTTTGATCGTCTCTTCCAGGATACAAGCAAGACAAGCTCCTAAACCCAGGAATTACAAATAATTTGACACTGGTTTTGAAATACCTTTGTTTTTAATGGAGTGTCTCTCTACTAGGGCTGTCCCATCATACAGCATGAGCCAGACCTTGGGCCCTGGCACTGCCTTTTGCTCCAGAAGGTAAAAAGGAGACTTAAGTCCCTTTTATCAATTTATGCCTAAATCAAGGCCTGTGGTAGCACTTTAATGCTATCTGAGCAACACTCCTAAAACTCTTGCTCCACACGACCTTGTACTTGAGATATTTCTACGACAAATCATGCAGCATCTGTAATGCCAGTGGTTTTGGAAGAGGATACAGCCCCTTGCTGGGTCTGCTCCCTCTGTTAATTGTGTTGTTGGAAGGGTTGCAGGAACTGAAGTTGCTGCTGCTGTAGCCTTGTTTCATGGAGGAGTCTTCAGTTTCTGTTAATGTTGTATTAGCACAAGTTGGTTCCAATTTAATGAGTATGAGGTGGTCCTGTAAAATGGAACTACACCTGTTCCTCTCAAGCATTTTGTTTTTTCTAGCTGGGCTAGGTCAGCCAGCCATTTCTCCCAGCTAGCATCAATGTTACAGACTGCCTTGCCAACATTACCCTTTATTCATTAGTGTTTCTCTTTGTTTCTGATCCACACAGCTTTCTGCTGTTGATTGTTTCCCCCAAGCTAGAGCTGGTAGAGGCAGTGCATTTGCCCCCCCTTGGAGAAGCTGTATTATCAGGCACCCTGAGATCGACAGACAAGACTGCAGAGAAAACTTCAAGGTACAAAGGCAGGTTAGCCAAGGCAAAGACCTAGGTGCGAACCCCACCTGCTTTGTAGCCCAGCCATGGAAATTACTGATAAGAAAGCTTTTTATACATTTTTTCTTATCACCCCACAATGCTGTAAGCCCCAAGTACTCATATAATTGGTTACAATCTCCAAATCCTCAAGATTAAAACATTTATTTTGAATCACTTTGTTTGCAGTGAGGGCTCACACTACCTAACTGTACTGCACAGACAGATGGGGTGGCTGAAGATGGAGACAGATGTTTTAGCAGGGTTTGTTGATAGGACAAGGGGTAATGGTTTTAAACTAAAAGAGGGGCTATGTAGATTAGATATAAGAAAGAAATTTTTTATGAGGAGGGTGGTGAGACACTGGCACAGGTTGCCCAGAGAGTTGGAAAGATTCCTTCCAACCCAAACTACTCTATAATTCTATCATAAGGTTATTGTCCCCTTGCACTATAAAAGAGGGAGTTGGGGAGGATTTTTTTTGATAGATTTCTCGGACGAAAATGAAGCGCAAACGCGGCAATATTATATCTGAGAATCGTTTATTCATAGAAAAGGCTAAGCGTTCCTACTGAAGGGGAATAGAAAAGGGAGTAGACAGGGAAAAGAGAGATAAACAGAAAGAAATAGAAGACAGGGACAGCGTTACCAAAGGAATTCTGAGCGCTTTGTCGGTGTCGCCTCAGCAGATGGAGCATGCGTGCTGCAAGCCGCAGTGCATCTGCATAGCTCCTGTGCTGGGCTGGGCGCGATTTCCAAACAGCAGCAGGCTGCGTGTGCCTTCCGTCGGCAGAGAAGCGGCTGCTGTGGTTACAGGTGTGCTCCTGCAGCAGCTGCGGACTCTCAGGGCCGGGTGCAGCGGCTGCAAGTTGGGTGCTGCAGGCTTGTGCTCCGAGCTTGTTGATGAGGGCAATGAGGGGAACGCGGCGGCGGTCACGGCTGGACAGGGGCGGCTGTGATTGCGGCTGGACACGGGTGGCTGTGGTCCTGGCTGGACACAGACGACAGCGGTCGTGGCGCACGAGGTCCTCGCGGTGACAAGCTGGCTCATGGAGATGACGAAGCAGGGCAAAGCAGGCACGGGCAGGGAAACAGGACCACAGGGAAACAGGACTGCAGGGAAACAGGACTACGGGGAAGAAAAAAACGAAGGTGGGGGCGGCTGAGCTGGCCCTACACGTGAGCCCCCACTCCTTCCAAAAAACCCCAAAAGCAAATGGCTCCGGTTATATTGCAGTTAACTGCTTTTTATGTGCTAAGGCTCCTCCTCCAGCCCGATTTCCCAGGCATCCGAGCATTTCCCTCACCGGCAAGTGCAGGCGGTCGCTCACAGCCCGATCATGGAAGTTTTCTCTGCCCTGTTTGGCTGCCAGGCAAAGCCTCCCCGGGACAGGGCTGCCAGCACATGTACAGCTCTTACAGGAATAACATATGTTGAGGCATAAATAGAAACCAGATTGGTCCCTCAGTTACGAATCACTTAATGGAATAACTTCAGAAAGCAAGGACTCAAGAACAAGTGGCTGGATCTCTCTGGGATGAGACAGCAAAGTGTGGCACAGTGTCACAGCAGAAGCCAATATTCTGGACACATGCGCCTGTGTTTCCTGCCTTCTCCCTTGCAGGGGACGGGAGAAGCTCAGCTCTTACAAGTGTCACCTGCTTTTTGCCCAAGTATGAGCTGTTATGAGCATCACATTAGCAAACTGAGTGTATTTGTAATTTTTCAGTAAGAAAAATGAGTCCTTCTGGGTGAAGGACGGAGACATGGACCCAGACCAACAGGGAATCTGAGACATGTATTCAGAGAAAAGCTAGTTTTATACACTTCTTCAAGACCCACTATCTCCTTATATGGTATTTTCCACTAAGCAATCTATCACACATTGCCGTGTCAGTAACTCACTTTCTCAATGTCCCAATATCACACGCTGTCCACCTGTCCAGCAGCTTCCAGCAGGCTCCTCTCCGCAGGGCTCTGCTGTGTGGCATCTCCTCCCCCCAAGGTCAGGCAGAGACCAGCTTCTTTGTCCTGTCATGGTGTTCTGCAGGCACACCCCGCAGCCCGCAGTTCAATTCATCCTATCTCTTCCCACAAGTCCTTCCAACGAGAACCATCGAGGACTTAATAATGACCTTGCATTTGTTGATATGAGCTCCCTTCCCATTTTTGTCAACTTGAGACTGTCCTGAAGGTGAAAGCTTACTAATGCATACAGCACAGATGACACTTCTACTTACCATATTTTGTTAGTGTTTGGTGATTCTTTAGAACACCACGGTCTTCTTGTAATCCAGTTTCTCATTCAAAGTCTTCAGTCACCCCAGTATCTGGTACTGTACATAATGAAGAGAAATTCTAATGCCTTTTCTGTACAGTCACCAGTAGTTATAGTAAGGGAGAAACCCTTGCAACCAAAGAATTGTAAGTGCTATTGAGGTCAGCAAGCCCTGTGCTTCACACCTTCATGCCTTCGCACCTCCTCTACAACTACCTGAAAGGAGGTTGCAGCCAGGTGAGGGACAGCCTCCTCTCCCAAGCAAGTAGTGACAGTAAACTGTGCCTGGAGGGGTTTCGGTTGGACATTAGGAAGAATTTCTTCACACAAAGGGTGATTAGACATTGGATTGGACTGCCCAGGGGGGTGGTGGAGTCACTCTCCCAGGAGGTGTTCAAGGACAGACTGGACGTGGCACTCAGTGTCGTGGTGTAGCTGACAGGGTGGTGATCAAAGGTTGGACTCGATGATCTGAGAGGTGATTTCCAAGCTAATTGGTTCTGTGATTCTGTAAGCTGTCCTTCTCTAAGCACAGAGCTCTCTTTCAGATATGGCTTCCTTGCTGGTGGAAAATACCCATTTAAGACCACTCAAGCATTAGGTCTTCTCAGTAGACTTCTCCTCTTTTTTTGGGTTGTGTTTTCTTGTCTTCAAGAAGTGTTTGGAGACATAAATAACAATTGCAGTAACTTCCAAGAGTCTGTAAAGAGCTTGTAAGTGCCAAATGCAGGATTTTTCACAGCCCAAGTGGTCATCAGTATTTATTACAAGTATTTTCTGTAGTCTAGTGGTCCTGTAGGCTTTGCTGTTCTACGAGATCATTCCACTGAAACCCCAACTGCATTGTCAAGATGCTGTAGAAGGTCTATAAAAAGGATGCCAACAGAAACCACACCATATTTTATTTCATTTCCTCTCCAGAGCAGGGCTCTGATCTCTACATCATCAGTTGATACATCAAACTTTTGCTCTTTGACGTCTTCCTAGCCTAGGAAGCTTTTTCTCTCCTAGGAAGCAGAGAACATGTAAGTGAACGCAACTGGAAAGACAAAGAGAAGCCAGAGATTACATCCTACATAACTGTTTTTTGTGGCATATCCATGGAGCTATCTTGCAAGTGGCAGTGTGACATTTGCTGGACCATGGAACTTCCAGGAATAGCTGGGGTCCTGCAGAAGTTGTTCATTGAAGTGACTCTGACTGTTTTAAAGATCACAATTAATCTTCCTCCACCACTCTCCCCTGGTGAGGCTCCATCTGGAGTGCTGTGTCATATTCTGGGCTCCCGAGTTCAAGGAAGACAAAGAATTACTGAAGAGGGTCCAGCAGAGGGCTACAAGAAGGATTAGGAGACTGGAGCATCTCTCTTCTGTGGAACAGCTGAGGGAGCTGGGCCTGTTTAGCCTGGAGAAGAGACAACTGAGAGGGGACCTCATCAATGCATACAGATATCTCAAGGACTGGTGTCAAGAGGATGGTGCCAGAATCTTTTCAGTGGTGCCCGGTGACAGGACAAGGGACAATGGGCACAAACTGAAACACAGGAAGTTCCACCTGAGCATGACAAAAACTTCTTTACTGTGCAGGTGACCGAGCACTGGAACAGGCTGCCCAGAGAGGTTGTGGAGTCTCCCTCATCAGAGATATTCAAGAACTGTCTGGATGCAATCTGGATGCAAACCTGCTTTAACAGGGGGGTTTGGACTAGATGACCTGCAGAGGTCCCTTCCAGTGCTAACCATTCTGTGATTTCATGATTTTGTGATTCTGTGATGAAAGGAATTGACTTTAAAAGGAGGGTGAGCACATATAGGAACTTCACTAGCCAGCACAACAGGTTAAAATTGGGATGCACTAAGAGCTCCAGCTAAGCCCAGCTCGGGGTGGACTGGAAAGGGGACATGGTCTTAGATGTCTTAGTGAAGACCATCTTAGATGGTCTTAGTGAAGAGCTCCCAGAGCACAGCAGTGGGATGTCACAGCATATCCTTCCTTATGCCCTCTCTCTGGCAGAGCTCTGCCTCTGCCACACACAATCAAAAACCTGCTCCAGTCTGCCAGGCTGAGGGGAGCCCCGCAGCAGCAGCATGTCAGCTGGAGGGCAGCAGTCTGCTGTGACCCTCTGTGGGGAAGGAAACTGCTGCTCTGCATGAGGGACAGACAGAGGGTCACCCCACAGGAGGCACCCCTCTGTGGGCGTGGAAGTGGCTGTGGGGGCTGGAGCCAAGCATGGTCCCACCAGAGGCAGCTCTGTTACACCTGCAATGCATACCTGTGCTATTTTAGCCTTTATTTCAGGCAGTGCAAGGAAATACCAGGGTTTATGGCCAAAAAATGAACTACAAATCTTTCATAGGAAAAAATGACTCTTTTGTGTGCCATGGACTTGCAAGGTTTATTTTTTGTGTGTGTAAGTGTTTTGAGCATGTGGTGCTCTGAAAAAGTTCCAGTTTGGCAGTCTTGAAGACCAAAAATTTCATATTCCCAGACTAGCAGCTGCTCAGATATCGAGAGCCAATGGTAAGATTGTTATGTAGTACTTGTCCCCGGATAACCCCTGGAGATAGCCTGCTCATCTATGGGAGCAGAAACAGTCAGCAGATGCACAGAGAGCAGGGAAAGAGAGCCAGAAAACTGAGGGTCATGAGAGATGACAAACACAGTGAGGAGCACTCAGAGGGCTAACAAGGACAAGTATCTCGGAAGGAAGAGTCTCTGACAGATGCAAGACACTGAGGAAAAGTAGAGGTGTCAAGTTGTGGGGTCAAACTCAGCACTGTGGGAGATTGTGCCCTGGAGTCCCTCCTTTCTCGGGCCAGCAGATAGATTTCTGGTCATTACCTCTGGGATTTTCAGTTTTCATCCCTGTCTTCTGGGCCTGAAGATTCTCTCAAGGCTTGAATTCTTCTCTTACAGACTTTGGAGATGCTTATTTATGACATTTATTTTCTTTTCTTTACCTGAAAATCTTTATCTCCCACACCCCTAAGCCAAAAATACCAAGGCTGTCTGTCACTTTTTAGCATTTCAAGTAGTCTTGTGTCCTGCTTTCATTAGTACACACAGTACTTAGCTCGAGCCTAATTCTAAAGCAGCTGTAGGTGCCAGCTGAGTATTTCCTTAACACCAGAGCAGTGATCTCATCTGGAAACATGGAGCTGTAATTGCTGAAATGCTTTCAGTCATGACGTGAGATCAGGACTGCCTTTAGTGTACAAAGTACTTGGAGCAGAGTTTTTCAGATCAGCCTGGCTGTCTGTGGTGTTTACAACATAATGGCTGCAGGACAAAAGGCACTTGCCTGGTGAATAGATCTTTAGCTGCAAGTAGGAAACTTTGGTTCTATTTTAAACTTGTCTGTGATTTTCTTTGTCTTACATGCATTCCAGCTTTGCTGGTTTCCATTTTTTGTAAAAGCTGTATGATCACAGCTTGTGCACTGATTAGAAAATGCCTACAATTGTTATTTCCTCCCCTTATCTGGGTGCATCATTCTCACCGGTATCACAATCCATTCCCGCAGCTGTTATGGATAAATAAACATTTCCCATCAGGTATTATAAACCCCACATCACTGTTTTCTAATCTAGCATATGGAAGAAAAAATTGCTAATGTTTAATCTTTGGTCTTAACCTTTGCTGTCATATGGTTGTGTAGCAGAGATGGAAGCATTGCAGCAGAGTGAGTTTGTGGCTTTATAACTTGTGTCATTTCTGGAAAAGAAATCCACATTTCTGGTCGACAGCCCTCTGTAGCATCCCCCAGGGCTTGACAAACACAGGAAATTGCAGGGCATACTGCTGTGGAAGGAGAATGTGCAGGGGAGGGAAGCTGCCTGCTGCAGGATGGGCTCTGGCTCAGCGACTGCTCATGCCCCTGTCCCATACAGGTTGCGCTGCCTAAACCCCTGCCTGTCCTTTAAAGGGAAAGGGATAAAAGGGAAACTGACCTTGCTCTTCCAGAATCAACTGAGAGGCCTTCTGAGTAACCATGTGGTATATTTCGCCATACCATTTGCACGTCTTGACTTAGTCCCCACAAAAGTGGGGATCAGAAATCAAAGTGGTGAATGTTATGAAACATCCTTCCCAAAACCATCAGAAGATATTTAAACCAACCATCTGAGTCTATTTCCTGCCTGCCTTTCATGTTTCTGATGGTGTGAGATAATTCTCAGGTTAAAAAGGCAGCTCTTAAAAGCCACAAAAATGCACACCTTTTCTTGAGTGCTCACTTAGAAACCTCCTGTTTCACTGGAATCCCATATTCCCTTCTGACCCCGAGGAGTAAGACGCAGCCTGAACAGAGTGATGAACAACGCATGTATACAAAGCATTAGGGCTACATGGGGAATTTGTTGGCAGCTGTGAACAGCCTATAATGGTTAGGAAAAGTTTGGATGTAAAACACTTTTGCAATACCGTGCATCTTTCTAATTCCTGTGAAAACCTTAGTCATGCAGTTCTTTCTGTGGTTATTGCAAGAAAAATCTATGCTTGGAATTCTCACCAAAAAAAAAAAAAAAGCATCTCACATTCACAGGTAGCTGTAGATTATTCCTATTCTTTATTCCAATCAGCTGCAGAAGTGTTGACTGGTACTTAAAATTCGTAAACTACCTCAACAATTGAGTTTATTGCCATAATTATGCCTAATTACCTTTTTCTCCAGTTCCCCTGAGACCACAGGCGCCTGTGACAGGGGTGCCAGGATGAAAGCCCTGGGTGAGTCTGATTGAGGCAATTGAAGCCCATGGCTGTCCTGGAACTGTGACAGCAGCAGCCTCCTGTCCTGAAGTGCCCCACACTCTCCTGAGAGCAGCGTTTCAAGAGGCACTTTCTGCGAGAAGCCTGGATCTGGGCCGGAACATGTGCTTTGTCTGGTTCCTGGGCATGCTCTTCGGAGTGGCAGCCCTGCTGGTTGGCAGAGGGGGACCTTCCCCCAGCTTGACTCCAAAATTTGCTTTGCCAGAGTTCAGAATCTGCTGGTGTGCTGGCTGCTATGGCTCCATGGCTGCTTGCTGGGGTGGTGGAAGGGTCCTGAGCGGGGAAACTTCAGGGCAGAGACATGAGGAGTGAGCTCCTGCAGGAATCCTGAGTGCGCACACAGCAGGTAACAGTGATGATTTGATCTGCAATGGTCAAGGACGTACATTTGCTGGAAAGGCAACCTGTCATCCATGGGGAGGGCTGTGGCCAGGTGATGCCAGCTGTCTGTGTGCCTTTTGTAGGCATCAGCACCAGGGCTTTGCCTGGCAGGGTTAGGAGAAGGATTTGGACAGGGCTGAAGTTGTGAAGCAGATCACCAGCTAAAGGAATGCGTGTGGCTCCTGGGGCCAGCACCCGGCTGTGGGGCAACCTCAGGATTTTCTCTGCCTACAACTCTGGCAGACCACACAATCACAGAATTGTTTAGGTAGGACAAAACCTCTCAGATCATCAAGTCCCGCTGTTAACACAGCACTGCCAAATCCTCCACTGAACCACATCCCAGGAGCTACATCTCCACGTCTTTTAAATACCTCCAGGGATGATGATCTCACCACTTCCCTGGACAGTGGCTTAACAATTCTTTCAGTGAAGGAATTTCTCCTGATATCCAATCTAAGATGATGAACTCTAGGGAGGGTTGTGGGCAGCAAGGAAGGTTTGCTGCTGAGAATGTGGCTGAGGCTCTGCCAACACCCTTGGCGCTAAAATCACTGAATGTAAAAAAGAGGGTCTTGGATTTGCACATCCTGTAACATCAGCCTGATATTGCAGATACAGACTGATAAGGCTCTGTAAAAATAAGCCCTCAAATTTATCAAGTATTGTCCTAAAATGGTGATACCATCTTTATCCAATAAATAGCACGTGCTGTACCAAAACTGTCTGGCTCTCAAGCTGTGCAGAAGAGCTGGCAGGAAATGTTCTGTCCCAGGCTGCACAGGGGGATGCCAAAGTGCCACATGGAAAGGCAGCAGCCTGACATACTGTTCTCCTCTCCTTTCACCTCCCATTACACCCCTGCCTTCCACCTCCCAGATCCATCTCCTGACCTCACAGTGACTTTCCTACTGAGGAGTCTCTGCTTAGCCTCACCATATCCTCAGATTCATACTAAGCCCCAAATTGTGCAATATTCCCCAGTTTATTTGCAGACAAAACTTCTCAGTCACATAAAAACTGTGGATGTTGGCAGGTGACTTCTAGACTCACCAAAATGAACTCTCAGGCCTGAAAAGAGAACACTCATGAATTGGGAAGTTTAACCAGTTTAAGGCAAGCCATGTCACGATGTTTTCAAGTTTACTAAGACTTTAAAGGGTAAGTTGTATAACTCCTTTCTGAAACCAATTGTGTTGACATGCAGCATTCCAAAGGTCTGCCACAACAGCTGGCTGGCAGATCTGATGTGTCTCTTTCTAGAGAAATCCTACAAATAATCCCCAACACCTTTGGATGAACTTAATCTGAAGTTTATACTCTCTAAAGCTAATAATACGTGATTGTATTTCTTTCAGCAAAAAAGCAATTTTTCTAGTTCTATTTTGTGTATATTGGATGTGGAACATTAGCTGCTGTATCAGTCTTTTCTTCTTTTTGCTTGTTTTGAAAGGCAGAAAATAGTTTAGAACAAATTTTCTTGATAGCTTGCCCAGATTTAGTGCAGAAAGATCCTCCAGTGCTTAAAGATCTAGGTAACCCAGGTATGAATTTACAGACTGAGAATTACCTTTGAAGTTTTGTACGCTGTGCACTACAAATGACATCAACACCCTTCTTCATTCCACTCCTACTGCAGCTGTGCTCTCCTAAGGAAAGGTTTTTCATAGGTTTAATTTACCTTTCTAATCCATTGTTTTGCTTTGATGTGCAGTACAGGGTAAATTGTTCCCTTTGGACTGCTTTGTACCTGTGGTGAATAATAATGAATAATGAATAAGGTCTTTCCAAGGTGTTCAGTGAGATCAGACATGGTGAGATCTGGCCACTCCCCACTCCCCACTCCGCCCCTCTCCCTTTCAGTCAAAGAAGGGAAAAAACCAACGTGTCTGAAAAGACAGCAACGCCTTTCAGGCCAGCGAGTTTAAAAAAACCCCAGAAATTAAGGTTTGAAAAGCAAAAGAAATATTTTAAAGGTTAAAGCAAAGTTCAGATGACTGTCTAAAGCTGTTAGTACTGCCCTTTATTGAGGCAAAGAGTGGTGCAGTGAGTACTGGCAGTGATGTGCAGGAAGGTCAGACTCTGAACTAAAGGCGTCCCAAAATGAGGTCACCTCTTTGGTGAGAGAGCAGGGGCTGGATCCAACCTGTGGGGCTGAGCCCCTCAAACCTCACCAGTGAGAGCCCCACTGTGCTGAGAGCTGCTGCAGAGTGAGCAGTGCTTTCCCCAGCTGCAAATAAAACACACAGACATCAACCCAGCAGAACTTTAAGGGTGATGGGGGAGGCAGAGGATGCAGAAAAGGGCTCTCCCAGCCCTTGGACCCTCAGCAGCAGGAGCCCTTCCCCACACAGCAGAAATCCCAAGTGGGAGTCCTTTCTGTTTCGTTCATGAACGTGTCCCTCATTCCCCCTTTGGCTGCCCCATGGCTGGTAGGTGCTGCTTTTCTGACCTTGATGCTCCCATCTCCATATGCTCTCCTTCCCAGCTTCCATACGCAGATGCCAGACCCGGCAACACCTGCGGGGGCACATCCAGAAATGGGTTTGCTTGGGCAACCAGCATCACATTTCTCTGCTCTTGTACTTCCCCAGTGCTTCCCTAGGAATTAGCTAAGCAGGGTACTATCCAGGAAAAGCTTTTAAAGTTCACCTCTCCCACTCAGCAGCCCTTACAGTGGGAGAGCTCAACTCTGGAAGAGGAGGGGACAGGTAGGGGCTGAAGGAGCCTCTTCAGGATCCTGTTTAAATCAGGCCAGACTCATGCTAAGCATGAACAGTCATATTTTCTTTTCTTCTCCTTTGTGGCTATAGAGGTCACCTCTCCTCATGCAGTTGAAATAGCCTTATGAGAACTCCAGGACCTGTGCATGTGGAAAAGTTTCCCTTCTTAACAAAAAAAAAAAAAAAAAAAAAAAAAAAAAAGGGCTTTCAGTGGAGTTTAGCCTCCAGAAATAGAAGGGCTCACGCTACGTGACTAGACAGCCTTACGTGAACCAGCTGCAAGTACTCCATGGCCCAGAAGCCACATAAGTTTAAAACTCCTTATGCAGAGCTGACCATAGGAAATTCTCATGAAAAAGAAAAATATACCAGAGCTTCCATGTTCCATTCATAGCCAGATGGCTCCAGTACAGTGTGGCAATTGAACTTTTAAGTCAGCAACAATAATAACAAAAAGTACAGACTGCCAATCCTTCTAAAGTGGTTATTCTTGATTGCTGCCTGTGCAGAGACTTAGTATGCCTTTGGAGCATGAGGCACAACAACTCAGTTTAGAATATCTTAAAGAAAAATTGCTAATTTAATGTTAGAACTGTCATTTTAATGAAGAAGCCACTGGCTCAAAGTCAACTATCCTAAATGTCGGGATGATGACCAGAATTAATAGGATTATGAATGGCACTGCTTTCAAATGACTATATAATCCTGACCAACTAATAACCTTGTCACTCAGAGCACTTGATGTACTTGGCAATATATATCTAGTTGTGGATGCATAATTCACCCATCAAATAATGAGAATTACTTGATGCTTGTAAATCAACCTGGATTGAAACACAAAATATAATTTACTAGTGCATATTTACCCATCCGATGGGTATGCAATTCATTTTTCCCTTAGTCAGGTATTATCTTGGTTTCCTTTTGTGAAGGAAAAAAATATAAAACGCTCTCTAAAGGTGAAAGCACCAAATAGTGAATATTCAGGTTCTCTGTTTTGCTAGCACAACTTCTACAGCAAGGTAGAGTGTGCTATGGCTTTTCCTTCTCTTACCCTGCCGACTGCCAGCTCTGCATTTCAGGTCAGCTGCTCTGTAGTTGGGTCTGATTATGCTTCTACAGAGCTATGAAACTGGGGAGACTGGCTGGGTGTTTTGAACAGCCTGGGAAGATAAGTACACAAATTTATTTTTAAATTAAATGTGAGTACCTAATTCAATGACACCCGTTTGATCTATGCAAGGAGATACTTCAAAATTGTAACTCACAGAATGCTCCCACTATTCCCATAATTGATCCGTGTTTGTTTCTCTTTCAGATATTGCCTAGCAGAAAGCCATGGGCAATTTCAAAGGGCATGCCCTCCCTGGAAGCTTTTTCCTTCTTTTTGGCTTATGGTGGTCAGTGAAGTATCCACTGAAGTATGCCTGTCGAAAAAACAAGAACGCTTGCTGCCTTGGTTCCAGGGCAGGATTCCAGCGCCTGGAGTTTGTTGAGGGCATCATCAAAGCTGTCTTTGCCCTCATTGGTAAGTGAGGTGGACTAAGGGCAGGCTGTACCTTCTAGCACTTTTTTCTTTAAATTTTTTTCTCTGATAAAATGGATCTCCTTGTGTTTTGCTATTTTGCCCTTTAACCACTGAGAAGTGGTGGGGCTACTACTGTGGCCATAACATCGTTTCCATCTGTAGAGTTCTTCTGGAGCTTCTGTGAGGTCTCCTGACCAGTCTTGACCACTTGACCACTTCTGGCCACATGTCAGTGTTCGTGTACTGTTCACTGTTCGGGAGGGAGATAAGATATTTAGGCAAGGGGCTGTCATTTGCACACTGGGAGCACCAGACTGTGAAGGTCCGTCCTTTTCTATTTTGAATCCAACCATCTCAGATGTCAGAAGCTTCCACTGGTTTATCGATAAAATATGTAAATGATGCAGATGATTTTTTGATTAATGTCAGTCAAAAGCGAAAATATTCACAAAGAAAGACTGAACTCCAGATCTTATTGCTGCAGGACTGTTGTGATGGGGCGTGGGGGAGGTGTTTGTGCTTCTGTTGTGTCCAGGCCTGGTATAAATCCACAGGGATGGTTTTGAGAGCAGTGTAGCTGACTGGAAGTGTTTAGTTCTTTTTTACATCCCAGCAGGCTGTATGGTAGCAATTTACCTTTAGAGGGTAAGTAAACTAAACAGCAGGGGATCTGGGGAGCTCAGCACCTGTGGCTCAGGTTGAAAAGTATCTAAATTTTAAGCATTTTTACACTTTTAGATTCTATTTGTCTGCTCTTCTTTAGATGCTCAGAGCTGCCTCATTTCTAATCAAGGTGCAGGCTGTGACAAAGTCTTGTTCTTGCTTTTCCTTCCTCTCTGTTAAGGTACATCAGCACTGAAGGGATGTTGTGTCTACAGTATACATTTTTATATGCCTTAAAAAATGATGAAAATCTAAATAATAGCATTCATTTTGAGGCGTGACTGTGGACATCTTTCCTACAAATCTCTCAGTCTGTGTCTAGAGGTAGTTTGGCAGCTAAAACATCCATCTACTATTTTTATTTTCAACAAGCTATTATTTTAACATATGGAAATTACAATTCCAATCAAAAGTATGGACAAAACACTGGGCTAAGGCAGACAGTAAAGGCATTAGGAGTAAAAACTCCTGTTCACATGTTAGGAAAACTGGAAATAAAGATGGAACAACACTGCATTTGTTCTACAGCGTATCTACTTACACAGCAGGATGCTGGCCTATGCTTCACAAACAAAATAATTAGCTTTAATGTTTTAAAAGCATAACAACTTTTAAACCCTCCCCAAACTTCACTGATCATATAAAGCATTTAAGAGCCATTTTCCCTTGCTGGAGTACCTCAGCTAGTTAGCAAGACACTGAGGAGCCAAGGTAAGGGAGAGAGTGGAGCAGCGATGCAAATACTAGCTCGGCGTGCATTCCCATGGGACTTTTAATGACTCTGCATGGTGGAGGGGTTTCCTTTTATGGCTTTAGAGGAAAAATCCCCTTTGAATTATGAGTCTGAACTCTGTCATCCTGCATGTGGCTACTACAATTGCTACTACAATAGCAATTGTTTAAAAAAAAGAGAAAGCAGCACAGAATAGCTGTTTTCATTTTCACTGCTGGAAACTGCAAGATGTAAATAGTTCCACCAGGAGTGGAGCTGAAGCCTGATTTCCTCTGGCTCTTCACTCTCCAGATTATGTGATGCTAAAACCTCAAACTTACTGGCACTATGCTGCATGGGGATATATTGCTGCCTCTATTGTTTGTGTAAAGACTTGGCATCAGTTTATACCTTAAGTACCAGAACAAATGGTTTTTCTTCTTGTTTCATGCACAGGAATGGTGGCTGAGCAGTTTGTTCCTGATGGACCTCATCTGAAGCTGTACAACTATGAGAAGAAGCACTGGGATCACTTGATGAATTGGCAACATGCCACCATGTACCTTTTCTATGGCATTTCAGGGCTGGTGGACATCGTGGCACATGGGACCAACGCGCTGCCAGCGGCCACGGACAGGATGATGCTCTCCTTAGCAGTCTTTATTGAAGGTCAGTTTAGCTCTCCCTGCAGGAATGCGTATGAATCCTGCGGATGGGGATTGATCATTGGTCTGGGAATCTCAAATCAGCCTTAGAGACTGACCCTATTGCAGCTGGGTGTTTCACTCCCTGAAAAGCCTCAAAGAGATCGAACACAGATCAGTCTTGGCCCTCCTTACACTGCCGAGGCTTTAGCTGCAGCCCAGGTCACGAGCACACATTGTAGAGGTGGATCTGTGCTGTCCTAATTGCTTCAGACAGCAACAGAAATGTTATGAAAAGAGCTGCAAAGCCTGTTTTGGGTAAGTGCTCAGTAGCTCAGGCATGTGTTTGATGTAGGTACTGACACAGTACACAACTAGTTAGCTAAAACCAGCGTGAGTGAAGGTGATATTGGCACAAAGAGAAATGCCAGAAACGTTTCACTGTTTTCTAAAAGCAGATGCAGGGAAATTGCAAGGGAAGAAAAGATCTTAAACTGATCACAATTTATTCCAGGTTTTCTCTTCTGCTACCATCTTCATGGGAGAGCCATGCTGGATGTCCATGTTCATCAGTTACTGCTATTTGCTATTTTTGGAGCTGCTGCCTGCATATTTCTGGAAGTTTTCTTCCGTGGCAGTATTGTGCTAGAGATGCTCCGTACAAGCCTCTGCATATTACAAGGCAGCTGGTTCTGGCAGGTAGGTCACTTCACTGCCTTAGGAATTCCTTCCTCACCAAAATTAGTCATTTAACCCTTTGCAGATGTTTTACAGGTGATATAAATACCTTTTAAACACAGACCTCAAAAGACTTATAGAAAACAATACACTCTCAATGTTCCTTTAAAGAGATAAAAGTATTTCTCATATCCACTTTATAGAAGAAGATGCCGTTTTACTTCAAGTGCCTTTTATTTGAATCAATAAAAAAGCTAAGGTGTTTTTCTTGAGCTCTCCATTACTACAGTCATTGACCATTCTCTCTAATCCTTGTAACATCCTGTTCCAAATTCACCAGCCAAATGGCAGTGATTTTAGAACATGGAAATATATGTTGCTCTTTACAAACAGAGTCTCCACTGCCAGCTGCTGGAGCAGTGAGCAGATGCCCAGTGTAGTACTGGACAGGGGGGTGAGGCCAAGGCCAGGTTCAAAAGGTGCTTAAGATAGAGATTCTCATTGGGAGACTGGGTGATACAAAGCCTCCTGCTTTTCTTGTGCTCTGGTAACTGAGCTGCAAAAAGAATAGCCAAAACTTTGATATTTCAGGGATGTGGCTCCCGAAAGGACTCTTCAAAATGTAGCTTCTATGCCCTCACTTACTTGTGAGTCTATCTGGTAACAGATATTTGATAGCGGCTCTTTCTCTGCTGTCAGAACAAGAGACAGATTTACGGAGCTGCTGTGAGTTTGTAACAGAAATAGGAGCACTAGTGCTGATGTGTGTTTCATCTTATAGTGGAGAATTGAGGTCACTCCAGTGATTTTTCTTTCCGGCATGTCTAGACTGGTTTCCCTTTTTTCTGTGCTGGCCAGACACGATGAATAAAAACGTTTGCTGTTTCTTAGGAGAACTGGACACTCAGCACCAAATCAAATATTTAAATGCTTGCTCTGGCATGAAGACAGACCTCGGAACTGGCTGTATTTTTCTATAAGTGAACTCAAGAATGTGGTGCTGCAGCACTTGCTTTTTATTTTCTTGTTTGTAAACATTCCATCAGTGATTTAAGAAGCTTTACATAGGAGGAATAGATGCAACCATTTATTCATTGTTTTCTGCCTAGGCTAATTTTAGAACAGATTATTTCTTTAGCTCTAGAGACAATGTGGGTTTTGTTTCAAAGCAAAAAATTGAAGTACTAAAAATAGAAGAAATTGAAGTGTGGCTTTTTTCACACCCGCATCAGACTTCAACCATCTGTGTGACTGAAAACCACACTCTGGCTGCAGCATGGGAATTTTGTAAAAGGTAAAGGGACTTTCTGCATCATCAACACCCTCATTCACTGAATTCTCTGCATGGAAATGCAAAATGCACTCCCCTCCTTCTTCCTTTGCTTTTCCCAGTTTCTAATTCTCAGCTAAACCGCCGAGTGATGACTTTGAAGAGCATTGAGCAGTACAGAGGGGTGGTGTTTGTCATGCAAACTCTCAGTAGCCACAGGATTAATGGTTTTCCCATCTTATGCACAAATATGAATTTGATCTTTCCCAGTTCTGAATAAACAAATCAGCTACGTATTTCACATGAACTTACAGTCTTGGATGAGGGAGCTCCATTTTTATGCCGTTTCTGACCTTTCCCTTGGATGGCCCAGAAGAAATAGACCTGTGGCTCCCCTTTATTTATTCATTGATTATTCATCTTCCCAGCCATGTAACGCATTCCCAGACGCTGCTGGGAAGAAGCAAGGCAGTGCAAATGGCCAGGCAGGTTTTCTGCTCCATGACGTGGTCTAAGTTCAGGGCACACAGGGCTGAGCACCACCCCCTCTCCTTACAGTGCACAGTTGTGGTTGTTGCGGGGCTGGGTTGTTGGGCAGGCTCCTTAAGAATTTTCTGGGCAAGAGCAATGGGTCTCTGGGACTGGCTCTGCATCTTCAAAGGCATTTCTGCACAGAATTGTGTAAAGTGATCCATCACACCTGAGAGCGACTGCAAAAATAGTTTTTTATTATAAACACAGAAATGAGCAACACCATAAGAAAACTAAATGTCTGCCTTGTGATGAGTAGCATAAAACATGGTATGGCATAGGATGCACATCAAATGACATGTAATAAGTATCTGTTATCTTACTACAGATTGGCTTTGTGCTTTATCCTCCAAATGGGAGCCCGGAGTGGAATCAGACGGATCATACTAACATGATGTTCCTGACTATGTGCTATTGCTGGCATTATGCCTTCGCTTTTCTTATACTTGCAGTGAATTACACAATTGTCAGCTGGTAAGTTACTCGAAACACTAAAACTTTGGTGACTTGTCTATTTAGTCTTGTAGGAACTTTATTTTAGAAAAGTTTCACTGACAAATGGAAAGGTTTCTATGAAGTAATTAACTGTCTTGCAAGGTAAAATAAAAATAGTTATTAGTATTCAATGAAAAGCACGTGACATTGTTTCAGTAGAAAAGGGGAAAAGATCCATAAATACAGCTCTGATAGCATAATACTTCTCACATAAAACGATCTCTAATAGTCTTCCACATTTGTAGGTGCATATAAAGTCAGAAGTAGGAGAAACTTTTTTCCCTGTAGCACCTTATCTCCCATTGCTCATCTCCACTAATTTTAGTGAGCAGTCTTCATGACTTTATTTTGAAGATTATTACACAGAATTCCTTGCTAGAAATTTCCTGTGATCAGACCTGATTTCTTTTTCACTAGCCATTTTCATCCCCTAGCGTCTAAAGTTAGCCCTTTTCCTCACTGCCCAGTGCTAATTCTGACAAAATTCCAACTGTGGTGTTAATTGGGCTGTAAAAATGCCTCTGCCATCAGATCACAGAATGTGATCACCTTTTGCCCACAGGACCTTACCAATCCTTTGCCTGCAGTGACCTAAACGTGCTTCTCACTCCTTGCTTTATCCCTACCATCCTAATAGCCCCATTTAGTCATGTTAAATACGTAGTTCTTCCAGTCTTGTTTTGCACTAAGGTGCCAGTTCTCTTTGTATCTCAGTCTGAAAGGCAACAGCACTCAAGGCTGGATAACTGGTTTGCTGTGTAAAGAATGGCAGCTCTTGAGAAGGTGGCAGCAATCTCACATCCCTTCTGATGCTGGGGCCAGTGGCTGTTGCAGCATCAGACCAGGCCTCAGAGGAGGCTGATCATGGCACACTGGCAGAGTTCCCCTCTGAGGGCAGTTTGGCCAGACTCTCTCTTTCTCACAGCTTTGTGGTCCCTTCCCAGGTGAACACAGTGATTGGTTTTGTGCCTGCACAACACCGAACCTTCTGGAGGGTACACTGAGGTTTGTTTAAAGTGCTCTGTGATATGTCTGTAGGAACAAGAGCTTACAAGCTGTACAGTCAGGTGGTATCATCAGAGGCAGCACTTCCTAACCATAGAGTCAGAGAATGAGTCATCCTAACTCACTGATGAGAAGAGTTAAACTGGTTTTTAGCATGTCAAAAATGGTCAGATGAGCTGTTGAGTTATTATTGACAACTTTTTTTTTGTTGTTTCCAGGGCGGTTCGTTCGAAGGTTAAACAGTCCCAGTCCATGGAAATGGGTTTACTGAAAACATCTGAACGAGATCATGAGTCAGAAGAAGAAATTTAGTATGAGTATGGCTTGGCCAGTTTGCCCACTCCAACCATTAGGCTAATTGATACCTCATTTCTACAGGTTTTTGCCATCTTATTCTTTGCTGCAACTTGCTTTGCAGATATCAATCCCCTCTGATGTCTACATCTACCCAGTTACACTTTTTTTTGTGGAGGGTAAGCTTGAGATTGATTCATGATGGTTGCACTAGTACCTTGCTTACCACATGCTTCACAGAAAATCAGACTAGTATTAGACAGACTTGGCGTGGATGAGGTGGCACAATGAAGTCTGTATGTTTGCCTTATTAAAAGCTAAGCAAAGTGTTTTTCAGCTGCTGCTGGACATAAAGTTTCCATAATTAGGTTGTCTGTGTGTTGATTGCCCTGCAAGGATAAATAACTGTGCCGACCTGGAAAACAGTAGAACAAGATAAAGAAACCACAGTCTTGCAGCAGTCTTATGTAACAACTTTGTGTCTCTGCTTGTGGGTTTATGTTAAACAGAAAGAACTTCTCACTGTGAACCCACTGAGTGGCTCTCAGTGTACCACTGTGTAGTCTGCTCGCCCCCCGAGAGGCACCACCAAGCCTGGCAGGAGGACCAAAGATGTGTATGGTGATCAAAAACCAGTGCAGTTGCCCATTCTCATGCCTCCACAGTCCTGTCTCTTTGCTATCCTTTGCCTTTGCAAGGCAGTGGAAGTCTCTGCCTTCCCTTGGTGCCTGGAATGATTTCTTTTCCAGAAAGGTTGAGGGGTGTTCAGTCAGGCAGCACCTAACTGCAAAACCAGCTTCTTTCCCACAGCTATTTCCTTTCCTTTGGTGGAATTTGGTGGTTTTCTGCACAATTCACAGCAGACATGTGACCCACCAGCTGAGTCGGGAGTGGGTGATTCTGCTCTGTGGGCAGGATTGAGATGGTTGTGCCCCTTCCGTCACCAGGCAGCCTGCACAGTGCTGCACAGGGAGCNTAATTAGGTTGTCTGTGTGCTGATTGCCCTGCAAGGATAAATAACTGTGCCGACCTGGAAAACAGTAGAACAAGATAAAGAAACCACAGTCTTGCAGCAGTCTTATGTAACAACTTTGTGTCTCTGCTTGTGGATTTATGTTAAACAGAAAGAACTTCTCACTGTGAACCCACTGAGTGGCTCTCAGTGTACCACTGTGTAGTCTGCTCGCCCCCCGAGAGGCACCACCAAGCCTGGCAGGAGGACCAAAGATGTGTATGGTGATCAAAAACCAGTGCAGTTGCCCATTCTCATGCCTCCACAGTCCTGTCTCTTTGCTATCCTTTGCCTTTGCAAGGCAGTGGAAGTCTCTGCCTTCCCTTGGTGCCTGGAATGATTTCTTTTCCAGAAAGGTTGAGGGGTGTTCAGTCAGGCAGCACCTAACTGCAAAACCAGCTTCTTTCCCACAGCTATTTCCTTTCCTTTGGTGGAATTTGGTGGTTTTCTGCACAATTCACAGCAGACATGTGACCCACCAGCTGAGTCGGGAGTGGGTGATTCTGCTCTGTGGGCAGGATTGAGATGGTTGTGCCCCTTCCGTCACCAGGCAGCCTGCACAGTGCTGCACAGGGAGCTGTGGAAGGGCAGATGTTGCCTTCATGGTAGCTCCATACCCAGCTAACAACGTCAGCAAGGGCATTAAAAAATAATACTGCTTTTAATTGAATTTATTTCCTCCATCCAAGCGGATCTAGTGAAAAGCACAGTGTTCATGACTAATGGCAGAAAACTGATTGCTTAAAAAAGCTAGCTAACAAAATAGTTTGTACCTCGAAGAGATCCCAAGACCCAAAAAACCCTTAAAGGCTTTTTCTGAAACTACTTTACCTTCAATGCAACATAAACATTTGCTTCACTTTTAAGATCTTCCATCTTTCAAGGAGCATCTTTCTTAGGTGCACGTGCCGTTAATGCTGAATTTTAGTCTGTCAGTTTTGTCAGTGCCTTTCCAAAATGAGTGGTGTTGTTTATTCTGAAGGGTATCGTCAGAAACTACTTTGCTTCTCACAGGCAGGAACAGTGCAAATTTCTTCACTGCTTTTCTTGATAAATATATTTAATACCATGCCAATTTTAAGGTGCTGTATCTCTAAACTAGAGGGATAACCTAAACAGGATGAAAAGCACAATAAACTGGCTGAGCTTTCATATGTCTTCTTAGAAGACTTCAGTTGCTAATTTTAAAAATTATTTTAGACATTTTAGATGATTGATTGGAACATTTGGGCAAAACATTTCAGAGAAGTTGGCTTAAATAAAGTATTGTGAAGTAACACCTGTAACCAGGTGTCAGATTATCCGGATGAATCTTCTTTGGAAAGCAAGAGTAGTTGGCTCACATACATTTCTACATTTACAAATGGCAAAAAGGAAATTGCACATTGCTAGCCTAAGATCACTGCTTTTCTTAGCAATTGTTGGCTCTTTTTCAATGCCTTTCTCTGAAGGGTCTTGGAGATTTTGGCAAACTTTAGTAAAGCCTGTCTCGGGATATTCTTGCAGGATAGGTATTGGTACGGTATATTTGTAGCTCTGTGTCTCAGCTTTAGAGTGATCTTACCATAAACTCTGAAATAATTGTATTTACTCCACTCTGCAAGTCTAAGACTTGAGTTTAATTACTGTGGTTCCATTAAAATCAGATTTTCTGTAGAAGGAAGATCCATGGCTTCCCTGAGGAGCCTGCCTGTTAATTGGAGATACATTTGCCAAATGTATCCCTGTTATGATCTTACCTTCAGTGCACCACATCACTGTTGTCTCTAAATTGTGGGGATTTTTTTAAAAGGGCAGACTCTTTTTCCTGTTAGAATGGTTGGGCTACAAACCCAGTGCTAGGCAGAGAGGACGATGGTTATGCATCAAAGAGAACTTGGGGACTATTAAAAAAGTCTGTTGCAATAAGCCAGAATCAGCTGATGAAGTGAACCTCATGGGTGAGCTGTGCACGTGGAAGATGCTTAGCAAAATCTCCATTCTAAAAAACTCTCTGCTTTTACAGAAGCAAAAAGTGACAGTACTTGACGTCACTGGCCAGAGAATGGCTGCCTGACAGTTCCTCCCGTGCCCCCCTCTGCCTGGGGACTCTGGCTCTGTCCTTACCCACATCCAGCAGTGGCTGTAGAGCTGGGTGTTTTCTTTGGAGAAAACCTGAGCAGGACTTGGCCTACTGAGAGGTATCAGCTCTCTGTGTCCCTGCTGTGAATCTCCTATAAATGATCACAGAACTGGACAAATAAGCCCATCACACACGTCTGCTGGTTTTGGTGCAACCATGCTTAGCAAAGACGCCTCTAAAGAAGCCCAAACTGGAGGCTGATCCAGACTGTGACACAGAACTGTAGGACAGGCTTTATGCACAAAGCTCTCTCCTCACATCAGAAAAGGTGACATTGCATTATCAAGCTTGAAGAAATGCGAGGAAAAACAGATCCTGAAGTCTCAAAGAAAGAGTAGTATTTTGAATTTAGTTTTCAATACTTACAGTACATGCAAAGTGAGTGTCATAGTGGGGGTTTGTGCCTGACAAATGTATGGTGCCACATAGGAAAGAAACATCCTATTTCAGAGTGGGGTTTTGCTACATGGAACACCTGACCTGTTCTCCTGTGTTCAAAAGAGATGCCCAAGAACAGTAGGGCATCTATTACAATGAAAAAGGTACAGCCTTCATCATTTCACAAGCGACACGTATTGCCCGAGTTGAATGAGGGGAGGGAAGTCTGACAAGTTTACAAACACCACTCAGAAAAAGAAAGCTGCTCTGAAGAAAATTTAAATTATTTTTAAATATTGGTGCCTTTGAAAAACTATATGGTAGTTTATACTAGAAAAAATACACCTGTAATTTTATTTAAATAAAATTGATTTATTCATGTAAGATGTCTGTCATGTTTTCAGGGGAAAAATAGAACCATTTATGGGACATGATGGGGTGGGATAAACAGGTTACTCTCATAACACATGCAGACATTTAACAAGTTGCACTTGAATTCAAGAAAGGTCAGTACTACCCTGTCGTTAGAAACGGTGATATTTGTTCTATGTTCTGTAAATAAATACTTTTTTCCCTTGTAACTATACATAGCAGGAACAAAGAGCAAATATGACAGCAAGGAATTTGAATCCTCCAGGTTCATTCATCCTTAAAACTTAGGCACTAAAAAACTTCAGTGGATCTGGTACCTTAATGCCCTCACCTCAGTGAAGTTTCAGTTCCTCCAAACTACAGCAGTTGGGGTAGAAGTTGCTGGTACAGAAGTTGGTGGAAGAAAACAGAATAGTTTTTTATCCAAAAAGCACTTCAGCATATGCAGGAGTGGAAGGGAGCCTGACTCCCAAGGACTAAGCAACAAAGAACACATCTGTTAAAAGGGAGAAAGACAACTGGAAAACTGCCGGAAAATTTGTCCTTAAAATCTGTTCTAGGTACAATATGTGCTTGCTCAAAATATGTGTGAGTAAAATGCCTAATATTTGTCAAATAAGGCATAACTTGTCCTCAGATGCATAACTTGTCCTCGGATGACTTTTTTTGAACACTGATTTCTATCTCTTTGCTAGGTAGCTGTTGCAGTTCGTGGATTTCTATATTTGATACACTTCTTAGAATGAAAATACATTTTAAAAAATAGATGAAAACCATAATTATAAATACTACAGCAATACTAGTTTGCAATTTGGTTCAGAAAGCAAGCTGCCACCTATAGACCTTTGCCATTTACTGGCAAAACATTCTGCCAGAGCTGGCACCTAAGAGGTCAATGTCACAGTAAGGGCACGAAATTGGAGCAGAAATGGTTTTGCCTACATGCCACGGTTACCAGTCACTGCCTCCCTGAGGAGGAGAAAGAAGAAATGGAA
Organism: Platysteira castanea; assembly: GCA_013397175.1. Classification (NCBI taxonomy): domain Eukaryota; kingdom Metazoa; phylum Chordata; class Aves; order Passeriformes; genus Platysteira; species Platysteira castanea. Next base: position 886,397 of record VYXC01012426.1, on the reverse strand, counting down.
AACAGGCTGCAGTTCCATACAACTGAATAGCAATTAAGCAAAAAGTAATCACTCCCAGCACTCTTAAGAGCATGGGAGAGGCAGCTGTGCTCATGGTATACAGCATTCCAGCCTGCCTCCAGTGTTATTTACCAGGGGCAAGGTTCTCAGACACGTGGTGGGACTTTTATGACTCCTGTGCCACGGGAAACAAGCAATGCCAATCTCCTGCTTCCAGTGGGAATGACAGTAGGAGTGAAAGCTTGCACTGATTTGGTGGAATTTTACTGGTTTGTGACTGACTCAGATGCAGTTGACACATTAAAAAAAAGTCAAAGATGGTGTTTACTGCTGGTACCACACTTTGTGCACACTTGAAAACAGAAAAGAAAGGAAATAAGAAACATCTGGCTCTAATTAAGGCTTAAAAGAAATGGAGGAAAGCAGAAGAAACATATCCAGTCACTCAAGAGTGATTTTATCTTCCTGCAGCTGCATCACAGATACAAATTTGCAAGTATTACAGTTTTCTTTCAGTTTGATTATTCTATCACATAAACATGGTTTAATATTTTCCTAACTAAAGGTATACTATCTTTTAAACGGTGTTCATTCATTTGTGTTGGTTTTGCCATCTGGTGCCTTAAGTAATTTTTTTTTTCTCTGTGTTTTATAGAAAATGTTCATGTGAAGTGAGAAATTCACAATGTGTTTTGCCCACAATCCTCCTGCAACCTCCCAGCTGACAAACTGTCTTCCATTTGCAAAGCTGGGCTTGCAACCTGAAGTTTCGGACTCTTAGTATTTCCTATATCTAAACTCAACGTTCTGGCCAAAGACACCCATGAGGATGTTAGCCATGTAAAGGAAAGAAGCAGGGATGCTATTTCCATTGAACAGGAAGGGCAGTGTAAGTAACCATGAGAATGAATTACGATTTCTTTCCTATTTTGTCATTTAAAAACATCTGCAATCATCTAGCAGCATTTCTATTAGCAAAGGACTCAGACCTGTGATTCAGAAGCTGGGTATGCTTATAATATACTGCAAACCTCAGACTCAGCTTAGCAAAGCTGGATGTAGCTTAACTTAATGTCACTGAACTGACATTAAGTTAATGTGCCTCAGTTTCCCAATCTTCAAGATCCAAATTACACTTGGTTCTGCTTTGTCTGTAAGAGTCTTGCTCAGGAATGAGCATCTTCCTGTGTGTCTCTTAGATCCAGTTCTACATTCTTGCCCCTTGAAACAGCAGAAATGCAAACATTTAACTGCTTATGGCAAGAGGCTGTAATTAACATTTCAAGGGTCCTAAGCATTCTCTTTGAGCAGGATGAGGAGGAGATGTTTCTGTCCAGCTGAGCATTGCTGCTGCTCACAGTTTGACAGCAGCGAGAGAGCTGAGCCATGCAGCCATCAGGGCTTGCCTGGCCAGCCCCGCAAATCCCTCCAAGCCCACGGGAGGGCCGGGCACTGGGATGCACGCCGGGGCTGGCCCTCGAGCTGTGCCCCCGGCCTCCACCCAGCCCCACACGCGGCTGCCCTGCCGCGCACAGCCCCGTGTCTGCCCCTCTGATGGAGCCTCCCATTCCCTGGCAATCCCCTTCGGGCAAACTGCAGTTTGGCATCTTACGGAGGGAAGGGGCTCCGGTGGCCCCCGGTGCCGGGGGCAGCTGTTTCCTCCCCCCTCGGACTCGCACCCATCACCTGGGGGCCACAGCCCCTGTGCCCTCCTTGTGTCTGCAGGCTGGTCCCAGCCCTGAGGGTATTTCCCCTTTTCTGTTTTCCACGGTAATGAGAATAACGTGGAGAGAAGAAAGATCTGGGAAAAGAAACACACTTGTAACACTGACGGGAAGGCAGACTTCCCACCACAGCTGGGCAGAGCTGCACCCAGAGGGACAGCATGCAGCCCGTCCCTCCTAAAGGTTTGTACCAACCTGTCACTGGTGTGGTGGCACAGCCTGTCTTTAACTAGAACCTCTGTGAGCAGACTATTAAGACTTTTGGCTATCTGAAGAAGCATATTGACAATTTTGGTGCTCCCATTTGTAAAAGTAATCTTAATTATTTCAGCATTTCCGTAGTCTTTCCTATGACCTTAAGTGCCTTCTTCAATACAGTGTCTTGATCACCTGATAAAATTTTTTTATTTTCTGTATGAATATTTTGAATATGAGTATTATTATGAATACCTTGCAGATTGCCACCAAGGAGATTAAATATATATCTTATCTTACTCATCTTTATTCTTGATAAGAGGAAAAAACATCATAACAATCTGTAAGGCATTAAAGGAATCATAGTCTGTAGTAGTAGCTGTATCAGTATCAGTAGTATCTAATGGCTAGACTATTGGGCCACAACCCAAGAGACCAGAACCCTTTTTTTGGACTGCATTATTTCTGTACATTCTTGGCATATCGCATCAGTTTTTTGAGTCCTGTTTTTTAAACTGAGATGGAATTGCTTTGGTAATTAAAAAAGCCAAATAAATCTCCTTTCCTCACTAGTGAAAAACACCGTGTAAAAACAAGATTACTGTCCCTACTCACACAGTGGGAATTAATTCACTGAATGCTGGTGACAAAAAAGACGTGTTTATTTCAACTCATTCTTAAAATAACTTTATTTTCTTCTTCACTTTGACTGTGTTGACTTTCACCCTGTGCCAGCCAGTACCCCCCCTTCCCCCCAAGGTACATGCAGGTCTATTTTGAGGACCAGAGTCAGTTCCCAAGGGGTAATAAACACACACATTCCAAAACTCTTTTTTTCCTAGGTGGAACAGAAAAGTTTAAAGTTTTATCAGAGGACAAGTAGTTAATGGTCTATCACAAGAGTATGAATGTATAATAACCATTTCATAGCATTGCAGACAGCCTGTACTACAACATGCCTTCACTCCACTGGGACAGAATTTTGGTTGGGAGTTACCTGTTGTGTAGTGACTGTGACACTTTTGGGCGCTGTGTATTTGGCAGATCCTCAAGTTCAAAGCAGGTGAGAAATTATTCTACCCTGTTTGAACTCTTTGGGTTCTTTTTCCTTTCCTTAAATATTTAAGCATGACTGCTGGCAAACATTATTACATCCATGTTGCTTGCTTCTCAGGTGGAAATATTTTTCTTCTTACAATAATGTTTAAAGAAGCACCCCAAACTTTGATGCTGCTGTAAAACAGAATAGGATGACAAGCAATCTCTGGAGTGTTTCCACTGTAACATGTACACTGCTTGTGACCCCTTTGATATAACTTTGAGAAATGTCTTGATATTTTCTCAGTCTTCTGGTAGAAATTTGATTCATTTTTCAAAAGACAAAAATAAACCTCTAGCTAGTCTAGTAAATAATATTTTAAAAAGGAAACACTTTGGAGATTCTTGTGTGTTTGCATGCATATAGCACCTGTTCATGTTCTCATTACAACTTGCATTGCAGAAATATTTATTGAAAGCATATCAGAGATTTGCATTTTCTATATCTGAAAATCAGGTCAGTGTATTCTTGTAAAACATTTCTGTGTGCAAACTTGGAGCAGAAAGCTGGTCAGTGTTTCCTTTCAGCAAAATATTCACCATACTGATGTGACACAAAACTATGCACAGACCTATATTCAAGATTCATGGAAAGAATCAAATAGTCCTGGCTGCTTGTCCAGGAGGGAGTTAGACATGATTTAAGACCAAGAAGCCTGAAGAAAAGTTTATATGAGGATTCATTAGGTTACATTTACTTCAAGAGATTTAGCAAATGTTTGTAGGGATTGAACATACCCAAGCCCAAGAAAGGACACAAAAGTAAACAGTGATTATTTAACATTTGTCAGTAATAATCTACCTTTGCTAATATCAGTATATGCTCAGAGCTTTGTTTGGCTTGATGGAGCCAAACCCAGATGAGATGCGAGTTAAGTCTCAGGGCAGCGTGGGGATTCCTCTGCTTGTGCCTAACACAGCTGCAGGCAAACAAGCTGCTAAGAAAGGCATTTAAACTGCCCATGCTCATCTGGTCCATTGCTTGTTGTGCATAGTGGTAGAGTTTCTTCTCTATTCGGGCTTCAACCACAAGTATCAGCATCAACAGTTCCCATGACGCTTGATTAAAACACCCTCGACAGTTCATGGCATTACGCAAGAATCATATAGTTTTAGATTAGAAATACATATGGTCCAAAATCAGTGGGATTCTTGACATGATTAATGTTTGCATAACTTAAAAGACAAAGACGAAGAAGATGTTTTCTGAATCATAAATAAAACCAGAAGAACCCCATGATTTTAAGCCAGTGCCACAGTTACTGGGGCCTGGTGAGTTACTGCATGTGCAGTAGGTGTTACTGCATTAGTCAGTTCAGGAATATGCATTTGTGAAATACACGGATTTCCCTCTGAAAAAAAAGAAAAGCTTCATGAGACCTTGAACAGTAGGCTAGGAAAAGTTACCAGGAAGCACTAAATAGAGGCACAGTTTCGCCTGGCATTAACAGGTCCGGTGAGTGCCACGTTGTTACAGAGGCACTCTTCCGGGGAATGCAAAGGTAAGGCTGATGCCCTTTGCTGTCACCTCCCCTTTGCTGCACGGGCTTCACGGCAGCGCTGTCTACACCTCCAGGGGTAAATGCTGAACTTTTTACCCCACAGCTGCCTGCTTTTCTGTTTTGTTGCTTTCAAAGGAGTGTCAGCCCAGTCTCCCTTTCCACCTTTACCTTTCCTTGCGCTCCTTTGCAGCCCGTGACCAGCACTGCCCCAGCTGGCTGCAGCAGCAGCAGCTCCAGCACTGCTCCCACCTGAGGCTGTCCCAGCCACTGCTCCTCCGCTGGCAGCCCAGGGTCCAGGCGTTTGCAGGGCAGCCCTTCTCCCTCCCTGGTTTTGGGATCCTTTGTGCCAGATGACCCAGCAGTCTGCCCGGCCTGGCTGCTTCGGGTTAGTGCTCACCAAGCAAGGCAAAGGCTTGGAGCTGTGCTGCAGGTTCCCCAGTGTCCTGCGGGTTCCCAGGCTCCCAGTCCAAAGCAGGGTCTCTGCCACATGGCCCCAAGTGCCACATCGTGTGACTGGCTGGTGAGAGAGTGCTGCTGGGCAGTGGAGCAACAACTGCGTGATCAGGCACCCAGCTCCCACAGATACAGATGTTCTCCACAGCTGCTTAGCTGGGCCACACAAATCTCAGTCACTGGAGGAGATTTCCTTTCCTTCCTGTAAGATTTCCAGTGGAGAGATGATGTGTTTTGAAAAGCTGATGGCTAGTACAGACATTACCTAGTGACACTTAGATGTTATTCCACTATTATCAGAGACATCTGGCTGCAGTGGAGCTGAGACAGCCTGAAACACAACTGCTAAATAGCAATAACATGAGCAAGAGCTGAGCAAAGAGTGCCAAGAACAGAATTACCTCTGCCACGTGGTACAGCCCTTATAGTTTGCAATAATCTTCCAGTTATATGAATCCCATTAAAGAGTAAGAAGTTAAGCAATCTCTTTAATTCACAGAGAACATTAGAAATACACAGTGACACATGTTCCTGGCAGTGCTGTTTACTTTTGAATGTTCTGGCTTTACTCAGTTTGTCAGTGTCTCAAAACACAGGTCTTAAAATATCAGACCAAATGGCAGTGCTCAAATGCAGTTTTCTGCATTATTTGAAGCCATACACTACACCCAGTGCCTAGGTGTGCGATTTCCACTGTGAACCTTAGTGGAAAGGATTCCAACTCTATCCTTCGCTTAAGGACCTGGTGAGACTGACTATGAAGAAATCTTGGTCTGTGGAGATCCCCCAGATCTTGGATCCATCTTTTTAAGACTGAGGTCCACCAACCCCTTCCCTGTTGCAATTTCTGCTGCAGAATACCCCATAGCCATTCAAGATTTGCCACTCTCCTTTTTAAAAAAACCTTAACATTTTCAGAGCTCGCTGTTCACAGGAAATACCATAATGTATTCAGAAATTTTTGAGATCTGCAGTTTCCCCACTGTTGCTTAGACTGTACCTTTTTGTTTCCTGAAGCTGTGGCAGCCAGTTCAATGACTACTTTGAAGAAAACCTACTATTTCTGCCAAAAGACAGAATAAAAATTGTCACCTGTCCTGAAGTGGGTATGGAGGTTATGGCTGAGGTTCGGGCATGGGTTTTTTTCTGTTTTATCCTATAATGCCTGTCTTAAATCATAGCATCTATATCTGATTCTTGGATGTGTGACTATCCATGTCCTTGTTATCGTTCTAGGCCCTTCAGTACTGGGAATCTGTGGCATTGTTTTGCCTTCCTGGTCCCATGAATTCCTGCAGAAGTAATTTGGGTTTTTTATGGGCTCAAAAGTTTGATCTGGAGGGCCACACTCCTGCTCATTCAGCATCTACACAAAACTGTTCCCACCTATGTTGGTTTGGGAACACAAATTCATGTTTGGAAGCTTTGACCTCACATTCATGGCATTGGTTTAGGGGCAAGTGACTGAGCATATGGGTGAGACTATGGGTCATATATATTTTTTAGCTAAGGCTTCAAAAATATTGTATTTCTTTCTTTTTTTTCTTCATCAAATTAAATAGATACATTGTTTTACATACCAATTAATGAAGATACATATATATGTGTGTATATATATACTGACATATCTTGATTCTTTATTTAGACAGGCACTACAGAACCCATGGAACCTCTGTGCTTCTGTCTCAACAGTGGCAGCTGTCAGGATGGAGCCTGCATGTGCCCAGAGGAGTGGGTGGGATCTCTTTGTCTTATAGGTCAGTACAAGCCAGGCGGCATGGGCAGCTGGCATAATTTCTGGGAACTCCTCCACTTTGGGAGATCCCTGACTTTTCCCACTGCTGAGGGCTGCTCAGCAGGGTCAGATCCCCAAGCAGTGCCATGCCTCTTCTTGCTTGGTGAGGCCGTATTTTTCACCCACCTCAAAGGAATAATATACCTGGGGAAGACATTACAGGTTTCAACAGTCTGCAGCCTGTTTCTAGCCAGTTTGGCTGTCGTTTGAATTCCCCTGTTTGAAGATCACAGTGACTTGAAAATCTGATTCCGACCTCAGTGACCATTGTTGCCACATCTGGATTTGCCCTGTGTTTGAGGACACCATCCACCTCAGCACCCTGCAGCACAATGCTGCCTTCAGCTCCTGCTGCCACTGGCCCTGGTCTTGGATGAGTCAAATTTCCTACACCTGGAATAGCACTGTCCTGGCTGGCTCCCATTTCAGTCCCCTCTGCCACAACATGGCATCTCTGCACTGCCCTGTGCTGGGAGGCTGCCAGCTCACCAAGCTGCAGGATGTCCAGAGCTGGTAAAATCCCCAGCTCATTTTCTCCCAGGCCAACAACCCACAATGTGGCCAGTGTGAGACACAAATGCACCGTCATGTGTCAGCTGTGCTTTTGTCCAATGATGTGACGTATTTGGTCAGATGGATGTCAAAATATCTGCAGCATATCCAGGAAAATACACTTGGTGAAGACTGATAGGTAGATGGAAAGTTCAGGTCTTCCACATCATTTCCCTTATGATGGGATGGGCAGCACATCCTACAGACAACGATGGCTTGAATGAGTTCATGACTGATTGGAACATTTGGGCAAAACATTTCAGAGAAGTTGGCTTAAATAAAATAATCATGGCTTGAATTTCAGCATTGGAAACAAAGCATTATGATGATTCTACAATTCCCTTTGTTCACTGCTCTAGTGTTCTGTATTTGATTTGCTGTGAATTGTCTTAAAGAATAGATTTTAATAGCTATAGCTGTTAAAATACATGAGGTAAGAATGTTTGGACAGACACAATTAACTTGAAATCATAACAAACATTATTGAAGTTCCAAACCCTGAATTTTACACTGTGTTCCTGAGGAATGTTTATACTGTCCATCTGTCTGTTGTTCCACTTTCTTGGCACCTTCTTTAACTTGCTGACCAGTTTCAACTAAATTTACTAGGTGGCTACAGATCTTAAAGGTCCCAAAATCTTATGAGTTTTGCACATATCCATAGCTGGATATGTGCAAAGACCGATTTTGTAAATATCTCAAAGAGGAAAAGGAGAGGAAACTTACACTGTCAATGAGGAGTTGAAGGCCACATGGCCAGTCAATCCAGTCAATCCAAACTAAGGTGCATAAACTACCCATGACATTTGTCTCCTCTTCACCAGCTAACAAAATGGAGACGTATATTTTATGTACTGAGAATATAAAAATGGATCTAAGAGGTGAGAGGGGCTGAGATGTGATGGAGCATAAAGAGCGTGGGATTGTGGTGCTAAAGGTATTGAGGAGGCTGGAAGAAAAGGCAGTCAGGTGTTGGGAGTATGGAGGAAGTGATCTGGTTTATTGCCAGGAAAAGAGAGCATGGCATACAGCACAGACAACTTTTGTAACCCAATTACTTTTGTTCCAGCAGTGATGAAAAATTTCCATTTGGCTCCTAATTTGTTGCTTTTCTACATTATGTCATGGTTATTTTCTTTCACAAATCATGACAAAAGGCCTGCTTTTCCTCTTACTTTGTGGTTTGTTCTGTTTGGGTTTTTAAAATTTTGTTTTGTTTTGTTTTAATCTGGGTGATCCTAATGAAGTTAAAATATTTGGAATAATTTGAGATTCGCATCAGTGGGAAAATTTTATTTCAGATGGACTCTCTTTTTTAGGTCTAAAACCAAGTAGCATAAGTATATAAATCAGCCCAAACCACTTTCAGGTCAAGGCTTGAATAACTAGAAAGAAAAAAAATCTTGAATAGGTACTCATGTATGAGTACCTATTCATGTATGAAAGCATATATGTTCATAGCAACTTATTTTTGGCTTTCATCCATCAGGGGGAAGGCAGGATCATCACAAAGGTATTCAAATCCATGGGTCTAGAGAGGATTCATTCAAGACAGCTGAAAGACCTTGTTGATGCCCCTTTGGCACTCCTGACACCTACGGTGATGAAGAGAGGCCAGAGAGAACTGGAAAAAGATCCATATTATGCTCACCTTTAAGAAAGGCAAGAAGGAAATCTGGGGGAACCATAAGCCAGTCAGGCTTGCCTCCGGTGCTAAAAACATTTTGGAACATGTCCTCTTGGAGTCTATTTCCATGCATATGAGAGACCAGAAGATAATCAGGAACAGCATGGATTTACATGCAGGACCAATCTGACTGAATAACTGTCTATGTAGACAACAGAGAGTAACAAGATGTAAGACACTTTGATTTTAGAGACGCCTTTGACACCGTGTCCCACAGCATTCTTATTTGGTGGGTGAGGACATGTGGGTTGGGTGAATGGACAACTTGCTGGGTTGAAAATTACTTCAACAGTGTGTTGGTTTAACACAGTCTGGTTTTTGGTGAGGGTGGGAGAAAAGCTGCTCGAACCTTCTATGTCCGGCACAGAGCTAATCGCTGAAGGCTCTGACGATGGGCAGGTTACCAGCCCACCTAGAGTAGTTGGTAACGCCTCTGTGATGACATATTTAAGAAAGGAAAAGGGGTGAGGAGCTCTGCTTCTTCTCCGGGTGGGTGGTGAGGTGGCCGCCGGGACTCATCCTGGCGGAGGCCGCCAGGGGCTGTGTGGCCGGGGCCTTCCCGAGGCCGGAGCCGTGTGGCCGGGGCCATCCTGAGGCTGGAGTCACCCGTGTGGTGCTGGCAGGGACCACGTGGCCAGCAGTGAGAGACATGGTGAGCAATTCCCCAATGTGGAGCCCGGACGAGATCAACCTCTCAACTCCAGCTCACACACACCAATTTTCTTCCAAGTCAGAGGAAAAGGAAAAGTGAGGGCATGTGAGGAAAACCAACGGCAGCACCGAGGTCAGTGAAAAGAAGGAGAGGGAAGAGGTGCTCCAAGCACCAGAGCTGAGATTCTCCTGCAAGCCATGGTGAGGACTATGATACAACAAATGTATTATGTTTCCCTATAATTCATGAGGTGCATGGGGCGTGGAGAGATCCACACGCAGCCCGTGAGGAACAGGGCTCACGCTGGAGTGTGTGGATGCTGAAAAGCTGTAATCTAGTGAGGAACTCAAACAGAGAGAGATGACCCTTGCTTTTAGAGATAGAGGAAGAGAACCCCTGCTTTGAAACTAGAACAGCTCATCCATAAGAGACTAAACCCCATGAACTAAAATGACCCACGCTAGGCAGTTGAGGGAAGACTGCTTGACCGTGAGAGGGATTCACACTGCAGCAGGTTCAGGCAGGCTGCTGTTTGTGAAAGTTAAAACCACGCTAGAAAAGTTCGCAGAGAACTATCTCTCGTGAGGAAGATCTCAGGATACAGCAGAAGAAACTCTTTTGCTTAAGCATACTGCAGAAGGATTTTTAAGAAGAAATACTGACCAAAACCACATGTTTTGTTTCCTTGCATGGTCAGTGGAAAGAGGGAGGGACTGGGAAAGAAAGGTGTTCTAAAGGTCTGCTTTGGTTTTCATTGCCCTTTTTCACTTTTAATTCTGTTAATAATAAATCTTCTTTATACTGTTTTAAGTTTTGAGCTGGTTTTGCCGGAAAGTGGTTCTTTTTTTCAATAATCTTTATCTCAACTCATGAAAATGAAGTTTTCAATTCTCCCTCCTCTGCTCAGCTATAGCAGAGGAAAGTAAGTAGATGGGGTTTTTTGTGGGTGCCTGGCACTTAGCCAGCATCAAACCACAACAACAGCCAAGCTCAAGGGGTAGCAATCAGTGACTTGATCAAGATATTGTAAAAGTACAGCAACTTGCTGCTCAATAATAGGGCAGAATCATTCAGTGTCTTCATCAAAGACCTGGACCATGACACAGCACATCCTCGCAGCAAGCGTGCCCACAACACTGAACCTGGAGTGGGGCAGGCACTGCTGACACAGTTAATGGCAGAGCTTCGATGCAGAAGAACTTGAGAAACCTGAAGATCATTCCAACAGAAACCTCACAGTGTCCAGCAGGAATAAGTGCTGATCCCCGTGCCAGGGACGTTGGTACAGACCAGGAACTTGCTGGCTGAGGAGCAGGCCTGCTGGAAACTACCTGGGAGTGACAGTGGATGCCAAGTTCAATATGAGTCAACAGCGTGTGGTTCTTTGCAAACAAGGTGGAAGAGCAGCTGTGTAATGTGGAGGGAGACAGGCTGATGGACACTTTTACCCTGGCCTTCCTGGCACTGGTGAGGCACCACTGGGAAATATAAGCTTAGTTTTGCCACCTGCAAGCCAGGTAAACCAGACTTAGGGAAGGTGGAGAGGGTTCAGCAGGATGCAGTGAGGTCAGTGAGGGGCTTTAGACGGGTGGCCTGCAGGAAGCATGGGAGGGAGCTGAACTTGTTCATATGCTGAAATGGAGACTGAGGGCAGGGCTAACAGCAGCCTCCAGCTGAGAGGGAGTTGCAAAGACCATCAAACTCAAGCCTTCTCTGCACCACCAGAAGGTAAAGCAAGACACAGCAGTCATAAGATGCAGTTTTAGACGCCGAGATTGAGCATGAAGAGAAATGCTTGGATTTGAAAAGGTAGCATGTCACTGCAGCACGTCTCCTAGGGAGGTTGTGGAGCCTCTATTTGCCCTAGATGCCCTCCAAAGGTTCCTTCCGCCAGATTTTTTAGACACCTTGTCCTGCTAACCACCTCCTGGCAGGCAGGGCTCAGGTATAGTGCTGTAAGGCAGCCTCATCTTCGCAGCATCATGCATCCTTATTTGTCCATAATAATTTGTATACAAGGAAAGTGTCATTGTATAACGGGAAACTGAGACCCTGTAGAAAACAAGATCCACAAAGTTAACTAATCTGACAAGGAAACCTGTGCCAGAACACAGAGAACACTCCAGGTTTCCTAAGCCCCCTCAGGACCCTGACCATAAATATGCTTTGAGTCTGTCCTGCTAACACAGCTGACATAATCAGCTGAAATGTGGTCTGAATTAGCAAAAACAGGATGTTGCAAGTCATAAGATGAAGCAAAAATTTTCTGCCTGTGTGCTGCAATATTTTTTCCAAGTGTTTGCAGCTTTGTGAGGTAAATTTGTGTTAAGTTATAGCAGTATGGTACATGGGAACGTAAGAGGCTGCTCTCTTGGGTCAGGCCAGGGTTCACCGGGCTCATCATGCTGCCTTTAGATGTAGCCAGTGCCAGCTGTGGGGTCTGGGGTGGTCAGCCTGTCCCAGTCCAGCAGACAGCAGGGCAGAAACTTCCTGCACCAGAAGCCATATCCAACCCATCATAGTTTAGAGTCACCAAACGACTGCTCCCCATTAAGTGTTCAAAGTGTGAATTTTTGCCCCCCGCTGTATTCTGTGGCATTAGGTTACCAAATCTGATTTCTGCCTGGGTATTAAGACACCAAAGGTGAGGCTTTACAATATTTCACAAATTTTCTAGGACTAAAGCAGTGAAAATAGAAGAGATGGCAAAAAGTACAGGCTTTTAAGACTTCACTAACTTCAAAAATATCACTTGTGGCAGCTTAGCCACTTGGGTTTAGACAAGATTTACCTAACTGCTTTTATTTCATTTAGGGCAAAAGATTCAATAAGCTTCTATTGTCTCAATACTATTCTATTTTTGAAAACTGATCCTTATGCTAAAAATATTTCCTCTGGATATACATACTTTTTTTCTTTCTGTGCAGTTAATTTTTGTGACTACCGTACTGACACAGTGAACATTTCTGAAAGCAATATAAACCCCTTTACTTTTGAATGGATTAGAGTGGGTAAATATGGTCACTCCAAAGAAAAATATGTGCCTGATACTGTGAATGGTATGTGTTTCTTTTCCGTTTGCTTCCATTTCCCAAAAGTAAATGTAAGGTTTGTGAACAATGTTGGATTATTAGACCAGATGAGAGGTCTGTGTTTGAAGCCAGAACTCCACAGCACAAACTTTTCTACAAAGCTTTCCACCCCAAATGCAGAGAATTTCAGGTACACATGCTGAAATGGATCTGTGCCTGTCTGGGGCTGGGAGGAGAGTCAGGGTCCTGAACAGCCTTTTAATAGAAAGACAACCTGGATTCAGGATGCTTTCCATCAACTGTGATTCCATGAACTGTCTCAGCTTTCAGAGACCGTGTAGAGGAATAAATGTTGCATGGCTACTCCACATGTCCTTCAAATTTATTTCATGAATTATAAACTGTTTTTCAGGACATGGTAAAAAGTCTTTCTGACAGCTCAGGGCTGATGCCGGTGCCTCCCAATTAAGAGATGTGTTTCTGCAGCTCTAACATAACTAAAACTTGTCTGACTTTGACACAAAGAATGTCAGCCACTCTGACAGGACTGTGTGTATGAATGTAAACCACATATTCTAAAAAGAACAGTAAATAGTTAAGTAACTGATGGTCACTTGTAACACTGAAAGACAATTTTACAAGCAAACAGAAAATAACACTGGACAGGGTGTCACATCCACAGAACAGTTTTAATTCCCAGTGAGGTCATGTGTATGTCTGAGAGCTTCTGTACTAAATGCATATCTTTCTGCTTTTGCAAAATTACAGATAATGCTTCAGTAGCAATCCAGATGTGCTCCAGAGAAAGGAAAATTCCTACTTTAAAGCACCCCCCCCCCGACATCAATTCTGAATTGTAAAATTGTAATGAAAATCTGGACTCCTTAGCATCACAGGTAATATTAAATTAGTATTTAATCAGTGTCTGAGATTCTGCATCATCCTGTGGAAAAAAAGGGGAGTGGGAATGGAAAATTGAGGCAGGAAATATATATTATGTTCTTCAAAACTTTGCAGAAAACAAAATAAATGGCCAAAGCCTTTTCCAGTGGCATTTTTGGCATGTGTCTGCTTTGCAAATGGCCTGAATTTCCAACAGTGATAATTTTATTTTGCTTGGGCTTGCCTGGACACAGCATCCTGTTTCTTATTTCTTAACTGGCCTGCAGTTTCCTCAGGCAGGTTCCCAGTTCTCAGCAAATGCCTCTGAGCAGAAGCAATTCTGACCCAGGGTGCCAAATCAGTGAGAACATGCAAGGGATCTGGAGAAGATTGGCATGAGGGTGATACTGACACCAACATGTCCAGAAGTCTTAAGAGTGAAGCCTTTCCATTCCATCAACGTTTCTGTCCGTCAAGAATCCAGATTCAAACTCTCCTGTATGAATGGCATACATAAAATCCATAAAACCTGTAACCCCCTAAGGGTAGCTCTAAGGCTTAGCTCTGCTGTATCTGCAAAACATGGAGAGCTGAACATGACTAAGCACATTACCGTGACTGCTTCCCTCCTGCTGCTTCTGTGTTTCATTTCCTTATCACTACTCCCAATTGGGGAAAAAAAAAAAAGAAAAAGAGAAAAAAATACACGAGGTACTGTCCCTTTAAATAAGAGAAGTTCCTTTTATTGCACATTTTTGCTTGACTACTGTACCTTCAAACCCAATGCTTCACCTGCTTGGATCCTTTCCTAAGAAACCCTTGAGTTCAATATTACATTTTTCCAATACATAACCTTCACTAAATGGTTCAAAGTAATATATAATATTAGGAGTAGGTATTTCTAGTGCCAGGAAGGTGTGACATACGGGTTTTCTGCTGCCATCAGTCATGTGGGGTTTTGTTGGGAGCTGTGATGTCGGGCTGCCATCTAGTGAGCTGAGGGCCACTTGGGGATCTGGGGAATGGGAGGAGGAGGTGTTTATGCTAGTGATCCAGAGCCCAGGTTTAAAAGGATTTGTTTACTTTTAAATAGAAATATTTAATTTGCATTCAGGGTCATGCTAAAAGTCAGAAGCAAGAACAGTGAACACAGGCATTCATGATGTATTGTTGGTCCACTATGCATAGGCAGATGTTTTCAAGTCAAATAATATCATCTCCAGTAATTATAAATGCAAATTTCCTTACTCCCTATGCAACACGCTCACTTTTCTTACCTACCATTACAAGCTTTATCAACGCTTCATGAAGCTGCATGATATAATTTATCTTGATTTTGGTAGCTTCCCAACATAAATAATTTGAGAACAATTCAGTTATTGACGCAATTCAGTTGAGCTATTCATTGACAGGATTAAGAAATAGATTACTTCAGCCGATGACTGGCAGATTTTCTGTCTCTTATTGTGATCTAGCTATACCTTCACATATCATATATCATATGCCTCAACTTTCTTTTATGTTTAGACTCTTAAGACGCTACGGACATTTACTCCATTCGGTGCTAACTAACTCAAACTGGACCCAACCAGTGCTTATAGCAATTCTTATTAGTACCTCCAGAAGGAGAATATTATGTTGTTTTGCTGGAGTTTTTTTACATTTATTCCAAGCTGACACTCTGTATAATGTACTGAAGTGAGGATAATGTACTCTGTGCAGGTTATAAGCACTGTGTTGAGATGCATGATTGTTCCAGAGGACATTTCTCAAGTTCCTCTGACGGCCTTTCAAAAAATCCTGCTGTGGTTATTTAAGGAACAATGAAAGGTGTACAGAAGTTTATAGACTCAGAACTCAGTGACCTCAAGACAAAGGAGAGGTCCTGCTGCTACTTCATGGCAAGGTGTGGAGAACAATGGGGCCAGGCTGTTCTTCAAGGTGTGCAGTTTTAGGATGAGTGCCCACAGAGCCAAGTGGCAATATGGGAAATTCCAGTTAGGTAAGAGAAAATTTTTCTTCTTTACACTGTTCAAACATGAACAGTTTTCTGAGGGAGGTTGTGGATATTCAAAGTGAGCCCCTGAGCAGCCCAGTTTCAGCCCCTGCTGAGCTAGGGGACCTCCAGGGCTCCCTTCCAACCCAAGGCACTCCATGAATTCATGAAAACAATCTCTAGGGAGAATTTGAAACATACTTGACATTAACATAAACATTTTAGATGGCAAATTACTTGTATATTTTTATTTTGTGTGAGAATGTTGTGAGGTGATGACTCTTTTTCCATTTTGTTTCTGTTGAATGACATTTCCTCATGAGTTGAAACTGCGGGCTCCAGCAAGGTTTCAGTTACTGCAAATAACACTCAAATCCTCACCTCCGTGCCAGACCGACTGACCAGAGGTCACCAGTGCTGCTGCAAACATCACAGTGCAGATTATGAAAAAGCCAAATGTTCCAGAAGACTTCCAGGTGAGTTTTATTAGGACTAAAATAAGACTTGTGGGGCTTAATAATTGGGGTATCAATTCTGTCCCCCCTCTACCAGCAGAAAAGACACTGCCCTTCCTCTTAATTGTACATAACACTACAAACCATGCATTAATTTGGCCATTTAGCAGAGTCATTTAAGCGTCCTTGAGCAGTACTTGTGGAATCACTGTTGGGTCTGTTCTCAGAGCTGAGTGTAAATTTATCAGCTGTTCAGATGTATATCTGAAATTTTAATATGAGCATCATTTAATGTTTAAGTTAATAATTTAATACTTACTAAGTTAATAAAAGTGTGGAATTTAAGAACCCATAGGCACAAAGCTTGTGGTCTCTAGAATGGCTTCCTCTACTTTTCTACTCTGTTGTGAACTTTCAAGTAATGCTTGTTAAATGTTCTTACTTTGCCCATTCAGTGTGTAGCACATGGGGTGATTTATTCAATTGCATTTGAATATTGCCTTTTTTTTCTGCTTGTCTCAGGTATCTGTGGCAGTAATGGCTACAATGAATTAACTCTCAGATGCCAACAAAACAGAATTCATCCACAATAATCTTGTCAATGCTACGACCAGGTAACTTCAGCTTTTGCCATTTTCTTTAGACGTAGTCAACAGCACTTCCCCTTCTGTTTAAGATGAAAGCAGTTCATGAACAAGTTAAAATATTTTTAGCATTCAACTCCAATGTGTAATTTCCAGTTTACACCAATATAAACATTGCTGGATTCTTCTGCTTTAGAGAAAGGTTACAGATAGGAAACGAGTAGTGCTTCTCATTGGAGAACCAAATCAGAGAGGAAGCTCAGAAACTGAATCTGTAGCTGTATAATAACAAATAATGATAACTTTTATCCCACCCATTATTTTGATGCAGCCTCATGAAAACAATGGAGGAATTTTCTTTGACTGGCAACATCTCACAGCCAGTGTTGCAATCCAGTCTGCTTCACTGAAATTAGGATCCTCTATGATTCTGTTTTTGGCACAGATAAGTAAGTCCTGTGGGTTGTTGGATTTACCTGGACAGAGCAGTATGAACCATGAATCCTAACTCATACACTGCTAATTGTTGCAGATACAGCACTGGGAAAGTATCAGTCAACAAAACTAGAAATACAGGAAAATGTTCCTGGGCTTATTGGTGACCTCAGTAGTGAAGTTCAGATACTGTTCAACATTTTAAGTAACAATAAGTTCTTTCTTCTTCTGAAAACTGTAGCTGGGAAAATTTTTAATGAATATTCACTAAAAATCTCCTTTGGGGAAAAAAAACCCCTTAGCTGGTTGGTTTTTATGCATGCTGACGCCTGGTACAAGAAATGCACATGCCAAATGAGCTGGATAATCTTATTTATAGAAGAATGCAAAAGTACATGTAGTGGCCAGAATGCTTTTGGTGTTTGGGACTTCAGTTCAGTTGTTTTGTTTTCTAAAATTGAGAGTGTGTTGAATCTTTGACCATACCTCTACAAACACGGAGATCAAGAACAAGTACATACTTTGCCTGAAATCTGAATATATCAACCATTTCAACTAAAATTACTACTACTGTCAGGTGTCAGCCAGGACATCCACATCCTAACACCTGCAAATTGGATTACTCACTTGGGATTTTTCCAGATGTCCATTACTTACGCTCTGCAGTGCTCGGAGGATAAACTGGTATTGACCAGGAGAGGCAAAAATAAAAAGGTTATAGTTCCTCTGCTTCATTTGCTTCGGAAGCTGGTGGGTGTGGGAGAGCTGAGCTTCAAACGTGCCTTTCTCTGACATCACAAGAGTTTCACACCGGGCACCTGAAACCAGCAGACTTGTCCCGAGTCTCTCCGTGTAGTGTCAGTAACACGGAGACATCACAACAGAATAACAAAGGTGAAGTTAGTAGAGCACTTAGACACCATAAAAGCGAACAAGCCCACTGGGAAATGAATAATTCAGTCCTCTCAGCAGGGTTAGAAAAAGATGTGAGGAGATAAATCAAGTAACCTCACACACCCAGTACTGACAATAAAAAAATCACTGAACAACTCATTAACTGGTCACTGCCATTTCTGTCCACTGTTTCAGACAACAATACTGTGGAAAAACAGTGTGATCATGTAATTAAAGCCTTTGTCATAATGCCAGTGTAACATAACACTCCCCTCTAGACAGATAGATGTTGAATGCACAGCTTGTCTTAAAAAATGTCCCAACAGATTTCTTCAATATTAAGTGCATATTTGTGATATTTTGTAGATATATAGTCTCACTTAATGATCAAATCAGAGAGATCAAATCAGTCTCTCTTGAACTTAAATCAAAAACATAGAATCAATAACAAGATCTATTATATAATCCAGGATTTTGCTTCCTCACTTAAGGTACAATTAAGATGAGTGATTTAAATCATGTAGGTGAACTCTAATTTGCTAGAAGTATGCAAAAGAAATGCAGTCATAAAGGGGAATCTGAAGGCAAAAACCTAGGGAGTTTCTTGTACTCTGAGTTCCCACTAACAGTAAATGTCCCTGGTGTGACTGTTTCTTATTTAGTATTATTAAAAGTCTGGCCATTTGGACTCTGTGTGTATATTGGGATTTAGGATATTATTTTCCTCATTCACCAGTATTTCTCTCCAGAAATGATATTAAGAGAAGGGTAATAATTATTTTCACACTCCACTTCAGCAAAAATTGAAGATGTCTCTTGACATTCATGGGAAGAGCAGCTGTTCTCTACTACTTACATGGATTCCAAAAAAAATCTAAACAAAAATCTGTAAATGCTGAATGTGTGCAACAGCATAGTGTAGGCTTCTCCAAAAGCACCAGCTTCTCTGATATCTGCTATCTATACCTGGTTTTCTCTTTGCCTTGCAAAGGTTCATCAGACAGTGGCAGAGTTGGATTTGTCCTGTACAAAAATGACAAACTCTTCCTGTCCAGGGTTCCTCAGAGTCTCCACAGTTTGTCTAAATAAGTCACCTCCGGCAATATTGATGGTGGAGTAGTGAGCAGTGCTGAAATAGCCTTCAGTCTCAAGGTGAGAACCAGAGTTTGAACCAGAGGCTGCCCTGGCCCTACTGCATTCTTCAGGACTTGGGGAAAGAGACTCCAGCAGGGAGGGAGTTGGGCTTTTTTGTCCTTTGCTTTTTGGCAATAACCAGTTGACAGAGTTTGTGGGATGTATGGTGACATAAGTGAAGGGTGTTTAGATAATGTGGCATAGAAAATGTTCTTCAACTGCTGTATTAAACAGCTGATAATACTGACTCTGTACCACTAAGCTAGGACATTTGTGAGCAAAACTGTACTCCATAAAATGTTATGGGTATGCCAGAGTGGATTTGTCCTCGGGTACATTAGTCCTATATCAAGGATGAAAAAAACAGGTCTCTGGAGGACAGTCTCTCTCTCCAGAAGATTACCAAAATCTTGGAAAACAAGAAAAAGTCAACATGACTACGTAATGTGGGGAATGCTCATTTTTCATGCTATCTTTTAACTCCTACTTCCAGTTAAAACCATTGTGTGCTTTGACTTCCTCCAAGAGGAACTGATTCCAGATGTTACTACTTTCTTGCAGGAAATGCTCTTATGTGAGTGTCCATTTGCCAAAACCTCATACTTTTTAGATAATATGTATTCATGTTTGGCAAGGTTTCTCCAGAAAACAGTAGTTGGCTTCTTCTTACAACATTTAACAAAGCTTTTAAGGTCAAATAAATACATACGACAGATCAGTAATCATCACCAATGAACCATACAGATATGTGACCCAGGAAAAGTGTCATTTCTAAGGAAATTACTGAAACAAACTTATAATTGATTTTTTTACTCCTACTTTTATTCATAATTTTTAACTGAACTACCTAATACCGTGAATGGTTGTGTTCACTTCTTATTTGCACTCCAAGCTCCTTGTTGCTCATTAAAAAGTAGTTCTAATTACAGTACAGAAGTGTGTTGTCTGAAAATGACTGCATTTGATGTGAATGCCTGAGCACCGCTGTGCTGTAGGAAGGAAGGGAAGGGTTTATCATTTATGATTAGCATTTATCATTGTTTGCTTCCTGTTCCAGCGTGGATTCAGCTCCGGTTGGCAGTAACGTGCTACCAAAAACTGAAAGCTGTTGTTTGGCTTACATGGAATTCAACTGGCAGTTGTTTAATGCTTAGTCGTGGGAGTCTGAATCCTAATTACCCAAATAATTCACAGGAATTGGTAATTTCATTGGCAATCTTGACTGCGAAAGGCACATAAAGTAAGTTTAAAATGCCAAATTATGCTGTTATTGATATCATTCATGAGGTTTACTGGAAACCCATATATCTCTTAGTAGCCACCAGCTCCCCTTTCAAAATCAAATCACTGTCAGCACACACTGTTTGCTGGTGCCTATCTCTATGTTTCTGTAGCCACTTTTTCTCCTTGCAGTCTCAATCCCCAGTGTGACACATCTGAACTGCAGCTGCGTGATCATGCCTACGTCTTTTGGGATTACACTGGAAATTACTGGAGCACTGCCAGCTGTGCAAAAGGGAGAGACCAGTTCTTGAGATGCAGGTGTAATCATACCACTCATTTTGCTGCTCTGATGATAGGGCATTGTCCTTTCTTGAATGGGAAGAGTCTGGGGTTGTTTAATTTTTTTGTTTGATCAGTTGTTTTTAACTCTAAGACCAGCATGACAATAGAAGGCCATAGGTGCACTCAGCTAGAAGGCACAAGAGTTTAAGATGTCCCCGTGTACTTGTTTGTGCCCTGTGGCGGATCTGGCAAATTGGGCAAGTTGTGCCCAAGCTGCTGAATAGCCAAATGTATTGGCACATCCTGGCTTCCTCTGACACGACCTGTGGCTGTGCCCACCTGCTTGTGCAGCTCCATAGCAAGGATGCGCCGGCCTAATTCATTCCCCTTGCGCAGTCGTTGTGGCCTCCAGCTCTGCACCTCCATTGCAGCAGCTGGTGGTTGAATGAGGGGTTATCTAAAGGCTAAAGTGCCCCCAGATGAACAGTAGGGTAGCCTGGAATCTGGGCTGTGGCACTGCCTTGTGCTGGGTAAATAACTCAGAGGATTTAGCATTAACTACTTTCTTTGCTTATGTGTTTATAAAAGCACTTGCTCTGTAAATATTAAGCTTTCAACCATAAAGTTTTATACATTGCTCTCTTGTACTAATAAGACTATTTAGGAATGACTGACTGTTTCTGACGTTTGTTATTCTTTTAGTATTTATTTCAGCTTCTCTAAACAAAACACACCCTGGATAAAATCACGTATCTGTGGTCACTAACTTCATTATGCCAGCATTTCAGAGTTCATTTTTACTGTCTTCACAGAACAGCATTTCCATATTTGTACTATCTACTTGTTTCTGTATTTCCCTTTATGTTATGCATGTCCTTTTTGCACAAAGCGACTGTATTCTAAAAAAGATTGCCATCTGTTTATGCAAATACAAGAGAATTTTCTCTTTCACTGAATACATTTACATTTACTTGCTGCTTTATTGTCACTATACAAACATAGACTGGTTTCAATTTATAATTCTTTGTAACATCTTACCTTAGACCAACAAATCAAAATTTAGTCTGCTCACCAGTATGAAAAGTTAAAAGCTGCTTTATCCAGTCTGTGTCACCTTGCATTTTAGTACGAATAATTTAATCTGCTATTTTGATGAATACTTGATCGGCATTGTTAAATCTCTTTCTGGTGTTCTTCACAAGCTTCTCTAGGTTTGGGGCCCATAATAATTCTGTGTGATTAAAAATTCTGGTAGTGGCTAGCAATAATCAAACTTTACTAGAACATTCTTGTTTCTATGTGCAACTAGAAACACAAACTTTAGAAAGAAATTGATCTCTTCTCATCTGATATAACTGATAGAATTTTATTTTCTAGGCATTTCAGATCAAACATAAATATGAAAAGCCTTTGGATTATATTTCTTATACTGCTGTTGGATTGTCCATGGCTGGTCTGGTCATTACCATTTTGTTTCAAATACTCACTAGGTAAGAGGGAAGATGTTAAACTGCAAGTATTTTACACTAAATTACAATATTTTGTTCTCTATGTAGTTTGAGGAAAACAATTAAAAGTAGCTAGTTTAGAACATATTGCAATATTATTGATTAGCAAATAGTATTTTTAAAAAAATAGCTAAACCACATAGCATGGCCTGGGATTCACTAACACCTCTGTTACTACCCTGGCCAGGCACTGACAACACAGANTAGCTAAACCACATAGCATGGCTTTAGGACTCGCTGACACCTCGGCGAGGCCCAGTGTGGTATTATTGCTACACAGGTCTGTGATACACGTTGAGATTTTCAGTTCATTATCGCAATACTAGGTTTTAAAAATATGTCACAGTGTCCCACCACCAGCGTGACCTCCCCCTATAGGCCGGTATTACAATGTGTAAACAGTTACCTTTTTTCCATCCAGTAGGTGCTTGTGCTACTGTTTTATTCTAAGTGACTTAATACAAACACAATTGCAGCAAATTTCCTTGATGGACGTGCCTGTGATTAATGGTGTCCTGTGATTCCCCTCTGAACAATGAGCAAATTGCCAGCAGAGCTGTAGTTATAATAGATGAATGCATGTTTCTCATCCTGCTTGCACTAACATAGATTTGGAGCAATTCCATCAAGGTTATTGTTTTAAAGATTGTAGGAGCTTCCAGACTCTGCCTTTTAAATGCATATGATAATATATTTTATATATATATATATATATATGCATGAAAATACACATTTATATACATGCATACATATACTATATAATATCTATAATGCCAAGGGAGGTGGTGGAGTCACTGTCCCCAGCGGTGTTTAAGGAAAGAATGGACATGGCACTCAGTGCCACGGTCTAGTTGATATTGGTGGTGTTTGGGCATAAATTGGACTCAATGATCTTGGAGGTCTTTTCTAACCTAATTGGTTCTGTGATTCTGAGATATGACAAAGTTTCGATTTGGAGGTTTATTATTCTCTTGCACTTTGGAGAATGGTTAGAAATACTTGTTTTATGCTACTTCACTTCTTAATACTGAAAAAAAATATTCCAAAAAGAGCAGAGGGGAAAAAAATAAAATGCATCCCAAATTACTTTCAGGCAAGGCCTAGTCCTAAAAGGTGCTGGGTATTCTCTGTTCTAGTCAAAGACAGACAAAACTGATGGATTTGTTAAGCTGTCTGAGAGTAACATTGGTGTAATTCTGCAAACAAGTTATTGTTTTGGTTTCTGTCTGTATTAAAGTTTCTACTCTAGCTTGCTTTTAGTATAAATGAAAATGAGAAAATATTTTACATTTTTTCTTATTTTTCTCTCTTTTTTTTCTCCTAAACATATTCCTACCAATAGGGAACTCAAAAGTTATCTGTAATGTGAATGTTAGCGAGTCTCTGCTTTTCTATGCTTATTTTTAACATCATCTTCATCTCTGAAATTGAAAACCAAACAGCCAGGAAATGCAGCAATGATACCACCAGATGCTACCAGCAAAAGATGCTACCTTCCTTATGCCACCAGTAACACCTTACTCACCTCTGATGTGGTGGATCCTCCTGCAGACTCCTGGTGCACAGCTGTGGCTGTCCTACTGCACTATTTCTCGTTGGCAACATTCCTGTGGTCAGCACTCAGTTCTGCACAGTTGTACTTATTGCTGCTCAGAGCCATCAAGCCACTGCCTGCACACTCCCTTGTAACCACGTCAGTAATTGGATGGGGTGAGATTTAACGTTGTCCATGTGGCAACTTTTACAGTACAGAGTACATTCAGGGAGAGTTGTAAAGATAGGACGTCAGCAGAGAGCAATTACAGTCAGTGTCTCTGGGTTAGTGCCACGTGATTTATAATCCCCTGTTGCTGCTCACACTACTGGTATAACCTCAGCTTGTTTTCATTGTCCTGATAAAACACTGAAACTGATAGCCTGGTCACTGGCACAGCAACACAGGCCTGTTGGGTGCAGGAGAAATTTTCACAGTAATCAAGCATTCAACAATTTGCTTCTGGCAACGAAGTAAAAAATCTTTCAGTTATGGTGATCTCATATGTGGACCTAAATTCCTGATTTAGAGATTCCCAGCCAGAGCCTTGAATACATCCAAAAGCAATGAGTGACTGATATTATTTGTTATATATTATTTATTAATAAGCAAAGAACACATTCTAAAGTCAACACAGCAGTTAGCAACAACACTGCAACTCTAAAGGGAACTACCTGGAGAATGGAAAAATTCAGACAGATGCTCACAACGTAAAGTGAAAATCTCAGCCTGTTTCAAGAAACTCTTCTAATACAGTGTACAGGATCACCAGTCTTTTCCATGTTGTGTATTCAGCTTTTGTGTTCTATTGTTTCTGATGGCACCTACCAAGCAGTTTTCAATCCTCATTGTTCCATTATTATGTCTTGCATTTGTAGAGGCAATTCCCCTGAAACATTTAGAATTTGGACTGCAAGTGCAAGCCAGGAAAAGTTCAGCAAAAGCTGTCTGGCTGCATGGCACTGTGCTCCCTCCATATGTATTTGCAGGACAACACAGCATTATGTTCTTCAGTGTGTCCTGTGACAAGTTACACACACACAAACCAGCATGATTCTGACTCACTGCTTTTGCATCTCTTTTGAGGGCACAGTAAATACATGGCAATCTTGAAGATCTCTATTAGGGATGAAGAAGGAACAGACTTTAAGGAGCATGTTTATTACCCAGACAAAAACCTGTGCATGAGGTTCCTCCCCATGAGATGTGCTGCCTTGTGTGAACTGGTAGGCAGGAGACGTGGAAGACAAGAAGTGAAGCAAAGGCATTGAGGAGGCAAACCTGCACAGCCAAGCTTCTTGCAGGGCAAAAGTTACACTCTGCATCAGTCTGGTATGAAATGCAATGGTGTTTGGTGCAAAATGTTCTTAAATTAGCTTCTCACTGCTGACCAGAGGGTAGGGTTGCACAGTTGTGATAAGAGAGCCCACTACAGCCCAGGAGGGAGCTTGCTCTTTCACCACTGGTGCTGGCTCAGGAAGCTCTGTTGAAGCTCTTCAATGACAAAAACCAGCAAGCCCTGGGCATGAGCTGTCCTCAGAAAAATAGTGCTCACAACCCTCAGTCCTGCCTTTTGTCTAGGCCACAGAAAACCCATTTAACTTAGGGCAGGTGAAACACAGCTCTCAAAATCTATGGAATTTAGGAGGCAAGAAGCTATTTGTGTGGAAGGGAGGTATGCCTATGCAACTGAACCATAAATTGCTAATGTCTCTCTCATTAATTAGGAATCCCTGCTGTAGTAGTTGCGATAACACTTGGAGCAACCTACAGAGAAAGAAAACCTCTAAACTACTGACAGGAAGAATTTTAAGTTCACATATTATTACAACACTTGCTGTCCCATGCCTTTTGTTATGGTTTATTATTAATACAATTCTAGATGCACTGTTGGTACACTATTTCATACATCTAAGTAGCCAAAAGAAATAGAAGTCTTCACTTAACCTAGACATTCACTAGAAGGAAACATATTTCCTCCTCACTAAGGATTTAGGGTACTGGATCTACATCTGCCTTGAATCCTTCTGCAAGACTGTGCAGTCCCCTGTGAGTTGAGATGCAAAAAGCAGGCACCCTTAGCCTAATTGATACTCCACCCCTTCATTTAGGTGCATAACTACATTTCAGTAGCTACATTAAATGCTCACATTAATTTAAAATCTGGCCATAATAACTATATTCCTATTTGCCCTGTGTTTTTGGCATAGGTATTCGTTTGAGTGCCCACATACCAAAGCAGGTTATCAGGCTTACAGTGTACCTTGGCGACAATGGATGATACGAAAGAAAGGCAGACTCAATTAGGAAATGTTAACACAAACCCTCTTCCAGATGGTGGTCATGTTGTGATACTCATTTAGGGCATGTGGACTTCTAACTTGAGATTATTTGAAAATCAAAAATGAAAGAGATAAAGGTAATTACAGGATAACCCTGTTCTTCTGAAGTTGTTCCTGTTTTTTCTTCAACCTTTGTCCATTAGGTCTCCCTTATTACTCTTTACTATAAAATATATCCTAAGGATAGACGTGCATGTGGTGGCCAGATATCTCTTTGGTTAGTTATACTGCACCTTGTTATTTACGTGTAGTTTGTTTGATGTATCATTTTGCATTCCCCAGAGAAAGAGAAGCATGATTGAAAGCCCTCATTTCTCAAGGAATGGCTGCCTTTCAGAGCTAAGTTAACAAGACCTAGAAAGCACTGTAAGGTCTTCAGGATGAAAAGTGGAATATTATTTTGTTTTGTGTTGGTATTCTGAATAATGTATCTAACATATCCTTTGGAACTACCTCTCCTTATATTCAAAGTTGCTGGCTTGCAGCACTGGACCAAAATCAGAATTCCAGTGTGCAAAAGCCAATGTTGTGGTCATTCCTCTTGCCAGTAGCATTCATACTCCTGTTTAACATCTTCATCTTCATCCAGACCAGTATCTCTGTGATATGGAAGAAGAACACAAATTTGATAAGGTGACATGGCACAGAACTCCTCATATATTTCAGCAAATTTATTCCTCAGTCTCTTGTCACCAGCTCAGACTTTCTTGTCACAAACTCAGATTTTTGACAAAATCTTTTATTTTAAAGCAATGTACACTTTAAGCAGGCAGAAAATTAATTCCATTTTTTACAATGGGTCAGACTGTTCAACTGCATATCAGTGAACACATTTCAGGTTTTTGTCCCCATTTTTGGATTGCAGTGTCACTCGACTACAATGACAGTTATTCTCAATTTAAATCCCTAAAAGTGAGAGAAGAGTGGGTCCAGCTGAGAATTATGAATTTCTCAGCACAGCCGAACACCACGCCAGTTCTCAAGCAGCTCGAAGCAGATTTACTTGCTCAATTTTACATCAACACTCCATGTATGGTCACAGGCTGTACGTCACAAACCCTCAGTGTACACTGTATTATTCTAAAAAGGATTGCTTTAATTTTTATTAATCCCATGGGACTGATCTGTTCAACAAAGCTTTGTACCATTTCTTCATTTCTTTATGTACAATTTTCATGGTTGGAGCAAACAAAATACCTTATCTCTGAGTCTGGTCAGGCTTGAGAGAAACTAGATCTTCAGACATCATGGGCAGCTAGTTCTTATACTGAAAATTAAGTGTGTTTGGACGAATTTATAAGCATTCTAAAAAACTTACAATAGCTAACATTCTAGTTTCCAATTGGCTTGGTAAACATAACTTTTAAAATTAAAAACAGATACATACAAGCTGCATACTCCAAACACAGATTAGTCTGATAAATTTGGTTACATTTGTTTTTCTGGATTTCTTCTCCAGATGATGCATCAAACAAACGTAGGGAAGTGTATCTTCTCAACTCGCCTCAATAATATGTTTTTGCAATATAGCTCAAATATATAGAAAGTTTAAAGCTCAAACAGATACTAAATGGTATAGAGAAACATTTAATAACTTTGTGTGTGTGTGCGCTTCTAGGCATAAAAATGATTCATTAATGAAAAACAGGATTAGCACTATCTCTACAGTGATAGTACTCAGGATCACCTCGGTGACCGGCTAGCTCATGTTAATAAGTCATGAAAAACCAAGTCTTGCTTTCAGCTATTTGTTCTGCATTTTGAATGCTAACCAGGCAAAGTATTTAGCAATTCTGAGACTAATAACTGAGATTTAAAAAAAATAATAATTAGATTTATTTGTTCTACAGCTTGATATCGCATGGCAACTTGTCAGAAAGCAGTTATAGGGATTCAGAATTTTTGTTCAGAAGGGGATGCTGGTCTGTCACATAAAACTCTTCCCATTGTACAAATCAAGGTGGGATTTTATTTCAAGGTCAGCACTGAAAAGACTGTTCTGTCTGGGTGGCTTCTCTTATACCACATAATAGATAAGATTATTTTCAGAAAGAATAGCAGGAAAAAACTCTTCTGCATTAGTTGTTGGAAAGAGTCCTGGGGAAGTAACAAGAGCTTCATGGCTTGAGGCCTTTCGCAGTGATACTGAAAAAAAACCTTCAGGAAAGTGTCTGCCTCTTCTTTCCACCCCCAGCCCTGCTCGGGATTCTTGGCCATGTATTCCTATAAATACTTCCCTTCATATAAGGCATATACAGTACTTGGAGTAATGGATTCTTCATTATTACACCCCTATATAACAGCTATAAAACAGCTGATTGGAAATATGTGAAAATCCACCCATCCCCAAACATTAAGTTGTTTATTATCATTTTAATCTACTGAAAACTGTGTGCCTGTACACCAGTGATGATCAGATCTGCAAACTCTGTGGAAGAAGTCCTGAGGTGATCATACCACACTGATGGACAGGTTAGGCCCAGGGTTTAAAACTGAAACCATGAAAAGGAAACAGAAATCCATTCATTTAAAAGGCTGAGCTTTTTTTTTTTTTTTTTTTTTTTTTTTTTTTTTTTGTTTCCACTCAGGATTCTCCTGCTTAATCCTTGAAATGAGAATTTAGAAAACCAGGTATAGAAATGTTTCAGTCTTTATTCCCTCTGTGTGTCTGACTGAAGTGCTGATAGGGCACACCACATTTAATGCTTATGGCATCCTCAGCCAGGTCTTACCTTCATCCTATCCAGCTGAGGGTAATAATATGATCCTGAGACAGGCTCCTGAGACATGCTAACTAATCCATTACAATGTGCAAATGAGGCATCTATAGCTGGGAATCACCCACATGGAATAGTTTTCCTATTGAAAGTACTTCCTGTATTTCAAGTTATTAATGTAATTGTTAACAGCTACCGAAATTCATTTTATGGTTGTTTTTCGAATCAAGTCACATTGACTAATCTTTTCTGGTTTTAACAGCAAAATATTTACTCCACACTTTCACCTCCTCTACAGGGACTCCAGATTTGTATTCTGCACACTTTCAGAACACCACTCTTCAAGAAAAAGTTTCCCAAGTGTTTCTTGTTTCCCAGGTACCACTGTATATACATTCAAACACATAAAATGTTTCAAAATCACAGCCTGAAAAATATTCACAGGAAACTTTCAGATCAACCCAGGCTTTTTCAGGTAATATTTCCTTGTCTACTTTCCCAGAACTGGAAACTTGCAAATATGTGAAATACAATGCTGCGTTTTTCATGGCTTCTTTCATGCAGCTCTCACAGGTATCTCGAATGACGGACACACTTCTGCAGCTGCAGGTAGCTGGAAATAGCTCATAAGCTGAGACCACGAGGAGCCAAAAGTAGGACCACGTGCTGGCAGGACAATGTGACTGCAAACTGGCCAGGCAGCACCAGAGCCTCTTGGTGACTTGTATTCCAAGGTCTTTGAAAGGACCTGAGCTAACCAGTTTTTTACTCCAGTACAGATGCATAGAAGTTGCTCTATGTATGCCCTTTGTATATTCAAGGCCTGCTGAACATGGCCAATGCACCGTAGCTCTCCTCTCCCTTTCATAACTAAAAATCCAATTTAATTAGAAACCAAAGGGTACATCAACAAGCAGCATAGTTATAAATACACTGTGCATTATACATGACTTTGAGTGTCTTCATAGAAGTCTTCAATCAGTCCTGAAAAGTCTTCCATGTCTTAGAAATCCATGCTCTCTCTTACGAGGCAGAAAACAAGTGTTCTGTAGCGTTGATAAGCCTCCAAAAAGAGCAGTTACATCAGATACAAGGCTGAAGTTCATCATTACTGCTCCAGAAAAAGGAGAGTAGGTCATTAAAAGTTATCTACAACAGGTAGTTCATACTTCTTTTTTTTTTTTTTTTGGACAGGAAGTTAATGTATCTGCGGGCATCCATTTTTTATTTGTAAAACCTATGTATAATGCTTACTTTTGTCAATTCCTTCAATTTCCTTGAGAAATTTTCCTTTAGAAATTTGTGTGGTTTAGAAAGGATACTTGGTTGTGTTGTAAAACATAGCTAGGCACTGTGAGGATGGCTCCTTACAAGAGTGACAATATTTTCTAGTAATTTATATTTTTCCCCACAAACAAAAGTATTCTCTAAAGAACATCCCATTTGATTTCGAACATGACTCTTTTAAAAGACTAATAAAAATATTGTTTCCATATTATCCCAAAACCAAACAAAAAACCCAAGAAGAATTTGAAGTACTGAATTGGAAGTGTGGCCTTTTACTGATTAAGCAATTTCTCTGTAAGTATTTCAGATGTGAATAAAATGCTGTTATGGCCAACACTGAACATGTCTTGCTTAATATAAAACATTTTCAGCATAAAGCCCCCCTCCCCAAATTACACATTTTATGGCTTTTTTTTCTTTCATCTAGGGAATCCTAATTTCAGAAATGGAGTAAAGTAAAATGATCTTTTCCAGGTTATACGCTAAATTGTTACATTGAACAATAGTTCAGCTCTTATCTACACGTGGAATATATTTATCTTCATAGTGTAGTGAACTTTGGTATTGTTCGTGATATGTGGACTTTAGGGATCACGAAGTTTCTTCTTAAAACTTTGGAAACACTGCTCTGATAAAGAAATGCGTTGGAGAAGGACGGAATCATCTGTACAAAGGTATGAAACACAAGTGGCAGGAAGTATAATGGATGGAAATGTTCAGTTTTCCAGACTTTTCCTATATTTTTTAAAGCAAAGATTTTTTTCATTGAGAATACCCAAATATTTTGTACATATTTTGTAACAGTTAGCAAAGGAGCCTCCTGAACCATGTCCCTCCTCCTTGAAATGTTTAGGATAACAATTTATATCGTGATCATCTTTTCTCACTTCCATTTCAAATTCTCACCCCCATTTTCAATCTGCTTACTCCTTGTTGGACCCTCCTCAGGCAGGGACAGAGCTCTCAGCAAGGACAAATACCACAAAAATCTAACAACTGACATTTTTCTTGTCCTGGCAGAAAACACTATTTGGAAGCTTTGCTTTTTAAGATGCTAAAGGAAAAGGTGTCTTTTCAGAAGCATCTTTAACGCCAGGAAATAACTAAGCACCGTTGTGCTTCAGGTAGCTCTACATAGGCATCTCTCTCAAAAGTACCAGCCCAGCGTGGCTTCACTGCTACATGAAGAAAAGCAGCAGAAATCTCAAATATCCCAGAGGACCATGACGTCCAGCTCCAGTGTATCTGGGAGAGGCACCCTTAGGAATCCATTTCCGCACTTTCGATTGACAAAACTCCGGAAATTAGGTGCAGATTCATGTTTTTTTCAACTGGGCGGACAAGCTCTGCATGCAAGACAGGAGAGTGTGAGTGCGTGTGAGTGTACGATAGTCACGAATGCCTGGATGTGACCATTCAAGGATGAATGGCTGTGTGTGGTTGGCGGCGTCTAGCAAGTACAGGGGAATTTTACGGCCCCTTTTTACCCTGAGCACCGCCAGCCTACGAGGGCCAAGGCTCGTATTTCGAAAGAAACCCTGTGTCAGAGCGCGGCCCCGCTGGGGTACCGCTGAGGTGGAGCGGCGGGGAACTCAGGGGCCGCCATGTCGGCGGAGGGGGGCGGGACCCGGCGCGGCGGAGCGCGCACGCGCGCGCGGCTCGCGCAGGCCCGGCCTCGCTCCGGCCCCTTCTCTCTGCCCTGCCACGTACGGGCGGCGGCGGCGGCCGTGCCCGGGCTCGCGCGGGGCTGCACGGGGGGGCTGCACCGGCGGGACGGCGGAGAGGCCAGAGTAAGAGAGCGGGGGCTGCTCCCGGGGAGAGCCGTCTGTGGAGGCGGCGGGAAGGAGGGAGAGAGGGGCAGCTTTGGGTTCGGGGTAAGATGACCACCCCCTCCTCCCCTTCACATCGTTCCCCGGTGCCAGGGGCGACGCGGCCCCTGGCGGAGGGGCCGGGAGACCCCTCGCGTCCCCCCGGCCGCGGCTGAGGGACGCAGAACGCGCCCCGCGGCCTCCTGGGCCCGGAGGAGCGGGAGATCCCGGGGTCCCTCCCACCGCACGGCCGGGTGTTCCCTGGGTCACCCAGCCTCTTTCGCTTGGGAGCCACAGGAGCTGCCGGTTCCTCATTGCCAGGCAAGGAATGGCTGTGACTTCTGTTCCCCTTTCGGCCCGGCCTGCCTGTATGGGAACTGGAGAAAACCGAAAAGAGCTCTTCTCCTTTTTGCTCCCTCGCTTCATCCCCCCAGCTGTCTTGGGAAAACTCATGGCTCTCTCTCGAGTGGCTTTTGGGAGGCAGTCCTGCTTGTCCGTGTTTCTGTCGGCTTCACCCTGATCCTTATGGCTGTTTTAACAGGAAAAACTGAAGCAGGAGTGCCTGTCCTTCTCTTGCCTAGGCAAGGCTGTTTTTCTCTGCTGCTGTGCAAAAATGGTAGTGAAATTCAAGGTGGTGATGAGATGCTGATTTTAGAGGGGATACTGAAGTGACTGGCCTAGATTGGGCAGTCCCTGTCCACATGCACCACCTAGATTAGTGCATGATATGAATAGAAAACCGGGAGGGGAGGAAAAGTCTGTACCTGCTAAATGCATGTGGTACACCAGGAAGGTTAGAAAAATGTCAGTGTGATTCTTATGAGAAATAATTTTTAGTCTGAAACATGGAGACAATAAATGTTTTTTGGTTGGTTAATTCCCCCCCCACCCCAGGAAAGTAGGCACACACACTGATTCTGTTAAAAAGCTCATTAGTGTGCATTCTGGATGTGTTCTCAGAAAACCTCTCTCAATGGAATCATCCATTCAGCTGTGTCACAGTGAGGGGAAAAAGCTTTAGTGCTGTGTAATTCAGTAATTTGAACATTTCACATAGTTTTCTGTAACAGCTGCAAACAGCTGCACTGTTTAGAATCTGTGTCTTTAAATCTGGACACCTTCAAGCAGAATGGAGAACAGCTGGACCAAAAAATAGTTCATTTAAATATTTTCCTGCTACCTTTTCATAGTTACTGATAGACAGCAGATTTCTGTGGGTAATGCTGGTAAGTAAGGCATTACAGTAGCTCCTTTCCTTGCACAAAGATAGGAATGATACGTTCAAGCTGTTGAAAGGCCACAGGAGGTCAGCTCTGCCCACCAAAATGTGTATGTTTAGGACTTAAAAATGAGGTTCAGTTCTTACTGTTAACAGTTTGAGTAGCATATGTTGTAGTGCTGAAGCAGCAAAACCAGTGCCCAGCTGTAATGTTTAAACAACATGAGGGGGTAGCTAAATGAACTCTTTGGTCAAACCACTCTTAGATGCATTGTCTGTATCCTGTGTTTGTCCAGTGCAGTAAGCTTACCTGGAGCTGCAGCAGGTCTAGGGTGAAAGGGGTGCTATCTTCATGACTTATTCACTTCATAAAACATGAGTGAGGCATCAGAAAAGTAGTCTCTTCCTGTTCACCTGCTTAGTATGTCACAACAGTATCACCCTCTCGCTGTCAGGAGCAGGCACAACCCTTTTTAAAGAGAAGCATTTCATACCAGGATGAGGGGAGCAGCTGCCAGCCTTTGAGAACCAGAGTGGCTTTGTGTCTTCTCTGGGGTTTGCTTGTTCTCTGCCTTCATTCTGTATGTTCCAGTTTACTTCCAGTTGAGTTGAAGAGGAGAGCTGGGAAGCCTAGCTTTATGTGTATAAGGGGAACCTACTTTGCTCTGGCTAGCAGTGAATCATCTAAAAATCAGATTATGGATGTTTGAAATCGGCTGTGCCATGTGAGAGAGAAGAGTTGCCAGTAGGGTACACCCATGGGGTCAGAGGGAGGAGCCAAGTCCATTCCTTATTGGACTGTTCTGTATGCTAAATCATCTCTTGGAGACTGTCCTGGAAAGGAATACATTACTGTTAGGAATTCCTACATGCCATTCGAAAATTTAGAAAAAATAATCTTCTATTATGAAATTTAAAATCCTGTTCAAGATCTGTTTTAGATGAATGCAAATTCCACAATACTCAAAAGCGTAAATCTAATTGTTACATTACGGATAAAGCAAGGGCTTTCTTAATTGAGTACATCCAGTAAGACGTTCTAAAGTGAAAGATTGATGTGAATTGTGTCATTGTAGGGAAATGTGACTGTAAATATGTTTCTTTCTGATGCAGCTTACTGTTCTCTGGCAGTGATAGTGCATGGCGGCTTATCCTAACTCAGACCTGAAGTGAGGTGGGAGAACTGTCCAATAATCCAGCATCAGTAAGACAGACAAGGTAATGATAAATGTACATTTTTGAAAAGGAGATGAAAGGAAACCTATGGGGCGATATTGCTTTATTTTTTAATGCTTAAATTAAAAAAATGCCAGCAACCAACCAACTTGTGCAAAACTCTATGCTTTTAAATCTAATTTAAAGGTAATTAGAATGGGTTGATGTGCCTGCAGTCAAGACTCCAATGTTGCAAAACCTGAATAATGCATTAGTGAGCATTAACAATACCATAAACTTCACTGTTTCATCACAGTGCCTCAGCAACAATGTGGCTATGTTAATTGCAGGTCCCTTTTCCCTGCAATTAGATTGTATCCACCTACCTCCTCTTATGTGTGATGAGGAGAGTGAGTTTTGTTCAATAATTGCTGTATCTTTTTGGGCTAAACAAAGAGATTTGCCTGAAGTCTTTGCTTTATATTAATTACCAACTCCACTAGAAATTTAATTACAATCTAAAGATAGAATTGTACTGCATCCTTTTAATGCAAAATATTGTCTCTGAAACAGTAGATTTTAATTTATACGCGTACATCAAGCAATGTATTAAAGGCTTTAGCTGAGTGTCTTGTTTCTGATAGGAGAGAATTAATTTTCAGTGCAGTACTTTAAAAATAGACTGACTATAGCAAAATTCATTTTTCTCATAAGGCGCTGTGTTCTAACATCCTTAAAGGTAAGGGAGAAATAGCTGCATATCTCTGAGAAGAGTTCTTGCACAAGAGAATGAACAACGTACTTGCCTGCATGTGGCTTCAGAAGTATTGATTTAGATATGGGCTGCCTACATTTTAAGATCTCCAGTAATTGTACTTCAAATGTTAAGATAAAACTGCTTCTTTAGTTGCTCCTCATTCCAGATCTATTGTTTTGGCCCTGTCCAGAGCAATGAAAATAGGAGGGCACATTTGACTACCTGGATCTCATTTGTGGGTTTTTTTTCCCTCTCATTCCTCTTTTGAGTAACTTCACTGTAGTTTCAGATTTTTAAATGTAAAGTCTTTGTGGTTTTAAATGAGAGATGCTTCATACAAAGTGGTAATTTTAAGATTTTCTTACATAAAGTGTTAAAGGTATAACAGAAGCATACATTGTGTGCTGCTAGGACACAAGATGGCTTTGTTGCACTTCCTATTCAGTTGGAGCAGTTGCTCACTTCTTAAAATGCTGAGAGTAACAGACTCTTCTGACCATGTGTTGAGCCCAATGAGTAGCTAATGTTTGGTCTACTGAACCACTTTTAAAAGTCTAAAATCCTGGTTAAAATATCTCAGTGAAAATTTTTACAAATTGAAAAATTGTGTGTCTTCCTTTCTGGAGAAGAATCCTCAGTGAGTTTGGTCTTCCATGTGATAATGGGTGTTTAGCTCTGCACTTACTTGTTCAAGAAATAATACATGATTCAGCTTGATCCCCTTAGTAAAGCCGCCTTAGAACCTATAATCTTTGACATAAGATATTCATTCTGGCAGTCATTTCTTAAATGAAAAAAAAAAAAGCCATTTGTTCTTTTTCACAATTAGGGGCATGTAAAAGTAACCAAATAAGGTGGTAATGTAAAGCTTCAGAACTGTTATCAGATAGATTAAAATAACTAACAGTTATTCAATAGATTAAATTATATTAAACAATAGATTAAATTTTAATAGATTAAAATAACTAACAGTAATATCAGTTCAGTTTTCTGAAATGTTTTTAATGTTTTGCTGCTAACAGGTCTGCAGGCGATAAGGAATCCACCATGAATGGGCAGCTGGACTTAAGTGGGAAGCTGATCATCAAAGCTCAGCTTGGAGAAGATATTAGGAGAATCCCTATTCACAATGAAGATATCACCTATGATGAATTGGTGCTAATGATGCAAAGAGTTTTTAGAGGAAAACTTCTGAGCAATGATGAAGTCACAATAAAATATAAAGATGAAGGTAAGGTTTAATTATTGCTGTTGAGGTTTACTTGACTACTTTTGCTCTGATATGGTTTTTCTATGGATAGAAACTTTGAAATTCACCTTTCAGAATTGTCCAGTGTCATGGGCAAATGCAAGTGATTTCTTGTGAAATCTTTTTAATCAGGCAATAGAAGCTGTATCTCTTGTTATGTTCTCTTAACAGAATTTCCTCTATTTTTTTCTGAAATATTTCCTCCATTTTTTTTCTCTGAAAGTGAATTCTTTGCTGTTGCAGGAAGTTGGTTGCAGTTTTCTCTTCTGTTCACTCATATAATTTTTTTTTGAGTTTTCAGTGGGTTTGAAGGTGAANCAGATTATATCCAGGTGGGAATGCTTGGTTCTTCCCCCTGGGCGGAGCATCTCACAATGGAGTGATGTAATGCTATGAGTTGTGCAGTGGGTCCTTGATTGCCCATTAAACAGAGATAGCCCCCGGAGGGAGTTATCCAGGATGAGTCATGGTAGGGGATAATAAGCACAGCTCCACTTGTTTTAACGGCTTGTGAAGATGATAATAGAATACATACTTTTGGTTACATCTTATATTGTAACCTAGGACAAAAGAGAATAAACATGTATGACCTAACACCCACTCTTATAAGATTGAAAACTTGGCTTATGTGGTACTAATTCTTGATTGTTTTCCTTCATCAGTAAAGATTAGAATAATAATTTTAACTTGAAATATGGATTAAAAATTATCTTTCCTCTGTGGGACCCTTTGAATCTCTTGCACATTGGTTGTTCCAAAGAACATACTGATTATTAGTGTTAAAACAAACATAACCTTAAGGACTTCCACAGAATGAAGAGCGCCGTGTTTGAGGCAAAGTTGTGATTGGAGGGTTTTTCCTCTTTGAATGTCAATGGAGCATGGATAAATTACTTAATCTGGGACAGAGGGATGATGTTCATAAAATGAAACTCAGAATGAAGTGATAAAATCCAAAGTCTCTTAAAGCCTGTGATAATTATGCTGTTACACAGTAAAAAGTGCTACTTTACTGAAGCTGTCAGGTTCATTTTTCTTAATAGACCTAGGAAACTTCATTGCTATCTGTGGTACCTAAAATGTCAAATAACTTTTGTTCTTATATCTAAGCAATAAAATTTCACTTTGAATGACCCTTAGTTTTTCAGGCTCATGAAGCTTTTGAGATCCTGCTTATCAAAATGGATAAGCAGTGTAGGTCTAATATTTTGGGTCTTGATCTCTAGTGGGAGGGAGCTCAGTGGATTTGTGGTGGTTTCGCTTTTCCTCATCACAGAATTTTTTTTTTCTTCTTTCTGGAATGAGAAAGGTGAAAGGAGATTGGATGCTTTTTCTTTAGGGTAAAGCTTCTAGTTACTTTGGTTTCTTTGCATTCTTAACTGTTCTTTAAATATATTCCTCTGGGGTTTTTAGTGTATATTATTCACTCTCTGTTTTATTCAAAGTAAGATAATGTGTATGATGGAGACAGTAATTACAGTTTCATTCTTTGCTTGTGTTTCATAGTCTAGAGACTTACTGCTTTTACTTTTAGCTTTCTTTGTCTCAGAATTGTACTGGGTTTGTGTGGCCAGGTTTTGGTAGTGGGGAGGCTACAGGGGAGGCCAAAGCCAGGCAGCTCCAGGACAGACGCACCACTCGCCAAGGCTGAATCAATCAGAAATGGTGGTAATGCCTCTGTGGTAACATAGTTAAAAAGGGAAAAAAGTTACAGCACAGATGTAATTGTGGCCAGAGAAGAGAGGAGCAAGGATATATGAGAGGAACAGCTCTGCAGACACCGAGGTTAGTGGAGGAGGGGAAGGAGGTGCTGCAGGCACCAGAGCAGAGATTCCCCTGCAGCCCATGGTGCCGACCATGGTAAAGGCAAGATGTGCCCCCACTGCCCATGGAGATCAGTGGAAGAGACCAACCTGCAGCCTGTGGAGGAGCCTCACACCAGAGCAGGTGGATGGATGCCTGAGAAGAGGCTGTGACCCTGTGGTAGGCCTGTGCTGGAACAGGCTCCTGGCAGGGACCTGCAGACCCATGGACAGAGGAGCCCGTGCTCAAGCAGGTTTCCTGGTAGGACTTGTGACCCTGTGTGAGACCCATAGTGGAGCAGGCTGTTCTTGAAGGACTGCACCATATGGAAAAGTGACTCATGTTGGAGCAGTTCCTGAAGAACTATTACCAGTGGGATGCACTCACACTGGAGAAGTTCATGGAGGACTCTCCTGTGGGAAGGACCCCAGGCTGGAGCAGAGGAAGGACTCCTGTGCCTAAGCAGTGGCAGAAACCATAACCTTCATTCCGTGTGCCCCTGCACCACTGTGGGAGGAGGAGATAGAGCCTGGAAAGGAAGGAGGGGTTGAAAGGTGATTTTAAGATAGTTTTATTTTTCATTAGCCTGCTCTGATTTTGACTGGTAATAAATTCAGTTAATTTCCCCAAGTTGGAGTCTGTTTTGCCCATGACAGTAATCGATCTGTTATCTCTCCTGTCCCTTGTCTCGTGTCTTGTCCTTTCACTGTATGTTCTCTGCCCAGGCACTTGTGATAGTGGCCTTGGTGGGTACCTGGCATCCACCCAAGGTTCACCCACCACACAGAATGTACTCCTATTCCACTGTGATTTCAGTGTATGTTACCCTAGTTGATCATCACTACTGAAAACAAATAAATGTTGTCATTATCAGAGGTAGTTGCAAGCAATCAAGGAAAAGGTTAATAAGTCTTCAGTTTTCTCGTCATTTGAGAGCTATGATAGCCTTGACTTCATTTCAACTAGGCTGAGATTGTTCTTTAAATTTATTTCAGTCATTAGAGGCATTGGAATACGTATATTTTAGCTGTTTCTATTTTCTTATTTATCCCCCCAGACCTGCAGGAATGCTTGTCTGGATCTGTTAGAAGGAGGCATCTTAAACTGGTCTAACTATGTCCACTACTTCCACAGCCTCCATCTGTGTCTTCTCCAAATTCACATGCACAGTCTTTGAGCATTCAAAGAATGCTTCATCTACCCCTCCATATTCCTACATTGTATTTAGGTTATGTGGTGCTTTTATTAATTACCAGACAAAAGAAGTCTCAGGTTGAATATTGCGTTGTGAAGTCAAGTTCTAATATGCAAGCTGGTATCTTTCAAACTCCTGAGCTAAGGAAATTGGTCTGCTAGATATGAAACAATTTTCATGTCCTATTTAATGTTCTTGAACACGTAAAACCTAATATCAGCAAAAAACACCCCAACCCCAAGCAAACTAATGAGGACTGTCAGCAGTGAATTTATATGAATCAAAGAGTAAAGTTGCATCTTAGGCACAACATGTTACTGAGTTGCACATGCTAAAAGGCCCTATAGAGCCAATAACAGGAACTTTACTTTTTTAAAGTTATGCTTGGTTTTTAAAATGGAGGGTGTAATGTGAGATTGGCCTTTTTGCTCTTGTTCTTCATTACCTTATAATAGAAGTTGGTGTCTCTGTGTCAGAGTGAATAATGGATTGTTTACTCATACTGCATGTATTCAAGCTGCTGTGATAGTCAATAATCTCTCAGCCTTTGGGAAATTTATCAGAGTGAAGGAAAACTACATTTTGACGTTGTGTGTTTTTTTTTTTGTGTGGGGTTTTGTTTTTTGTTTTTTCAAAAAAAGACTAAATGAAATACAAGGGTAGATGAATCTGTGATAATGAAGATAGTGAAGCTTAGTAGATGAGGAAACAGCTGGCAGGATGAAGGAATGAAGCAGATTTCTAATGTCATGAATGTTGAAATGCATCATGGTGATGCGGCATTAATGCTAAAATACCTTGCAGTCCAGTGGTTAGTTAAGGACATCACTAGTTTATAGAAGGATAAAAAAATTATAATTGGCATAGCAGAGCATGTGCTACATGGGCAATTGTAGAGAGGGAAAGCTGTGTCCCTTGCAAAAACAAGAAAGATAAGTTCTTAAAATAACAAGATTATCAGAGAAAATAAAGGAAAGTCTGCTCTATTTTCCAACAGAAACTAATTAACATTGTGTAATTCTGTCTGTGTCATGGTAACAGGAATTAAGCTTCATTGATATTCCTTAAGATGAAAAGGTTTTTTGCTAAATCTAATATACTTAAATTGTCAGGTATTTTTAAGGCTTGACATATACCTTATGAATCCTGGCATATACTCTACTTGGATAATAACTTGATGGCTGTCATTAGGAATCATAGAACTGACTTTATGCATCTAACAAGATTCTGTACTTGGTGCTTCTTGGCCTTTTTTTTTCTGCTAACAATTTAAAATAGAAAATTTATTCATTATTTGAAAATGCCTTCCACCTAAAGGTTAAAATAGGCAAGGGAGAGTTGAGATGGAATGATCCCAATTCTTTTGGGTGACATTAGTCCATATAAGCCATGTCTATTGATACGCATTTTCATTTCACTGTGCAGTATAGACTGTTTAGAACATGCATCTTTGTTCAGGCAGTGAATCTGAGTGTTGACTGGTATGACAGAAGAGCATCAAAGGGTGGTTTGCCAGTGTTGTGGATTGCTAAGAGAAGTAATTATCACTTAGAGTGTTACCAGGATAGTAAGGAATAGAAGGGCTTTGTGTTAAGACACCAGTGGATTTTGGTATCAGCATTTAGGAAAGGTTACTGAAAAGCTGGAGGGAATAGTTGGAGGGAATAGACACCTCATCCCAAACCCCTTTACCGCCAAAGAAAAAAAAAATCTTTTTAGCTTTGATAAAGTCTGATTGTCTAAGTCCTGTTATGGATCATAACGGCAAACGGGGACACTGATCCTCCTGTTCCTGGCACTGGTGAGGTGGCACCAGTAAGCCTGCATGTCTGTGCTCACTTTAAATGTGTGCACTCCAAGACAAAAAGACTTGGAAAAGCTGCAGAGGGTCCAGCAGGGTGTGGTGAGCCCAGGGAGGGGCTTTGTGCCGGCCTTCAAGGAGCATGGGAGGGAGCTGGGCTTGTTCACTGTGCTGCAGAGGGGGCTGAGGGCAGAGCTAGTGGAATTGGAGTTGCAAAGACCATTGAATGTGACTCGTTTGCAGTAGCACCGGATGGCAGGAGCCAGAAGTTGCAGTTTGAGAGGGTGAGCATGAGTTTTGGCCAGGAGGGCAGTGTGTCACTGGAGCAGGCTGCCTGGTGGGGTTTGGAGCCCTCGTTTCTGGAGACTTTCCAGAGAATCCATGACTGATACTGCTATCAACAGATGTCTTTTGAGATTGTGAAAGTGAAAACAGGACATAAAAAAATCTTTGGAGGCATCAGTATTTCTTTCAGGAAAACTTGAAAATTGTTTTAAATCACTTTGTTAGTATTTGTAACTTTATTTTGTTAGCACCTTCTTTGAAGACTGACAGGGACTATGAGGTGTTATTAATAGTACTATACTTAAGCAAACATTCCATTGCAGAGGTGTTACTTGTAGTCAGGTATGACAAAATGAGAATATGTAGTTCTTCAGATTCTGAGCTATTTTTGACTTGGTATCACGTTTTATGACTATTCACACTGAAGCATTAATTTATTTGAAAATTTTAACCATAACTTGTATACAGTTGGCCCTTGTTGCCAATGTGTAAGGAATTTATCTACACAGAATTTTTAGGCAGTTTCCAGTCATGGAAAACATGTTCCTGTGTCTGTCTACAGAGCCCCCTTGCTACAGTGTTTTGGGGAGGAACCTGGGCAGCCTGGAGTTGGCTTTGTTCCAATCTGTGTGCCAGTTGTCTAAACACTGTTACTTTTCAAGGTAAAGCCTCGCTAGATGGTGTTTCACCTCATTTCCCAGTCATCCAGCTGCTCTGGCAGGAAGTGTTCCTGCTATCTCTTGTGCCAGTACATTTTCCTGATAGTGTGCTCCCACTCTTTCCTTTGCACTGCTTAGCTTGGGTTCATTTAAGCTATTAAGAACCTGTTGAATATGTTAAACACCAGAAAATCTTTCCTGCCAAAGACAATACTCTTGTTTTAATTGTGATTTTGTTAAGTAAATGAAAATGTCGACATAGCTTTTCTTGACTCAACTTAAAAATCATGAGAGACCAGACTTAAGGGGAACTTGCTATCTCTTTTGAGGATTAATACAATTAAAGGTGATCAGTGCTTTGTGCATAGCCCTTTAAATAATCCATCCAGTTCTAATATAGTTCCTATGACTGATGGCAATGTGCAAATTCATTAGGATCCTCTGACATGCGATGTGGAAGAAATCCATGCCTAAGAGTTGTGAATTCATGTCAAATTCCTATTTGAGAGAAGTTTTCTTCTGACTGCTTTGGCATCTTCATGTCTTCATACTTATTTGTGTGTTAAAGCTGAGCGAGATCTTTACTATTCACTTCTACACATGAAGTTTGTTTTTCGGCAAGGGAATGGTAATAGTCTTGCAGCTCATGTGTTCTGAATATACCGGAGGAAGTGTTCTAAACATTTGAAATTGTCCCCTGTCAGCATCTGTGTTTTGATTTTTAAAAAGTAAGTTGGGTTTGGCTTATGGCATTTATCTGACTCCTCTCTGTTCATGAACAGCACAGTTCTGGAGCCACTTGGCAGAGGCATTTCACTTTTAACTGATAGCATCATTCTTCTTGGTGTTGGACTTTGTGAACTGTTAGCTCTAATATTTCATCCTGTATGTAAACATAAAAGAAAGATGAGCTATATGGAACTAAGGGCTAACGTCAGAAGGGCCAATGTCAGAAGACTCCCTTTTGGAACCAGTCATGCTTCTGTCTTACCTTCTGTGCATGATTTCCCTGCATGCTGATTCTTGCACTAAAATAATAAGCATTTTTTCTAGTGACCTCACAATCAAATTGGGAAATTTGGTTTTGCGTAATTGTCACCCCAAGACAGTAACGAACATTTCTGTCCTAATGTAAAGTTCATAGGCTATGATTTTAATGTAGCTTTTTCTTGTTCTTTTCAGATGGAGATCTTATAACAATTTTTGATAGCTCAGATCTCTCCTTTGCAATTCAGTGCAGTAGGATACTTAAACTGACATTGTTTGGTAAGTATACAATGTATAAAAAATACAGTTTGGTACTGTATTTTTCTATTCCTTCTAAATAATATTTATTAAAATTGAGGCAGTGGGCTTCACTGGAGGGTACAAAAAACTTTAAATTTGTCAGCTCAGAAAGTGACAAAAATGCATTTAGTAAGTCAGAACTGCTGAATCAATACATGATATCTGGTTTCTCGTGATGGTTCATGAGACTCCTGAACTTAATGGAAACTGAAATGACTGCTTTTTATAGGATTCCTCAGAGTATTTGCTATATGTACATATACATGTGATCAGCACTTCTTTCTTTCTTAGTGCTCTTTTCCATGTTCTCTTCCACTCTCTACCATTTGTGGGATTTTCTTCACAGGTGCATGAGAATTTAAAACTGACGATTATCTCGCAGTGTTACTGGTACACTGCTCCAAACTAGTGTTAGTTGCTTGGAGCTGAATAGCTCTTAACATTTATCCTTTAGCCTTTGCATAAAATTTTCTGTATTTTCAAGCTACTGTATATAACTTAGTATGTAGTTCTGAGGAACGGCTCCTGCCTTTAACCGAGATACTGACCTTATTCATGAATTGCAGCGGTGTTGTGTGTGCTGCATTTGTTCTAAAGGGACAGCTTTCCAGAGCCGCTGCATCCTTCAGGGTATTCATGGGAATGAGTAAACAACGCAGACGCTTACTGTGGACTTTGCTTTGGTACTGTAGCTTTTGCTGAACTGAGATTATATTAAAGGAATAGCAAACTCTAGAATGAGTTCAGTCTGTGTGGACTAAACTTTGTCACTTTAAACTCCACAAACGATGGTGATGCTACAAGCAAGTAGAAGTTGGAATTTTTTTTTGTCATCTTAGACTGGATTTTACTACAGTCTTAAGTTTATCTAATTGCTGTTTTGCAGTGAATGGACAACCAAGACCCCTAGAATCTAACCAGGTGAAGTACCTGCGCCGAGAGCTGATAGAACTTCGCAATAAAGTCAATCGGTTACTGGACTGTTTAGAACCACCAGCGGAACCAGGACTTTCCACTAATCTGCCTGA
The DNA here is from genome assembly GCA_013397175.1 of Platysteira castanea. NCBI lineage: Eukaryota > Metazoa > Chordata > Aves > Passeriformes > Platysteira > Platysteira castanea. The sequence goes on along the minus strand of VYXC01012426.1, from coordinate 842,187 downwards.
GAGTGGTAGGCAGCCTGACAAAGAGTTGTTTGCTTTGATTTGCAGAGTGGTGTGCTGTTTAACAAAGTGAGACACAGATCGTTCTTAATTGTTGCTTGATGGCCCAGAACTTAATATTTAATGCTTTAGTTATTTCAGAGACAGAATTTTTTTTCAAGGTATCTGGAGTAAAGCACTGAACTAATTTAGGAATGAAACTTCAGAATCCAAGGTTTTGTTGCAATGTATGAAAACACTGTAACTAACACCTGTGAACCCCAGCAATGTCTTGAAAGGGCTTTTAGCCAAATTAGTAGTTTGTTCTTGCTGAAGAGTTCTTGCTAGCAGTTGAGTAGTCTGTCTGCTTACTTTGGGCTAGCTCTGGTGCTTATCTTGTGTTGCTAAGCAAGTTTGATTCACTAAAACAGTAAGAAGTGAATTCAGCAAAAATTATATCCACTTTTTTTGCCAGGTTAGGAAATTGAATCCACACATTTTGAGCTCAGACCAGCATCAGAGCTGTCTCAGGGTAAGCAGCACAAGGGTGCAGGTAGGAGTGGGAAAAGATTTTTGGGGGAGGGCAAAACGGGAAAGAAAGTCTTATTCTCACAGTTTTGAGGTATTGATCTCCTAGCTTAGGGTAGTTGTACTGTAAACATTGTATCTCTGTGTGCTTAACTACAGAGTTTGGGTAAGCTGGAGACAGAAAATAATGACACAAAGTCATGAAGTACAGTGCTCTGAGTAAAGAGGTGAACCAAGAACACCAGCCCCCCTTTTAGGAAATCTAGCTTTTGTATTTGCACTTTGAAATTTTACTGCTTTTGTTACTTTAAAAAGTCCCAGCCCTGTTCCTACGATATATGCCATAACTAATTTCAGTGGAATACCATGGATTCTGGTTACAAACTATTTGGAAGGAGGTTAAAGTGATGAACCAAGAATGTACACAAAACTAGCCAGTCTGTATCTATCTGTACTTGTTTGTTTTTAACAAAACGCAGCACTTTTAGGTAAGGCATTTCTGAGCAATTCAGTTACATGTGTAGTTGCAAGGATCTCAACTTCACCTGTCAGCTTAGGAAAAATTAATGAAGAAAGGTAGAGCACAAACCAGAAACTGCAGTTGATAAAACAAGTTTGAACTATCCTGTATGTTTTCCTAATTTTGAATTTTTTGTAGACAATTCATTTGTTTGAAGCAGGAGCTTTGTGCCTTGGAATTTCAGAACACATGGTACATGATATTGATACTCCTCAGTGTTAGTGTATCTTTAAGTAACTGTGAAAGAAACCTGAGCTTTGGGATCCATTCCAGTTTCAGACACATCAGGAATTCTTCCCTGTTATCCTAACATGGACATCATTTCAACAGTTAAATTTATAAAGCCCCCCAACTCTGCGATGTTAAGATTGCTGTAGTGCAATGTGTGTGTGTGCTGGTGTTTCAGTTCTGGAGAGCTGGTAACTGGGCGTTTTGCTTTGTAGATGCTGTAGATGGTAGGGACGAAAAGCCTGCTGCTGCTGACGCTAATGTTAAGCCATCCACTCAAGTTATAGCAGCGAGCATGTCTGCATTCGATCCGCTAAAGAACCAGGATGAAATCAGCAAGAATGTCATGTCAGCCTTTGGCTTGACAGATGATCAGGTGTCAGGTAAGGATGTGATGCTGGTGAAAAGGAAAGCTAAACCTCTTCATAATCAATGACTCCAGTTTTGATTTGTAGCAAACTGTTTGTGTTTTGGATGTATTAAGGTATGTTCTGTGTTCACTGTTTCTTTTCAGAATTCTAAAACTTGCTATGTTAAGGTGTTGTATCTGTGTGCTAACTTTTGTATACGAATTGTTGAAATGTTCCTGTTGATTTTAGCGTTGTGTTTTAGCTTGGAGTAGAAAATGGCTTCAATTTTCTTTTTTTTTAATTACTTAAAGTTGTTGTGTAGACTAACTTAATTGGTATATGCCAGTGATAGAAGAACCTACTGCTCTGCTTTAGGATTTGATCTTGCAGTTCATGTTCTTGGCTTGTGCTTCTGCTGTTTGGGTCAGTCAGGATGTGTTGTATGACCCCACCTTGTCTCTGTTTCATGTTAGAAGTAAACAGAGTCAACTTTTTTACCGTTAACAGAAAGGAATGACATACCTGTCTGAATTATATTCTTTTTGAAGAGCTGGAGGACTGTTGGCCCTACTGGTAGAATGCTAAGCATGTGAAAACTGATTATACTAAACTGAATGCCATCAGCTTGACACAGGATAACTGAAGCCAGAAAAGCAGTGTTGAATGTGATAAGGAGTGCAGTGCAGAACATAGGGAAGTGATTTTGCACAGAATCTGTGCGGGCCTGGCAAGGTTTAATGGTGCATTGAAACATGAAAATGAAACTGCTGTTAGCTAACAGGATTTGCTGTGTACTCTCAACTCCAGAGCAAGTGAGTTTTGTATGATGAGTGAAGTAATGATACAGATGAGCAAACCAGTAGCAGCTGGAGCTTATTTCTCCAGTATGGCTGCCATGGCAAAAGTGTGGAGTAAAAGGAATAGATCTGCACTGTGTGATTGTGACTGTGCAGGATCCAAAGTTGTATCCACAGACAGTGGTTGACTTCAGTATGAGGTACTGGTCTGTGGACCAGGCCTATTGTGTGATCTCTTCCTCCATGGCACATTTTGGGTATTGTCACAGCATGGTTCTTTCACAAGCCAAAGAAAGGTTTGATGATAGTTGAAAACTTGCAATGGGCTTATCTGAACAAGTAAGCAATAGTGAGTGAAGCACAACTGGCAGAAAATTTGAGCTAATTTTTGAATGAGTGGTTTTGTCAGTGTCAGTTAATGTTTTGATCAGTGATACTTCAATATTTGTGTCTCCATAATTCTTCTGAGAGAGTGAACTGACTTGACCGTTTTTTGAACATACAAAGAACTCCACAGAGGACCATTTAAGCAGGATATAAGAAATCTCATTTCTAAATGGGATGTAATCCTGCAGTTATGTATATAAATGCAAATCAAGAAGTAGGCAGATTTAATTAACTTCCCCTAATAAGGTTAACATGAAAACACAATTAGGGACTTGTTGGATGTGTATTTATATTCTGTAAATATAACATTCTTAAAATTGCAAATAAATTGGCAGCAGTTCTAGTACTTATGCTTAACTTGAAGCGTGTATTTGAAAGTAGTGTCTCATAGCATTCATACAGTTGGAAAGATACAGGTTTAAGCTGCCTTGGTTCTAACAAAATATTTTGCATTAAATTGTAGTATGTTATATTTGTTCACATGTGTGTTTCAGAACCTCTTACTAATGTAGAGAAAATCTGAATTCTCTGTTTCCTTGCTGTCTTTGGGTGCCAGCTGGAATATTTTCAGAGTTAGCAGAGCAAACAATTGCTTTTAGACTGAAACCTACCATATCCTGTCTGGGAGTGTGATTTTAATACCTTCTTGGAGGTTTTCTGTTCACATCATTTCACTATCAGTAAAACACTTTGTGGCCTGGTCCATGTGGTTCACAGTAAGACACTAATCCGTTTGGATACTTCCATGCAACCTTTCACCTTTCCTCCAGATTAGAAAAAATAGGTAAGTGCATGTTGTGCCCAGACGTGGCAACTCTTGGTGTGTGTGTCTGCAAGGTTAATGCTTGAAGTTGTTGAAAAAATATGCTATCATGAAGGGTTTTATTTCACGAAGTTTTATCTCACTAGGCCAAGTTCCTCAAAAGAATGAAATCTGAGTGATCTAGAGACAGGTGGAAAATTCCCCCCCTCAAATATTTTTTAGATGTACAAATATACACTTAATTTTAGCTTGGGTGTGACCCACAGATGTAAATCTGAAGTGGAAAAAACGTTAAAAACATTGCAAGGGAGGAGCCTTGTATTAGATTTTTTTTTTATTTCAACTCTGTTCATTTCACATACTTGTTCTTGCTCCTCTAGGACCACCCAGTGCCCCTGCAGAAGAGCGATCAGGAACGCCGGACAGCATCGCTTCCTCCTCTTCTGCAGCCCATCCCCCTGGGGTTCAGGCACAGCAGCCACCCTACCCCAGCACGCAGCCACAGACGGGGCAGGTGGAAGGTAAGCAGCGTGCTTTTCTACTGTCCAGGATGTGAAGGATGGTGTCTGATTCTGCCTTCAATTAGCAGACCCAAAGTGGATACCAGAGTGAAAATCGATGTGTGCCCCTACGCAGAACAGCTTTTGTCCTCGCTGCCCGTGCTGTTCAGTGTAGAAACAGCAGGTGGAGCAGTGGCTCTGCTTGAAAGGGCGGGTGGTGTAACATAAGAGAATTTTCACGGTACTGCTTTCTGCTTGCATCTGTGCTTGTGTCATACACTGTGTGTTGTGTCGAGCTTTCACTCAGCTAACAGTCTGTGGACTTGTCTGCTATGTATTAAAACTGTTGTTTACTTGTCATTTTTATCTAACAGACTGGAGCCACTATTTCATTGCTTCCTTTTTGTGTATGGCTCTGTGCTAGTCAGGGTAAACCTTGTAACATCTTAAATGCATGGAGTTCCTTATAACTCCTGAGAGCCTCAGCTGGCTATCCTTTAAAGTTTAAGGTCTTAACTCTGGTATTCAGATTTGTTTGCACTATGCCCTTTAACATGCCATTTGACTTCTCAAAATTAACCTGTTCTGAGGTTTCCTACATTTGGGCATCATTTTTTCTGTTGTTTTCCAAGTGCACTGAGCCTTTAGACCTGCACACTTCTGGATTAAACTGTCTGTGAAATAACCTGCTTTGCTACTTTTTCCTTCGTATGAAGAATAATTTAAACTTGTTTCTGTGCTGGTGTAGGCACAAGTGAGAGCCCTCTGATGCTTGCTTTACTGATGTAATGCTTAGACACGTGTGAGATGGTGGTCATAGTATCCATAGTCACTTGGATTGTCTTGGTTGAAGGGAATAAGTAATATTTTGATCGAGCAGAGCATTTGAACAGCTGGTAGTTATGTATAATATTTAAAGAGGTATGAATACTGTTGGTTGCAGTGGAGCTTACAAAACACTTCTTTTGCAGCTTTCAGCCTTTTTTCGCTTATTAATCAAGTGTTATAACATAGCAAGAGACATCTTTGTAGCTTAAAGATAGAGCAGTTTGGCATTTATGTATAAAAGTTACTTCTGCAAAAAAGGGGTCCAGGTTCTTCTGTTGGCAGCCAGAAAATTTAATGTTCAGAAACCATATTCACAGCTACTGAATTTGCATTTTATCAGTTTAGTTTTTTTACTTCAGTTTAATACAGTAAGGTAAGAGCTTTTAAGTGTTGCTGTTAAACTAGAACTGAAACAAAGAAGTGAAACACTTAGAAGCACTAGCAAACACTAGCTTGGAATCATGTATGGCTGCTAACACCAGGGAAGGGGGAAAGTATATGTTTCAGTAGAACTCATCTTACTTGAGGAAGAAGTTATCTAGGCTCATGTATCAGAGTAGATGTAGTGATTTTTCTAAACTTGGATCAAGGAAAGTATAGCGCAACACTAATAATTATAAAGGGTTTGATCTGTAGTTTTATGTAGTTTTTATTATTGCTACTGCAATATTTTGAGTATTGGTTATATTTTCCTCACTCTGTGGTTCAGTCTTTGGGAAGAGATCAGAAATAACTTTTGTCTTTGTTCATTAGAAATATTAGGAGGATTGCTTTTGCTGTGCATTGTATGCGTATGGTAAACAGCAGTCTCTTACCAAGGCTGGGTAAAGTAGTTGCAATTATCAACTTTATTCCACAGTGTTCAAAGACTTTCCTTTGAAACATGGAGTAGTTTTCCATACTTCACTGAGGTTTAATAGCACCTCAGTCCAGTGGTAATGTGGGGGCTTGTGCTGTCCCCACAGAGCCATAACCCAGCCAGGCCTTTGGACAGGTTTTGATTGTTAGGTTTTCAGCAGGATGAACTCACATAAATCACACTGCTGGTGAAGAGCAGGTTCTGTTAGAAACTAGTTTTGAAACTAGTTTGAAATTATTAGTTCACTTCTTAAAAAACCCAAAACATCCCAAGCTCTGCTTCCCCCACACACTTCCCCAGTATTTTGAAGATACAAGTAAACTGGTGATGCCAGTCATCTGTCAGTCATTCTGGTATATCAGGGATTATTTTTTAATGGCATTCACTGCAGTAAATGCTGTGATGATTATGGTTGTTTATTAGGTTGTTGTTACATGTGAATACCAAGTCACCTCACTTCTGTGTGCTGATGCTACTGAAGGGCTGCCTCTCTAGAGAAGTTTTCAGTATTCACTAATTTGAATTAAATCAATCCAGCAAAGATGTTCTAATACAGTGCTGTGTCCTGTGGCCTGTGGTTTTCTACCACTAAATTCAGTCCTGAACACACACAAGAACCAATTATGTACAGATGTGGATGCTTTTTTAGTCCTTGCTGAAATACATGTAAAAATCTCATTCCCATAAGCACTTCAAGATCTTCTAGGGAAAAGAATGTTGTGTGAATATATGTAAATGGTCTTTATTCTGAATCAGACTAGAAGTCTTTTTCAGTGCACAGGAACAATGGTAAATGCTGGCAGATCCTTCCCTGGAATAAGCACTGCTAAGTACAAAACCAGACACCGATGCTGTAGCTCATCTAGTTTTCAGAATAAAAATCCAGGAAGAGAGAAGACTCTGTGTCTGAGGACCCATAGGATCCCTGCCTGTATTCATGGCTGTAAATTAAGAATGTTTTCTTGAATGGCACCTCTCTGTTCCTCAGTAAAGCCTCAGCCCTGGAGAAGACAGCAAGCCTTCTGAGAAACCTTTGGTAAAACTCCATGTTTCTTTGCTATCCCTTTACCTGGGATTTCCAGCAGGTGCCAGTGTGGTCTCTCTGTTAGTGTGTAGGGAATTATCCCAAGACAGGCAGCCTGCTGGTTATTCTCCCAGAACTTCCCCATGTCAGATGAGTTTAAGAAAGAGGAAACATGCTTTCTGATTTTTTAATTCTTAAATATCAAGCCAACAGGCTTAAATTCTCTTCAAGCCTTGTGTTCAGTACTCTCATCATCCCATAATAATTGCACACCGAGTAATATTTTAAGTGACTGCATTTGAATATAAAGTATTCAAAACACCTTAGTGTGAATGTAAAATACTGTTTCTTTCAGCTGCAAATAATGCAGATAAAGAAGAAATAAGGAGTTACTTTAAATCAGTGGATGGGGGTCTGTCTGGGAGGACTTGGAGTAGAGTTTCGTTGCTTTTGTCCCTGTGCAGCTCCGAAGATAGAGTTTACAGTCTATTTTTACAGTCTGCTGGTCTTTGCAGAATGAATAATAGTACAGTAACACTTCATAATAGTAAAGTTTCCATGTCTGCTTCAGTTCAGCTAAGCTTTAGTTTTGGCAGATAATTGATTTTGTTCTTTGACTGTGACTTACTAGATTGAAAAACAGCAGAAGCATAAAGCCTCAACAGGACCCATAGGTTGTCTAAACAAATATTCTGCCTCTTCTGGCCAAGAAACTGAAAACAGTGAATGTAGGAAAAACAAGCATTGACTTGGACTACCCAAGCTTAAGAACGTATGGTTTTATTTTTGCTTCGGGTGTATACCCCTGGGTCTCTTAAGAAAACTTGGCGATGCTAAGAGATGGATGACTTATCTGGAAAATGTGGTCAGCATAAATACTGTACCACTCTGCTTACAGTACTTGGTTGCAGAAATGGTCTTAAAAACCTAATCTAAACAGACAATCTGAGGACATGTTTAGCTTTTGAAGTACTTTAATTTACAGTGTAAGTTCTGGAGCAGTTATGAAGATGTTTAAAGATTCCTGGTCTGTTACCCACCAGAGCAGTCCTAACTAAGGTGCATAGCTTCTGGCAGTCTCTGAAAATGTGCGATAGTAAGCCTCACATACCAAATTAGAACTCTTTAGATAAACATTATTTAGTCAGAACAACATGTTTCAGAAACTAAAATCTGTACTTTGGTGTCATTGGGTTTGTTTCTGTGATGTTGAACTGTCAGGGTATTGTTCGCTGTAATGCACCAGGGTACCGGGCTTCAATGAAATGCGTTTTTAATCCCTAGGTCAGATGTATCAGCAGTACCAGCAGCCTGGTTACCCTGCTCAGCAGCCGCAGGCTCAGCCCCAGCAGCAGTACGGCGTGCAGTACCCAGGTAAGCAGCTCTGCAACAGCAGCTCAGCTGTAGGACCTCTCCTGCAGTGCCCGACCCTGTCAGCTGCAGTTCCTGGCCCTGTGGGGCAGGTCAGGGTGCTGAGCTGCCCAGGTGCCTGTGTTCCTTATGGGAAGTGGCACAATTTAGAAATTGCCAGGAAGAGAACACTGTAGCTGTTTACGTTGTTAATACGTAGTCAGAGTTCTGCTTACTCCTACTTGATTGTGGCCAAAGGTGGACTTCATTACAAATCAGCAGAATGCCTTGTTAGAAAGGCAGGCAGAATGAATCACCTGAAGGATGGGCAGCCTTCAGGATTATCTTCTGCAGTCATGGGATTCTAGCAAGTAAGTGACTAAACATCCCAATTTAGCTTCCTTAAATATCAGAGGTGTCTAAAGATGGTCCCTATTTCTTGCATCTAGAATGATCTCCATGTACAAAATTTAATGGTGTAAACATGGTAGTTGTCATTCAGTCAATCCTTGGCTATTACAAATACTGTAAGTCTCAGAGAAACTTTCAAGTGATAGTGCTTTTTTTAGTTTTTGATTTTGCTGATACCTTAAGGTGCCAGTAGGCTTTTAGCAGAGGAATATTTTAGTGCACTAGTGGTTTATGTGCAGTGAAATATGAAAAGCTGGCTTTGGTGTATACCCAAAATAAACTTGACCTCGGAACTTTTAGTTACTTCTTTAGAAGTAGCTGGCATCTAGGAATGCTTAGTATATGCCAGGAATGATAATCCAGATGAGGTTTAGGGATGAACTCGTAAGAGTAGATTCTGTGATGAAGTGCATTTTGCTTAATACTTTTAGAAAGTGATACAAAGTATTTATCATTCCTTGTTTTAAAACTCTTCCTTAAACTAAACAAAAGACTCCCCTTAAGTGACTCGGAGCCAGTGTGACCTTTCCTTGGTGCACGTTGGGAGTGCATCAATTTTTATATAGATGAGAAGATTTGCAGAGCTCACAGAGAAATTCCATGCTTAGCTTGAATAAGAACCCTAGAATACTTAGACTAAAGGTTTGTGCCTCAGACCGTGTTCCTGTGCACTGTGTGAGAGCTGGTTGGTTTGAGTGTCTAAATGGTATCTTGTTCTCTGCAGATTTCTCCCCCCCACATTTGTAATTAGAATACAGTGACAGATGTGCTGAGATCTAATTTCAGAAGTAACAAGCCTGCTAGAAGTAGAAGGGTCTCTCTGACTCTCCAGGCTTAAAAACTGAGTGGAGAAAGAAAGGAATTCCAGTCTGCTTTCTAGTCATATCCTACCATCATCTAATCCATTATTTTACTGATGTTCCTGTGAAAGCTGCAGTGCAATGTGAGTTTTGCATTCCAATGAACATCATTGTCAAGTATGAACCAAATGCCACCAAAAACTTATTGGGGCACCTCTGTGTTGCATAACTTATTTCACAATTAACCTAATCTTCAGAAACAGGGGTTTTTTTGAGGTCCTATTGACAGCAGCCTTTGAAGACGTTGAGTCATAGGATCTTTTTGTTTGTGTTGCTTTAGTTCCCATGAGTATTGTCTCCTTTCAAACCCATGTCTCCCCAAGAGCAGGATCCCTTCCCACTTTGTAGATCTACTAGGCAACAGAGGCTATTTATACCTGATTGTAAAATGGACCCTTCAGTGGTTTGTCTCATGAGTAAATTTTGATCCCAGTTTCAAGGTGAGTTCACTCCAGTGCTTCTTACCCTTACTCTTTCTGTTTAGGGCTGTGCACTTTTAATAATTTGTGTGTCTGGTGTTTAATGCTGACAGGATTCCAGTCACTGGAGAGGTTTCATTGCAAGTAGCTGCAGGTGTGTTTCATGATGGATAAAAGTAGCTATTTCTTCATGAAAGGACTTTGTTCCATTTTAAAATTTTCAAGATGAGAAATTCCCTTTGGAAGCTGGTTTTATACAGAAAAATCAAATTTGGGACATGTAAATGGAAATTTTGTGCTAAAGTATTCTGTTCTACACAACCTTTTCATATTTAACTCTAAAGAACTGAAAACACCTATGATTTAACCAAAGGTATGACTTACTTTAAACCCTGAGACTATTTTCATGACAGTTTAATTTGGAGGTTTTATTTGGGAAAAGGGTTGAATTTTGCCTTATTTGCCAATGAAGACTTTATTTTTGGTGTGATATTAAGGAAAAGACTACTTGGTTTTTTTTTCTTTATTTCTTGTCAGTCACAGGAAAACTGTTTTATAGTAACTGTTGTCAGTGTGCTGTGCTGCCACGGTGTGCACCAAAACCCCGGCCGTGCGCTTATGTGAAAGGCAGGAAAACTTGCAGTTCACGCTTGGTTTGCCTTTTCTGTGCTTCCTGCATCGTTTTGCGTTTGTCACTGTGAACATTAAAAACAAAAGGTCTTTCTGCAGGCACCCACGGTTCTTTAGTGTCTCTCACCCCACCTTGCTCTCTGCCTTTCCAGCAGGCTACAGCCAGCAGCAGCCCCCGTCGCAGCAAGCCCAGCAGTTCCCGGCCTACAGCCAGGCGGCTGCCCCGGCCCCGGCCGCCGCCTTCCCGGGGCAGGCGCAGCAGCTGCCGGCGCAGCAGCCGCCGCAGTACCCGGCGGGCACCTTTCCCCCGCAGCCCTACACCACTCAGGCCTCCCAGCCCGCCGCCTACAGCGGCTCCCAGGCGGCGCCGGGCACCTTCCAGCCGCGGCCCGGCTTCACCCCCCCGCCCGGCAGCACCATGACCCCCCCGCCCAGCGGGCCCAACCCCTACGCCCGCAGCCGTCCGCCCTTCGGGCCGCAGGGCTACACCCAGCCCGGGCCCGGCTACCGCTAAGGAGCTACCCCGAAGATGGCAACTGACATGTGTGATTCCATCCCGACAGACTCCAGGATCTTTAATTGAGATTCCAGAACTGTAATGAGGCAAAACTATAGCTGTTAATTAAATTCTGCTGGGGGGAGGGAAATGACCAAATCTTTCCTGCTTTAAATTGTATTCGCTTCCTAGTTTAATTTGGGGCTGGGGGGTTTTTGGAAAACACTACTTAAATGTCTATAAAGTGATTGACATTCTAGCTTGCCTTGTCTGAAGGATATGAAGATACTAGTTGGAAGTTTAGCCCACTTATCAGGCTTGTTTTTACTAATACCATGATGTACTAAATTAGATTCATTCTGGAGGTCAAACTAGATATGATGTATTATAAATTGTAATGTTCACATGGAAAAACTAATAAAAACCCTGAATCTATTAAATGCCTGATCTTGATTTTAGAAGTTGGGTAATACTGAACAAGACAACTGTGCTAAGACCAGTGTGCATGCTGGGTGTAAAGAGCAGCAGTGCTGGAGTTTGCAGAAGGAGAGGCAGGTTTCTGAGTGTGTAAATGGAGAAGTTCTGTGACTGCAGATGGCTTTCAGAGGTTTTGCAGCAGGAGGTGGTTTTGTGCTGTCTGGTGTCATTAATTGTCAAGTGACTGTTTTACCAAAAGGTTAGGAACCAGTCCATAAAATCTTAAAGCCTCTTATCAATTTTGCTTTAACAAGGTGTGGGGGAGAATTCATTTATTACTTGAAAATTTAAATCAAATGTGTATCCTTAAAAAAGAACTAGAAAAATTAACCCAGCTTTCCACAGGTTCTTTGCCACCCAGAAGAGTGCAATCTAGTGGATTGGGAGTGCAATCCTAGTGACTCAATTTTGAGCCAAGAAAAAGCAGATCAAGGGCTATAATGAATTCAGTAGACCATATTACAGCAGAGGGCAAAAGATTCTCCCAGTTAATGTTTTCCATTTTGCAGATTCTAGGAATTTGTAAGACTAAGTAGGAAGTAAAAAATGAACTGAAGCAAGCTGCTTGAACTCTCCTAAAGACAAATTAGGAAGTTGAGTGAAAATACTCGTACCTTTGATGCCTTGCCTGGCTACCTAGAAACAGCATCCTTAAATAGTGCCGTGCCCACAGCTACCCAGTAATCTGTGGCTGTACCTCCTCCCGTTTCTGCTCTCCTCAGACCTAATACATCCTGTGTTCATCCCGCTGTTAAACAGGGGCTTGTTTCCTGCAATCAGTTTGTTCTGAATAACGCATTTACCACAGAAACTAACCCTTGTTTTCATGTAAAACACTTGGAAAAAACCACTTGATTAAAAAATACTTTATTAGGAGTACAGTGTACCTGCAATGTACTTTATAAGGTATTTTCTATAAATGACTACTATATATATCTGGGTGTTCCTGTTCATATTTCTTCAATACATTAGTAAGGTAATGAATAACACCTTTAAAAAAACCTACATCTCTTTATTTAGTTCATAAATGTTCAAGCAGTACAACAGGTAGCTTTGGGAGAGGATTTAATCAAAATAACTGTAAAGCAGTTTTAAAGTTCAATTATTACTATTTCCCCTTTGTCCCCAATGGAAAATGTTTTCAACCAGAATTTTTCTTTTTAAATAAAATAAACCTGGTGATGCTGTTATAATTAGTTTATTCTTTTTCCTATTTCATTTGTCTTTCCAAGTCCCTTTGCACGGTACTTATGTTTGATGTTTGAACCAGTAAGTGTCAGGCTCTGAAAACTGTGTTTTCATGAAAAACCGCAGCCGTGGAGGCCAGCTTTGTTTTTTCATTCCATGTACATATGTACCTGTCCACTTCAATTAGAGAACACCAGCCCCCCGCCAGCCAGCACCAGGCTCATGGGCTGCGGCTCTGGCTCCATAGTGACTGGCTGAACATGGCTTTGGCTGGTGCAGAAATACTTGAAAACAAACATGGAAGAAAACCCCACTGAACTTGATCATTTAAAGCTGCACATACAGCAACCTACCTCGGCGTTTTGGCAGGAGCATAAACTTTGTACGTGTAAGGAGAAAGTGCTTCAAGTTTACTGGCTGCAGGATATTAAAAATTATAGGATCTTTTCTATGATTTATGACTGGGAGATGTTACAGATGGGTTAGAATGGGTAGCTTATGGCACTTGCGTTACAGGACCAGTGAATATTTAAAAACTAACGCACATTGCATTCCACGACCAACTCTGGCATATCTGTACCTTAAACATTTATTACAACATTGTGATAAATAATATACACACTGTATCTTTTAAAATACCATATAAACCATACCTCAAGAATAGGGAGCCAGCTTCCCTATACATTACCCTACAACATGTCCCTAGCCTGTGTTTTTTTTTTATTCTAAAAACAAATTTGTAACACTGGATAACTACAGTAAGCAGCCTACACTATTACACAATTAATGCAGTATTGGCATTAGACTTGTATAAGCCTCGCACATCAGCCAACACTGAAGTGCCAGGCGCACCGTAAGCGTTGCCTTCCTGGAGCCTGCGCTGGGCAGTCGGCGTGGCTGGCACGAGGCTGGGCCTTTGCACCAACTTCATGTGCCATCTACCACTTGCCAGGTATCGATGTGCCACACTCATACCAGCGGACGTAGTTAATCTGAGTCTCCCCGCCGATTTTCCCAAATTTGACAGGTTCCTGACGAACTGCCCTGAAAAATCCTGGAACAGAGAACAGCTTTGTTTGTATGAAGCCCTCAGGACAGTACCATGCTTTGGTTCCCTGAGAAGTCTGTAACTATTAGTGGCTAAACTGTTCCCCAGGCCGTTAACCCATCTGCCACAAGCAGGGCTGTTTGCTGCCCCTACATCCATTAGCACTCTGCAATTTGCCGACCCAACTCAAATTAATGCAAAAGTGCTTGGGATGGCAGCACAGAGGTGAGGCCTGCCTCCCCTTGAGATGCCAGCACCCACGCGTGGGTGGTGCTGGCTGGGCACAGCCTGTGCCCCCTCCGTCCCCACTCTGGCCATGCTGGCATCTTGGAACAGGAGGCTGCTCCGCGTTGCAAAGTCACCCTGGCAAACAGTCCCCAGTGCGCAGCCTTGACGCTGCAGTGAACCTCAGTAACCCCTGCTTCCTGGGGGTAGTTCATAGCATCTCCCCATCCTTAAATGAGAAATCGTCCTCCTTCTTTCACACTGTGGTCTTTGACAACACACTTGCTTCCCATTCGAACAATTAACACTAAGTTACAAATTAAAGTGAGGAATTGGGGCTCCATCCAACCTGACCATAAGAAATGTGTGTGTGGCTAGAGCAGGTATGTGTTCACATGGATGTGTGGACACACACACACAAAATACTGTTCTGCTGCTGGGAGTCAGCTTCGGCCGTGATTCCCTCAGGACTTCAGGTCAAGTACATGTAGTCAATTCAGAAATCAATCTGCTGCAGCCAGAACAATTGGTCTGTTGGTCTGTTCTTTCCTCTGTTCATTTACTAGAAATACAAGCTACTGAAAAAGTGTGGTTTTTTGCTTGCTTGTTTTGTTGTTTGCTTTGGTCTAGAAATGACTGGAGCTTATGAATTCACTCAAATCCAGTTGCTGAAATCAAATTGGTTTTAAGTGTCTTTTATCTAACAACCTTGCTACCTCCATTTAAAAGGTTTTTTAAATAATCAAATATTTTAAAAAATGTGAATCTGATACAGCTGAAAGGTTTGCTGTCCTGGCAATGTCAAACTGGATTCTGGCCATATCTTACACAAAATATCTTTTCAAATGGGCAGCACTGACTGGGAAGGGAAAAGCAAAAACCTCTTTAGAAGAAACTCACAAAACATGTAAACAAACACCCTTCAGACCGTTCACCTACTTTGTTTTTTGGAAAAACTTGTGAAAGACTTAGGATCTTCACATTCATCTCCCACACCTACCTTGACGTGTTTCTGGACTCGTGTGGGGTGTTTTATAAATGAAGCACAGGAAGGTTTGGTCAACATGCTGATATTGTACTGAAAACTGTTTTGCTGTTTTCCTCAGTAAAATGTTCCATGACACGCTCAGCACACGTGCACGTACCAGCACAGCCAGTGTTCTTACCCCACAAGGAACAGAACACCTCACCCTGGCACTGCTGCCAGGAGTTCAGCTGACAGAAGTACAAATTTCTTATGCTTCAGCCTCAGCAATGTGTGAAAAATAACCAGGGAGGTGACAGCTGTGTTTAGCACATCCAGTCCCATGTCCACTTAGACCAGACTGGAATTTTGGGCACCCAGTTGCAATCAGTACACACAGAATTACTGCAGCATGAATTATATTTTCCAGCCATAACTTCAGTTTCTCGTTAGCACCAAACAAGGTATTTAATGCCCAACTGATTATGTACTGTGCTTTAAATCAACTTTGCTAGTTTGAACACACCACTTAATGCCTCTCTGCAAACTCAAACGTGTGGTTGGGTTTAAATATGTAATACCAACTGTGAATGATTTGTTGGGCTGTTTTAAACAAGAGAGAGGCTGTTTGCTACCTAACAGGACCCACCCAAGTCATAACTGCCTTAGTAAGTCATCATTCACTGTCAAAAACTTCTTGACCCTCCTCTGCCTGCAGAGCTGGCAGCTCCTTTCATTGCCCACCCCAGCAGTGGGCATTGAATCCACTGGCAGGAAAAAGAAACACACAAACAAAGGAATTGCCAAGGTTTGCTCCAGAGACAGGTGTAAGGAATTACCATCTTTGACCGGTAGATCTTCTTGCTGTCCTGTCCTTCCATCTAAGAATGAGTCTACAAATTGGCAGTGATCTTCTCCATGGCCCCTCTGGTCTCCTATGTTATAAAATTTTCCTGAAAGCAAAGAAGCAGCAAAGTTTAGTGAAGGCTATTTCCAAAAACCACCAGAGGCAATGGGCTGTGCTCTTTCCTCTGTGGGGAAGCCAAGGTGAATGCTATGATTCTTTTCCTCTCAGGACCCATAGCAGTAATTTGAATATGATGTGCAGGCTCCAAGTGCTCAAGGCTAAGGCAAAAGTTCCCCACTCTGGCCAAAATCTATTCCTGGATGTAATTTTTCCCTCTCCTTATATTTCATACAATAAGGGAAATTCTGTTACTACCCAGAACCTCATCAGAAAGCAAGTTTTGGTAGTGATTTGAATGGAAGGCAGGTCTGGTTCCCTGTCAGGAAGCCCCCAGTACTTTCAGAGATGTTTTCATTGACCACCTCCTAACATAGCCAAGGTCTGTTTTATCAATCATATTTTTACAACCTGTATGTGCAAGTGATAGCCCTTAACATATAGATGACCTCGGAGAGTAAGTACTTATCCAGAGCATGGAGTGTGCCCACGTATTTATTTGCAGGATTGCTTAACAGGACACTTGACTGCAACTGAGTAGAAATCAAGGTCTCAAGTGCCCCATGCAGTGTGTGCTGATGTTACACAGGCTGTGCTTATCCAGTGTGCCTGCTTATCCACAGGCACACTGAAGGAGCCTTGACAGATGTTTTTACTTACTGATTTGATTTGCAAGACATTAATAAAATTCAGTTCAGAAGACGGAGGAGAGGACAGCTACATTCTCTTCCCAAGCCTGGGATGGAAATATTTGTAGATAAACTTACCATTCTTCCTAATCTCCTTTCACAGTACTTAGTTCTCAATATGTCCAACCTTTGGTTGTGATGTTTAAAAGAAAGGTGAAAGCATTTAGAAATAGACTCAGCACACAGGTATGAGGCAGGTATAAGCTGGGCAGAAAGTCCAGTGACTCGTTAGATACTGGGTGTCCTGTAGCCTTGAATCCCTGCCAGTCTGGCCATTTGAGAGATGGTGGGGTGGGTTATAATACTGCTCCCAAAGTGCAATTAATAAAAGAGCAGCCTACCAATAAACTCTCCAGTGTTTTAGTGATCTGAGCAATACTTTGCCAAAATTTCTCACCTCCAGTTGATGGCCTCTGTATATGTGGTTCTTCTCTAGCTTTACAAAATTATTTATTACTATCTAGCTTTGGCTGCAGACATGTTTTTTTCCATAGGAGAACTGGTCAGAGGGAGTTCCTCTCAGCAATTTTTTTGCTCTGAAATTAAGAATATTCAGGCTGCTCAAAAAAGCCTTTTTTTTCTTTCCACAGCTGTTGAAGGTCACACATAGAATTTTTTTTTTTCCTTCCCTCAATAAATACTTATTTTTAGGTGGCCTGCTTTTCTGGAATGCCCACAGTGACTGCTCTGGAGGACTGTTAAATGAGGTCAGCTGTAGATGCTGGTTTATAGAACATGTGTAACGGAGATCAGTTTTTCTCCGTAAGAGACAGAATAAACCAGATATTTTAATGGCTAACACCAGAACAGTAACTTTCAGATACACACATACTCTTCTGGCCCACAGCTTAACCTATGCATAACTCAAACAATTGCTCTTCATAAATTAGCTGCATTCTCAGTTACTGTTACATTCTTACTGCCCAATTATCTCCATAATAAAAGAACACACTTAAAACCATTTAGCTAACAAATAACTGGTTTTCTGTTTTGGGGATAGCAGTTCTAGCACAAAGTAAATTTTTTTCCCCAGTGTTCCCTTGTGGGTGGCCTTACAATCTTACATACAAACTTTGTTTTATACATTGTGAATTCCACAGCACTAGAAGAATAAACTCATGCTAAAAACCAGCATGCAAAGATACAGTTGCCTGCCTTATACAACAGCATTTGGACAATGCACCCAAGTTTCGAGGTAATTACAGTGCTTCAACAGCAAAGCTTTGGAAGATTTTTCAGCAACCAGTGGAATCCAGAGGTCAGTGCAGCCCTGCAGTGCTGGCAGGCATGGTCCAGCTGGCTGGTGCTTGCAGGGACACTTCCGCTGGCCTCGGGGGCACGGCAAGGTGAGGTGACCGTGAAACACATCAGAACAGAGCTTGGCTTCGAACTGGAAAACTTCTCACTCACACACAGAGGCCTCACTTAGCGAACGGGGGAAAAGCAGCTTTCCTTCTGCATAAATATTTCACTTCTTTTAAATATTGTGACAACTGGTCAGCACTGGTTGTAACAATTCAAGTGCAAGAACCAGGCTTAGCAAGTATAATGAATACAGTGTGTCTACCTCATCTTTTTCCACTGAGGGTAAACCGCCACCCTTCCAGCAAGAACAAAAACAATCTAATGAAAATAGGAAAATGGGCTGCTGATATTAAACTTTTCTTCTCAGATAGGAGTAGCTTTCAGTGCAGTGTTAATTCACTTGATTTAGGGCTGAAGTCTAGTCCTGCTTAGCACTGCTATTTCCTCTGCTGGCTGGTTTTGGGACACATCATGCCTCATTGCCAGTGCTTGTCATTTGATCACAGCTGGTTAGTACAGCAACAGTTTAATGAATGATACCTCTGTTCAAAACATTCTCTTTTAGTCACATAACTGCTAAGGTATTATTTACATACAGAGTATTGTACTTACTATTAATGACAAGGCTTTCCTTCCTTGTCTGCTCATCAAAGAATGGTGCCGGATGCAAGGCAGGGAAACTTAAAATTATGGCAACATGGGCTGCCCTACAGTCCCCTGCTCTTTTCTTTCCATATTCCTTCCCACAGAGCCCAGACTCCTGTTCCTGGGAGGTGCTGAGCTCAGAGATGGGGCAACTTTAGGTTATGCAAGTGGATTCTTCCAGCCACAGTTTCTCCTAGCTAATTCGATGTGATGTGTCAAACATACTTGCCTGATTTGCACTCTAAAGGCATTTCCCACGCATGGTTTATGATACTCTGTGCTTGGGTGCCATGCTAATGCCATTGCCACAGAGTTGTCTGTGATAAGAGACCTCACACAGAGGAAAGCCAGGAGTTTGGGATGGATTGTAAGAAGTTAATATATTTCTAAAAGGACAAGATGCATGAGACACAAAGATCTCCTAGACCAACTAACTGAAAAACACTTTTCATGGGCTGTTTCCCCAGCACACACACAGCATGTGTCACTGATTCAAGTCTTAAACACATCACACTCTACTGGCCTTAAGACACCTAAAAAAACTTGAGAATGTTAGGCCAGGAAGTTTGTCTCAGTAATAAAATGTAATTTGAGGAAAGAAAAAAAGGTGGGGAAAAATACCATGAACAAAAATGAGGACTGTGAAAACAAAACAAAAATGTCAAAGCAGGTGAGTAAAACCTGTTGGCTAGAGTTAAAGTCATGTATTTATAAGCCTCCCACTAATGAAGTAACCAGACGTTTACTGAAAGGGATGGGAATGACAGCTCTAATCCTGGTCTAAAATGAGGTCCTGATCCTCTACTTAGTAATTGTTCCAGGCTACCTTTTAAATACCAATTTGGCTGTTTTACAATATATGCTATTCACTCTAATCTTTATCAGTTTTCTGCATGAGCCCCTGTATACCAGCAGGCACTTAAAATCAGATGATCACCACAGAGAAGTTCCTCTGGAGTCTGAACATTCAGTATCAAACATATCAATGATTACTGAGCAGAAGCAGATTACTGTTTATGATTAATCTGTGTACTGAATTAAACAAACCTGATCACATTTCAGCAGAGCTCATCTTATCAAACCCCTTAGTTCTGGAAACATAATATTTTTCAGGGATGTACAATGTGGACGACACTGATTTGAATGTTTCTTACCTGTAAGTGAATCACTGAGGTATATCTTGTATCTCAAAGAATTGCACAGCTGCACACCTACAAATTTCTTGTACCAAGTCCTCTTTACGTATTGTTTGCCTTTGCATTCTGAATATGTGTCTGAATTAAATGGGATTTCAGTCCAGATAGCATCTTTTCCCACTGCAGGAGAGGAAAAAAGAGGCTGCAGTATGATGCTGCATACAAAATTACATACAAAAAATACATTTGAATAACTAGAATTGGAAACCTTGATGACACAGAATGTACCAATACACCTGCATTTTGAACATGAGAAATATTTCAGGGAAGCACCAAAGTATGCAGATATAACTGCTGCTGTGAACTCTTCCTGCTGTCCTTTGGTGCAGGTTTGGAATAAGCTCATTCTGGGACCCTGTTAGGGGGACAGTGTTTGTGTTGGCAAAACTCTCATTTACTCAGTGTGTGATACAGTCACTATTCTTCAGTGCATTCAAGCCAAGACAATCAACTTGCAGCAAACTGTATCTGATCTAACAAAAATACACATAAAAATGAAGGGCCATTAATTATGTGGAGAAAAATGGCACCTCAGTGTTTGTCGAAGTGAAAGTGATGCCTATTACAAACACAAAAAGCAGCCCAATTTGCTTGAGCAATCTCAGCTCTTCTTCAAAAGCTCAGTCCACTTTCCACCAAAGACTGCAAGAGTCTTGTAACTGGCCTAAAGCAAGCTAGATCAAGCCTTCTGAAGCAGAAAATTTTCCTAAAACACAAAGACAGATAAATAGAATCCTCCGAGTTGTGCTCTGTTAACTCACTTAAGAAGTGTGGAGTAGCTTATTCATTTTGCAGAACTTTCTTTGCTTTAATGACAAGGCTGAGAAAATATGAGGCTGTCCTTGGCTCATTTGTGTACATTGGTTTGAAGCCATCCCAGCTGCCATGGGAGCTCCACATCGTGCTGATTGCCTAATGCTCAGGTAAACAAGCAGCTTCGCATGAATTCCTTAGCAGGGGCATGGGTGGAAGGAGTGAAATCGTGTGTGAATGCTGTTTGATTCCATAACTCATCCAGCTGGTGCAGCAGAGCCCCCTCCTTGTAAAATTCTGCTATCTCATTTCTGAAAAAATTGCTGATCAGATTTATATATATAAAACACTTACTTGAAATTGGCTCGCTCACTCTTGGGTCCGCTGGGGGAAGAAAACAAACATTCAATCAGACACTGTAAAATGAACGTTCCCAATAATCCGATGGAAAAGCATTGGTAAGTGATTTTTTACAGCTGACGTAAGCTGTAATTTGTGAAACAGAAAGAGTTTTGGAAGCAAAGTTAACTTTTGTATTAAATTAAATTAGAAGAAATATATTTCTTATGCGAAGCTCCAGTATCAATGAGCTTTTAATAATTTTGCTTATGGGACAACACCAGCCAAGCAGAGTTCTAGTAAAAACAAGAGTTTAAACCTGTAAGCAACAAAACCCAATTGTACTGCACCTTATTAAAATTTCAGTTTTAAAACCTAAAGAATAAAAAGGACACATCTGTAATACTTCCCACAAAAAACTTGGCTTTGAAAGCCCAAATGTGAGAAATGGATGTGTGCAATTAAGGAAAAACAAAACCGGGTGCTTAATTTGTCCAAACTAAATAGGAGACAGAACATAAGCCTTGTCATTCATGAAAACTGCACTTGGCACAAACTTTTTTTTCACTTTTAACAATCCAGGATTACAAAGAGTGTATTCAGAGTTTTTAAATATGTGTGGCATAGTCTGAACTCCTCCCTGAGTAATCCTTTGCTCAGCCAAAACTCTCATCCATCAGTGACAGCACTAGTTAAAGACTATTAAATTATTACACTTGGCTCAAAGCACAGATTGAGAAAGTACTCTTAAAAAGGTTAAATCCATTTTGTGTTTTATGTGGTCCTTCAGTACTACCAAGCAATAAACACTTCTACACAAAAGATGGTATCTTGCTTGCCTAAAGTCAACAACCCAGCTGTAGTTAACCTTGAGGGGAGCAAGAAGAGGAAAAGCAAAAGTGCTCTGACTCTCACCTCTGAGTCAGAGAGAACTTGACTTGGGAACCAACCAACAATGGCCAAAACAGGCTTGTATACACCTCTTTAACAGTTTCACTGGAGAATAAACAGGATGGAGGGGGACCTACTGGGACACTGACTTTACCCAATTGCTCTTTCTCAATCGTTTTTTCAGCCAAACAACATCACTGTTTACAGCAGCCTTATTGAACAGGTAACAAAAGCACCTATGAACACACTAGCCCAAAGAAAAACCTAATGTTCCCCATCCAGAAGCTGTTAATGAGTTGGGTAGATGCAAAAAGGTCAGGAATATAAATCTTAAATGAGCCCTTTCTAAGGATGAAGTCATTTTCTTCGCAATGAATACCAGACAAACCCTCTGTGTTCCTCTGTTTTTTTCCCTTGCAGTCTGTTCATCTTACATCCTCACACAACACAGTTCTGATCCCAGGCTGACCTTTCAGGCACTGCCATAACACACTGGGTGGTAAAAAGCCAATCAGGAGATAGTAAAGAGCAAGACTGAATGCACAAAATGCAGTGAGAGAGCCTTTCATGCATCCCACAAACATGGATGCTAAAGCCGCTGTAAATGATGGTCTGATCTCTGGAAGTTCTTACCTGATTCAGTGCTGAATGCCACAACATTGCTGCTTGGACCTTCACCAAGGGGGTTCCTAGGTTTCACGTGGAATTCATAACTGGGGAGTAAAATAGAAGAGATAAAAATTTTGCAAACTAAGCCTGCTTGCGTAGTCTGGAGCAAGCAAGCAGCTCACACCTTGGTGCTAGACCTCTTCTGGAGAAGAACAAAAAAGCCCAATTTCTTGCCTGAAACCACTGAGACATTTTTTGTTCTAACTGTGTAAGACCTCTCCTCTCTGAACACAAAATTAACCAGTCCTTTTGATAATTCTTTGCAAACATACTATTAGTATTTGATTTAATTCACCACTGACTTGTCTGTCTCCTCTCACACAGTAGTTTGAGTCCTGGCAAAGGGAGCAAGTTCAGATGAGGTCTGAAGCAACCTGATAAGAGAGACTGAGTAAAGGACATTGCTATTTATTTGTACTTTTTGCATTCTTAAGACCAAAAGCCTCCAATTCAATGCCTCTCAGGACCACCAACAGTGACTGACAGGGCCAGTAGCGAAACGCAGGGCAAGACTTCCAGCACAGGAGCTCAGCCAAGGCAAAGATCCGATTGTTTAAATGTATGTTAATAATCATAATCAGTATATGAATCAATGACAAGACACTGCACAGAGTCTCTTCTGCCTGTGTTTTTACTGATGTGGCACAACACCACCTGTGCTGCAGTAATCTCCTGATCCCTTTTCATCACCGTGTTGGGAACCAAACACAGTGCTGTGGAAACAGAACACGATTGAAAGGAAAAAATCCAAACCAGCCTCCTCTTCTTAAGCCTCCCCCACCTCTCAGTACCTGATTAGCAGAGGAAGTGCCATGTACAGAGGGACGTCTCCCATGCTCTGAGCACATGCACAGTGATCCTCTCCTAACACAGAGTGTCTTTTAGTCAGTGACTGGGAGCCACAGGACATGAGTCAAGAGGACTGTAGGCCTGGAAAATGGGCCCCAAATTAGAGACACTTTTGCTCTAAACGCAGAGCAAAATGAGAGTCCCAGAAGTGGACAATTAAATATTCAGCTCTTGACTCGTGAAGGATCATTTAGCAGTGATAACTTTGGTAGCTCGTGACTGTAACATAGCATTGTAATGTATTGCTGGAATCACTTCCAAACAGCAATTTTCTAAAGGAAAAAACCCCATACCACACTCTGCACAGTTGGAAATTTGTAAACTCCATTTGCAATTCCCCAGAAGAATAATTCAATCCAAACTTTGGATTACTTCTCGTTCCTCCTTGGCTCCTGCAAAACCTGAGCAGTTCACTAATTAACCTCAGTGGAGTATTCATGCAGTACCAAGCAACTGTTTTCCGTCCACTGTACTTCTAAGACAATATTTAACTTTAAAATTGCTTACTTAAGCAATTGCCTTTATTTCTAGGGTTTTCTTTTCTTTTTAAGGGAAATACTTACATAGACTGGTATGCTGAACAGATGTATTGTGGAAATTCATGGATATTACTAAGAGAAACATGGAATTGTTTTGAGCTGAAAAAAGTCCATTTGGAGTAATCTTGACATCTATTAAAACATGCTGCAAGACCATTTCGAACTACCCATGTTACCCCATGGTAGGAGGGAGACATTAACTAAATAAAAGAAATTTATAAATCTTCATTACCAAGTCCAAATTGTTTAAACAAAGTCATGCTTTTAAAAATAGGATCTGACCAGTGCTAGTATTCACACTGGGCATGTGGTACAGTAACTTTTTTAGTCAAGAAGTATTCTTATCTGGTAGGAAGGGTCGTAATATAGAGAACTGTAACAGAGTAGTTGGAGATTCTTTCTGAAGAATCACTGAAGCATAAACAAAGATTTCCAAATATGCTGGGGGTCTTAAAGTAATAGCTGGATGATACATTTTTGAAAATGTAGAGATTAATCCACACCTAAAGATAAAAGACTGCAAAGAAGTTTTCCTGCTTCCTTCACTGCAGGAACACCTTATCTAGAGCTATTATTGTAATTGTGATCATCAAGATGGAATGCTCTATTACTTTATGGGCAGTTTATGGTTTGATCTGACAAGTGATATCAATCTCATTCTTATGTATTTTGTTATGTATCCCTTTGTATATATTTTGCTGATTTTTGAACAAATATATTGTTCTCAAGAGCTGATATGCCCTACTTTGGGCTGCATTAGGCAACATTCTTCATAGGAATCAGTCCTGTTCCCAAAAATCTTTAGTCTATGAACTTGGACCCATCAATTCTCTAACTCCAAAAAGACAAAAACAAGAACTGAAGATTATTTTCCAAGCACTGTTTTTCAAATTGTGGTTTAGGGATCACTAGATTCTCTGCAAAAGACCAAACCACAGCTTGAAAAATTAGGGCGAAATTTAAATAAAGAACTAAAACCTACAGATAGAGATTTCAGCTTATGTAAACATAGAAAAAAAACTGGAGAGAAGGAAAATAATAAAGAAACATCCAAAGTTTAGCTCAGTCAGTTAGGGAAGCCTCTTATTAATAAAGAGGAAATTTTGGAAACTAAAATACATGCAATTCTACAGCTCTGTGGTATGTGTTTTTACAAGTATCACAGGCTCCTTTCCTCTGCCAATTTCAATCCTCAAACAATACCAGTGGCTTCTGCAGTACAAAAATAACAAACAACCACTTTTGGAGATGAAGAGAACTAGCTAGTTGACAGAACACTGAAAAGGAGAGAAAGGATCTGGGATCACAATATGACAGAGTTTACATATGTAACTGTAATTTTAAAGCCATGCTGTGGCTGTCTTAACAGAAGACAGTCTAAACTCTCCCTTTTTGTGTGTCAGGTGAAAGAGATGAAAAATATAAATAAAATGGTGAAAAAAGGGTACCATCTGCACTCCTATAGAAACCACAAGAACAAGGAAAAAATGCTCAAGAGTTTCAAGAAGTACGTATGGCAAAATTAATAAAGGGGAATAGGAAAGCTATAGAATGATTATCCCATGTCTGCTGCTTAGTTAGACTTACCTAACGAGAAACTGGAGTCCAAATTCCATCTTTATATCTGCCTGCCTAATATAACAAAAACTCTGCTACCCCATGTAAGCAGCAATCTAATGTATCACACCTTTAACATCTCTAAGATTGCTATCCTGCAAACTTTTGGAGACCAGGCCTTCCAAATTCTCCCAAACTGTGTAAGACAGTAAAAGTCCTTGTGCAGATTAAACAGACTTACAGTAATTACTACTTGGAGTGTATTTTTCCACCACAGGAAATTGCTATACCACATGGAACTCTGGCAAATGCAGCTGCTCCAGCATTTTTCAAATCATCCAAAAGGAGAAGATTGAAGATTGCAGAACTGAAAATAGGTGAAGAGAGATTTTCGCCATAATAGGAGAACCGGAGCAGCTGGGTACAGTCCTGGGACTTCAGGTCTGTTGCTGGGGAGATGCTGGAGTTGGATGGCAATTGTGCAGGGCTGTCTGTGCACAGAGCTCCTCTGTCTCTGCAGAGTGTGCCTGCATGGCAGTGTGATTGGGAAAGAAAGAGAAAGAGAGAGAGAGAGAGAGAGAAAGGGAAAGAGGGAACGCAACAGAGGAAGGGAGGAAGGGAGAAAGAAAGAAAGAAAGAAAGGAAGGAAAAAAGAAGGGAAGAAAGAAAGAAAGAAGGGAAGAAAGAAGGGAAGAAAGAAAGAAAGAAGGGAAGAAAGAAAGAAAGAAAGAAAGAAAGAAAGAAAGAAAGAAAGAAAGAAAGAAAGAAAGAAAGAAAATCTGCTATGCTTGTAAGAATGCTATGCTTGTTTGAGCAATCTTTCTCCTATCTAAGAAAAATGGGAAATGCTTACCCACGAACCCTGATATCAACCGCAATTTAGTACAAAACCTATCACTTTTAAAATAAAACAAATAGAAACCTCCAGCATTTTTCTGTCAATTTCTGAACTTTGCTGCACTGAAGCTTCCACTGTTGTTCCTGTCTCTTGACCCTTGCTCTTAACAAAAGCTAAACTCTTTGCATTGTCAGCGGTTTTCTTGGTTTTTTCCTTGTATGTGATTAGCACATTTGGGTGCTAACTGCAATACAAAACAATATTAGATAAAGGTGATAACAGCACGAGCAGGCAGGTATGAATTATTGTGTGTAAGTGCACAAAAAGCTTATTCAGTAGAGGGCTGAAGACTCACGTGATATGGCCTTTGAGTAAATTACAGTGACTTTCTCTTTTTTGTTTCATAACTTTTGCAAGACACGTGAAAAAAACTTTCAAAGGAAGTCATCTGTGCACATTATAAACCAGTTTGGTACATGCATATATATCCTGCACATTTCATGTTTACTTCATAGCTTTGTTTGGTTTGTTTTTTTGGTTTGGATTTTATTTTTTGGGGGACCTTGGATTTACTTTGTTTTTTCTTTGTCAATATTTCCTGTTATTTATATTCTCCAAGAGACCAAGGCTGGACATAGACTTTGCTTTGGGACACAGTATAACTCAAAAGTCCAAAAGAGACCACTCAAAACATTTTTAAAAAGGAGAAGAGTATATTTGAAATCACCAAAATAATTAATTGGGAAATGGATCAGTACCTAATGGGAAGTTTTACAAAACTGTGGAATGCAAGCATCACAGGCTTTCTTTTTCTTAATACACTTTTTCTGCACCAGTAGGCCGGTGGGACACGTCCTCCAATGGCTACTCAAACTTCCCCAGAGCTATTTGGCGCAAGTCTTAATATTTTTCTTTACTACCTTCAAATTACTGCCATCACAAATACGCATGAGAACAGTTTTCAACAATCTTCAGGCTCTTTTTTGAAGGCTTGTATAGAAATTTGGGTCGTAAAACTTCCTGGACACTGTGGTCTCTGCTTTGGACTTCACTGCCCTTAAACAAACCACCAGAATGAAAGAGAAAATGTACACCGACTAAAAAAAGTTTCAAGATAGGGCAGGGATACAGAAATAAGAACTACATATTTTGGCAGAGAAACCAGCAGAAATAACAAAAAATCTCATTGGAAAAAAAGCCCAAACAACATCTGCATTTAATATTTTAGGCTAGGAAAGTCCATGAAATAACTACAGGTCAGTGAAACCAATTTTTTTCCAGGAGAATATGCAGAGAAACACCATTATTACTGCACAAGAGATGGAATGAAGACAACAAAAACCACGTAAGCCTATTTCTATCTCAGGCCTCTCAATGTTTACTGCAAACAAACAGCTCAAGGAGAAAAATACTGAAAATGGTGGATAATGACCTCATCTTGACTCACATACGGGAGATATTGCTTGACTAATTAACATAGGAGATGTTACTGCAATACTTCCTTATGAAGTGCAGTTTTAATATAAAACAAGGAAAGAGCAGAGTCCTGGGTATGCCAGTGGTACTGGGAGTTCCAGTGTGAGCAGCCTTGTAAGGAAACTCAGAAACAGGAGACCTGTATGACAACTCAGATGGAATATTACAGGTCTCATTCCTCAAACGGCTGCTTGGAAGTTAGACTGTAACTACTTTGACCAAAACGATCAGTCTTGTAGTTTGGCTCTTTTCCAAGTGGAATAAACAGTGCATTTCTCACTATAAGAATTGTGGAATTTCCATGTGGAGGATGAAAAATTCTTAGTTCATAGTAGTGCATTTGTTTCTCTCACTTTTCTTTGCTAAGATAGAAATGACATTTGCATTAAAGCACTAAGCAACCTTAGCCAGCATTAAAGGAACTGGAGGAAACAGATCTACAAGATCAGAAACTGCCTCTAAGATCCAGTCTCACGATAATTTATGATGTAAGACAGCTATGAAGGTGACCTGGTCCAGGCCCCGTTTCATGACAGGGTTGACTTAGCTGCTTTGTGAGCTCAGGGTTGATCAAGTACAGTAGTTACAGACACTCACTGCTTGAGCAACAGAGTAAAATCTGAGTAGCTCACTACTTGGTTCAGGCTAACCAGGAGAAAGAAGAATAAATGGAATTTGGCTGTTACAGTCATTTCACTAACAGAAGAATAAAGATGGCAAAAACTGCAGAAATTTTGGTGTGTGTTTCAGTGTGATACTGAACAGGGAGCTGAGTGAAATGTGACCTGGACCTACTCTAAAATTCTTGGCAATAATAGAAAGGGTAACAAAAGTTAACTACAGTACAAAGTCATAATCAACAGCTGAGTATATGTGAATATTAGATCATGGAAGTACATCTACAATAGAAATGTTTAAGCAGAAGACATTCATAAAACAAGAGGAAGTTTTCTTCAGGCATCAGTTATATCCCATTAACTATCTGTATAAGGAAGATATCTGTAGTTATCTAGCTCACATAGCATGACCACACTACATGCTTTGAGATATTTCAGGTAAAAGTTACAAACAGAAGCAAACTGTCTGATGAAATTAAACAGAATTCTAGACTGAAGCCAGACAGCATCTTAGTGCCAGCAAGAGTACCAGTTTCAGGAACTCTGACCAACCAAATAATGGATATTAGGATTTGAACTTTCCAGGTTATCTGAACTACCAGAAATCTTCTAAGATTTGAAATCCTGCAATCACCATTTTTGGCAATTGTCTAGGTGAAAAAGAGGATAAAATATTTGTCCTATAAGGAAAAATCCTTTAAATTAATGTGTGGTTGCCAATTGTGAGGCATGTCTTACTGTGGGAAAATGGCACGGATATGATATGTCTTTCCTTGGGTAAAAAACATACGGCTCTCAGCATCCCAATGAAATCATGTTGTACAGGAGCCTCTAAAACATTTTTTTAAGAAAAAGCCCCCAAACAATCAGTTGCATTAGAAAGCAGCTGACTGTGCCCCACATTTATCTAAAGGGTCTATGTCCTCACAGCCAGAAGTTTCTCAAATCTGTTTTACTTTCATCTCACAGTATCAGTCTAAGAGTCAAGTCACCAAGAACACATAAAGCTGGCATATATAAGGCAGAAAGGCAACAAACTGCTGTAATATATAGAACTTTATTTGTTTAACAGCAATCTTTATGAGTTGTGATATGCCTATGAAAGTCCATTTTCATTTTCATCTCCATATTACCATGGTATGAGCCTGCTAAAACCAAACACTTGATAACTGTACTCAAAGTCAGAACTCTTTTTTTCAGCCAGTGCATTTTTTCTGGATCTAGTCACTTTTCAGACAGCTAAATGGGCACACAGAATACTACATGATAATCCTCATCCCATTTAACTTCTGTGTTTATACTTACTGACAGCTGCAGTCGCACATGCAATTTTTGATGAGCGACTGTAAAAGTCTCTTTGTTGCCTCCCTAACACTGTCCAAATTCCTGAAGTATTTAAAGTCTGGCCCTTAGCTCCTAATCTTTAAAAGCTGCCTTGTGAAAAGGCCAGCTCAAAGGGAGAAGGGTGTCTGCCTTGCTGCAGAGCTTCCCAGAGGTGTAGCAGAATGACCCATTCGAATGAAGAATGCAGAAGACAAAAGCAAACAAACAGCAGGATCTGGCACGCTACACATAAAGCTGGCATTCCCTGCTGCTTGTTCTGCCCCCTTCACACCGACAAGTTGTTTGTCTTGCTTCTCTCCTGCTGGTTGTGGGCAATTAACTCTTTAGCTTCTGGGCCAGGCACCACCATATCCCACCTGGAGTACCTCAGCAGGACGCTAGACCTTGGCCAAGGTAACTGCAGACCCTCCCTGCCACGTACAGCTCCTCAAGAGCGTACATCTGCACAACTACAGGCTTGAGCTGGCCTGCTGCTATAGGGTCTTTCTGGTTTAAACTTACCCATGAAGGCTGAGGTAACACATTCACAAACATTTTAATGCCTTTTTGGGAAGTCTTTGTTTAGGTCTGTCTGCTTTAGATCTGTCCTGAACTGCTTCTGAATGCACTGGACCTTCAGAGCAGCATTGGGGATTCACACGAGCCTCACTGAGGGCTTCAGGAAAGCTGGAAAAAATAGGCTCTCCAATTCAGCTTGTCAGTTTCTCCAAAGTGTTGCAAGGCCAAGAGGTTCTTCTCAGTTAATCCACCTTCTGCTACTGAGCATCTCTCTTTCCATATATTGCTGGTACTTTTGTAATTGCTGATCGCTTGTGGG
This sequence comes from Platysteira castanea, assembly GCA_013397175.1. Classification (NCBI taxonomy): domain Eukaryota; kingdom Metazoa; phylum Chordata; class Aves; order Passeriformes; genus Platysteira; species Platysteira castanea. The sequence continues at coordinate 811,871 of VYXC01012426.1, read as the reverse complement.
AGGGATTTCTATTTCTCCTCCAAGTTTCTTTTCCAGGTCCACCTCTTCTACAGCTCTTTCCTTTAAGACTAGTTATGGAAAAGTTTCCTTCCCAGTCTTAATGTATTACTTGATGAATTTTAGACATTTCAGAGACTCTGTTAATGAATATTGAGCTGGGTTTAATTGTCACTCTTCCTCCCATTTGCAGTCAGTTCTGTCCACAAGTCTATTTCCTTCATCTAATGAGCAGCTCCTGATAGACAGGAGACTTTTACTCTGGACATGTGATGTTCCTTGGCAGAACAGATACTGTCTACATGATGCCAGCTGTCTTAACCACTTTCTTGTTTTTCCTGAATTTTGTGTGCCAGCAAGCCTGGATTTAAATGGTAACAGTTACTTCTTGTGCTTCTGCCAAAGCTCTCAAGGTGTCCTCAAAATTAGGAAACACACATTTTGCTTGGAATGGGAGTTTTATTGAACAGAGCCACTCTGAAGACTTTACATCCTTAAATCTGGTGAGGGACATTCACCACTGCAATTTATATCAAAGATTTTCAGTTTTGGGCAATAGCCTCTTGGATCCAGAAAGGTTTTCACTGTCTCTCCTTTTTGAGGCTGGGGTTGGTGAACGGTAGCTGGTCTCTCCTCAGGAAAAGTTATCCCTTTATATCTTAAGTCAGCCCCCACCAGTCACTCCTGATTTCCTATCCAGCTCCTTGTAACAAAATGCACACTCCAAAAGACAGCTGTACTCCGTGATCTTTGGTTTGCTCTTGCTACCAAAACCTGAAATTCTTCTCACAGGTTTGACAGAATTGTTGCTAATTAGAGTTTAAAACCATCTTACTTGTTTCTGCATAGCTCCTGCCTTCATTATGACCTTTCCAATGGTTCTAGCTGGATCTCCCTGTCTCCCTCTTGCTTCCTTTCTGAGCAAAGAGCAGAGTAAAAACCTTTTCTCTTAGGATCATGTGGACACTGCTCGCACCAGCAAGGGTTTTTCTTTGCTTCCATGTCCTTCTACACTTAACCAAATCCATTCCATCTCTGCCACCGTATGTGACATGAAAAGTTTGAATGTGTAATGAAGGAGAATTTCCTTAATAACACAGAGCTCTTTCCAAAGATGCAACTGCATTATTTCAAAACAGAACTGAACTGAAAACACAAACAGCACAGCCTGACAACTTTAGCAGCACCTACTCCCTTTCTCAGTCACTACTCCAGAAACTGTTTTGCCATCTCTTATAAGCCTTTTCAGCTGATCACGAAAAGCAATGCTTGATGCCCAAGCTAGGTATTGCTAATATATCCTAATTGCCTCCTATCATGACAGAACAACACAGCTGCAGTTCACTCTCTCACAAGCTACATGCCTTTAGGAAATAACACAGGCATTCTTAAAGAAAAGTACAACAATTCTAGCCCATATTGTGAGCCCATTTCTGAAGTCTGTCAAAGAAGCTCTTTTGGAGTATCACAATTTGCCCACGTATTTTGTTTTTCAAATTCTCTTCCCTTGCCTTCCACTTTGTGAAATAGCTCCTCATTCCTTCTCCTAGGAGCTGCTGGTAACAAGTACACGAGCTTGAACCAACATTCCAGATTATGCCACACATTACCTAAAAATCAAGGTTCAGCATGGGGTTTATGTAGAATTTTGTGCTGTGTTTCCAATTTATGGATGATAATAATAGAAAAAGAAGTTTATCTAAAACAGAAAAATCCATTCACCAACACCAAATGGATGGTCTTACAGGAAAAACTCCAAGTGTCATTCATTAAATTTCTGATGCAATTGATAAAAAATGTAACAAAAGACAAGTGGTTTTCTTCCCTGCTCCGAATTTTACCATAAAAAGAAGAATATCTTTTTATGAGATATGATATTTAAAGATAGATCATGCTTATTTGGACTAGGTGCATGAGAGGCAGGCCATTAACCGGAATTCACTCATTCATTTTTAATTTGCCAGCTCTTTTAAGATACTGAAAGAAAACAACATCTTCAGGACAACTGTGTTTTTGCTCTCCACAGCAACTTTCTTACATTTGACAGTTAGTCTTTCTGATAGGACAGGTCACTTCTGCAGCTTGTACAGACAACAAATACTCCTGGAAATTTCCTAAAGATTCCTCAAATGTGTTTTATCTGTTAACTTACAAGAAAGCAAAACCAAACCATACCTTTTTTCCTATCAAAACAGGAGTAAAACCAATCGGATCTTAGTTACATAGGTATTTCCATTTGAAGTGGCAGACAGCTGACAGTCTAAATTAGTTGGGTTAACGTAGAGAATTATATTCTTTAATTACCTTGTGTCAGGTTTTAGGTTTTCCACAGTAGAATGGGTTTGATTTGTAGTGATGACTGATTTCTCCTTTTCACCATCACTTCCTCCGTTTTCAGTTGACACAACCTCATACTCTGGAAAATTACAGTAAAGGAAAAGTTTGATTAAGTAACATCTCATACTTGAGCTTCTTAGGTACAACCAGACAGTGAATGAGTAAGCAATTTTACAGGAATTCAATCTTTCTACCTTTCGCCAGCCCGAAGTCAATACATGATTTGGACTTTTAAATTCACTCAAGTTGGAAAAGAAAATGCAGGAAATGAATGAGCATGCAAATATGTTCAGGCACACACAGACACACACCAAGAACTACTGAGTCCATCCAGTGCCTGCTTGTTACTCAGTGCACAAGGCAACAAACTGCCCCACATTTCTGTGGCAACACAACAGGAACAAAGTGTGAGCAAAATGGTCTTGGTTCCTGACGCTTGCAGTTTTTATGAAAACAAGGAGGTGAGTTTGATTGCTGTTCTGGTTGTTATTTGTCAGACCTTTCCATCACGTTTTGGTTTTGGGCATACCCAATGAAATCCCTTGTACACAATTAAAGTCAAGCAAAGTAACCATTCAAAAAACAAAATGATGCAACAAATTACGTTGTCTGTTTCTTCCTTTCCATCTGAAACAGTGCATTTATTAAAAAAAAAAAGATGTGATGCCAAAATAAGATGATTGGAAAAACATGCCTAAACTACTAAAATAGAAAGAGATGACAGAAAAATTGATTTAAGCCTCTCTAAACAAGTAATGTCATACTGGTGCCAATATGAAGTAATCACTGTTTTCAGAAAACAGGATTCAATGCGTTCTCTTGAATTGATTTTGATGAGTCATTAACTGAGTTGTTAGCTAACTTCAACGTTCAATTTTTGTCAGCTAGAGTACAGAAGATGATGGAAGAATTAGGAATGGCCATCTTGCATGTTTACCTGTCTGTGTGCTGAGTCCTGCATGACTCACATGCATTTATTCTCAATACAAACCTCTTCCTTCAGAAGTGAAAAGAACCAGATCCTTTTAAAAAAGAGAGTTTATTGACCCTCTGGCACTGGGTACTGCAAGTTATTATGCTGGCAAAGTTCTACTGACTTACTAGATGGATGTAAGCTTTGATTGGCCCACTGATAAACAACATTCTCAGGTCAAGAAACATGTTTATATTATGCGTGTACATCTACATACAGTGTTGTATTGTTGGAACTTCTTGGCTAGATCTTACCAGATCCTGTACAGAGAGAAGCCATAAAATTGGAGAAGATACAGAGTCATACTTCTTAAGTATCTTTTTGTATCATCACTGAGATCAATGATCTTAGTTGTGTAGATCTTGTTATAATCTAGTAGCATTTTCTTATCCACACTGGATCTGACAGTAGCACAAAACAGAAGTACTGGGCTCCTTTAATCCCTGGGGATTAAGGTACTCTTAAATGGCAAAAAAACTACTGTGAAAGTAAATTAAGCTGGGAATACTGTATTATCACACAATGGAGGAAAGAAATTCAAACCAACCAGTAACAGTGTCATTGTCTGGTTGCTCCCAGTCCAATATGACAAATGTTGGACAGCCCTCTACAGTCACCACCGTGAGGTTGGTTGGAGGATTTTGCGGAGGACGAGTGGGTTCTTCCTTGCTGCCAACTTCTTCTTGAGGAAAATGTTCAAGAGAGCTTGTGATGGAACAAGGCACATCATCATCTTTCTTCATGTACTTGACATAGGGGGCTAAGAACAAGAGAAAAGAGCTGTTATTCAATAGTTTTTTTACAAGATGGCAGCACAATTTCACCTGGTGCACAACATCCATCCCAGGACACCAAGCAAAAATCTGCACAAGCCAAACACAAAACTTTCAGAATAAACCCCATATATTCAATATTAAGCTGCTTGTTCTAATTTTTTTTGTTTGTTTTGGGTTTTGTTTATGCTTTTGTTGTTGTTTTTGGTTTTTTGCTTATTTTTAAAATTTTATTTATTGCTTTTAGACCTGGAATCTGCACTTCCTTCACCCCCTTCCCACTGGCACCACCGAGGAAATGACATTCTGAAGGTATTAGCAGGTGATACACACTGTTTGAAATAATTAAAATCTGTCACAAAATAGGAAAATCAGCTTTATTTCTTCTATAGTAAAATGACACTATAATTCTACTTGCAGCTTTTGAGAGGTATGCTAATACAAAGACATCATATACATTTTGTTTCACCAGAAGGAGGAACAAGTTGAGGGCAGAAAGCCAAGATTCAGTCAAGATTCAGTCAAGAAAATGCTGGTTTGTACTACAACTCTTCCATCTGCCACTAAAGAGTCACAGAATCAAATAAAATTTTGGCCTTCGAATAACCAAATAAGATAATTTTTATGCAACGTAGGTCAGACTTCATATGCTCCCTGAAATAAAAATACCATTGCTATGAATATCCTACCTTGGTACCGCGGTTTGCCTGAAGAATCTGTTTCTGATGTAGGACTTGAGCTGAAGACAGTTGCATCCACTGTAGGAAACACAGTTATAATACAATTTGCAATAAATACAAAGCTTCAATGTTAGAAGTGCAGCATTTCACAGTTCCTTTGGCATTTTAAATCATGATAAGAGTAGATAAATGATAGACCTTTGCTTCCAGATCCGTCTCTTCATTTTAGGGACCCCATTTTTTCTGTGATGATGTGTAAACCCTGTACTTGCCTGCTAATGCAGCCAGCCATAATAAGAATGACAGATTTCATGACTGCTGCTGGATTCAGTTCACGTAATATATGTAAAATACTTTTTAGACCTTTTAAAAAGGATCTTTTTGCACTGCACTGGCTGTTTAGCTTGGAGCTTTTTTTATGTTCCTAGGCCATATAGAGCTATTAACATTGGCACAGTAACTTCTCTAAAAATAACAACAAGAGAATAAAAATTCTGTCTCCAGAGTGTACAACTTCCACAAAATCTGAAGGAAATTGAGAGCAAATACACTGGTGAAAAGAAATGTGCTAAAACAGTCAGGACTCATGATACAATGTTGTATTAATTAGCCACTACGCTGAACATGATGCAAATACTACAATGGACCTCAACAGATAAAACACAATACATTCCCAACAAGCATTTATAAATAATCTAGCATCCAGCTTGCTTTACTGAGCACTAAGGGTCACAGTGAGTTCATGATCACTGTAAGAAGACAAGAATTTAAGTATTACTGTAAATCCAGGAAAATTAGAAGTAGGATCATTCATGAGAATATCCCAAGAACTGCACATTTGGGCTCAAAAATTCTAAGCACACCCTCCTCCAAACCCATTATTGTGTGCCACCTTAGAGTGGCACACAATAAGAAAAGACTTAGCTCTGAATTTGTAATCAACTCCCAGTTTTATAAAGGGCAATTTACCCACTGACCATTATGATTGCACGACAACATTTTTTTCTATTTAAATGGTGGCAGTTTGATTAAATTAGTAGGAGGATGTTACATCTATGATGAGCACTATCAGTCACTGACAAATAATACTTTGAATTTATGTCCTGGGAAAATCGAAACACTCAGGAAAAGAAGAACCTTATCTACTCTTTGCCCAGCTTTAAATTGCCACTGAATAGTACTGAAAGCCTACTAAGGATGTATGGATTTCTAGGAAGACGGAAGGCCTGTCATGTTCTCCATTACCAAGATGTGTAACAGAAGGGAGCTAGATGATCTCAGTCAAATCAGAAAAGTTAATAAGTGGCATAAAAGAAATCAGGATCACCCCAGACAGAATATTTTTATGTTAAATGTACAATACATCAATAAAGTTCACGGAAGGGAAGCAAAAGAAAAAGGGAAACTTTTATGTTAATTTAAAAAAAGAGAAAAAAAGAAAAAAGAAGAAACCAGAACTGTTTGTAATATGCTCACCATAATACTCTGGAGTTGCAAATGCTGTCGGCGTCTTATATAATGTTCCTGTCCTCACAGGTGGTGTTGGTCCAGCAGGCTTAGCTAAAGTGACAAATGGAGGGACTTGTAGCAACAAGATATTCAGTATTTCAAGGAGTCAAACAGCTTTCGGATTTTCTAAGAGGACTCAGATTTGTGACAACTGCTTCATGCAACAAGCATTTTCATTCAAATAATGGTAATCCCTCAGCTGGATTTAGGAAAGTTCTGAATTGTGCTGGTTGCAAATGTAACTTAATCCTGAAACCCAGTAAGAAAATTCTTTGCTACTTTGAGGTTGTCTTGGAGGACTGTAGTCAGCTAGAATATAACCTGGTTTAATGCACAAAACCATCCCACACAGACACAGGTAAAGGGTTGCAAAATGACCAGCACTGACATTGCTGTTCCTTAAAGAAAGGGCACATTTCTTCATGAGTTACAAGGCACAATAGCTGAAGTCAGCAAGTAAAACTTGGATCCTTCCCTCAAATATAGGTGAGAGTCATTTCTGCTCTCAATAGAGCACATATATTAGCAAGGGTGGGGCTGGAACATTTATAGTGATAAACACCAAGTCCTTAATTGTGGTCTGCATTAGAGTTTAACCACAGAACAGTACCGGAGCTCCCACTAAATGAAATTAAGATACACTTCAAATGAAAGCAAAGAAAATGCAGCCAAATGCAGCATTTTCAACATTTATACCACTATATGGTTCAAGGAAAAAAGTTCTCTTTCTGAACTCATTTCTGTAGTAGGTTCCACAAGTCTGCACAGAAACTGAATGATAGATGCAGTATTATCTCCTATAATTAAATAGCTATTTTAAAAAATCATTTTAGATTATGTCACATTGCTTTTACTCTTCAGCTGCTACCACCTAATAAAGAAAACAAGTTTCTAGGAGGCAAACAATCCGTGGTAAAGGAGGTCTTGATTTCTTTCAAAATAGCTGTACAAGACAAGAATTAAATTCACAAAATTCAGTGCACATACTCCCAGATAACCATGACATGACAGTGAAATCTCAACCCTGAAGAACTATGTAGTGAACTATACAACGTAGTTACTTCCCCTTCCTACATGACACAGAATATGGCGACTGAAGGCAGAACTCTGGCGAGCCAAATTTAAGACAACAAAAATCTCTACTTTCCACGAATCTTCTTAATGAAGTGGAAATTTGAAAGATTCTCACTAGAGATCAGTTTCCCAAAGCTTCTGGAACTCTCATTTCTTTTCTTTTTTTCCCATTCAGGAGACTTTTAATGTCTGCATAGAAACCTTTCCATAATATCTAATATGAGTTAGAAAGATGCAAGTAAGGAATTAATCACAGTGTTAATGAGAAAGAGGACAGAATTCTGACAGGGAAAATCCAAGAAGAACATTGAAGCAAATTTTTCCTGTTAGCAAAGTGGAACTGTCTCTCCAGGGAACTAGAAGAAACAAAATTATAGTGTTTAAAACCAAGCTGGATAAAACAGTAGGAAACACAGAAGAAGGAAAATCTTCTACTGGCCCCACAAGGAAGAACCAGATCATTTAACCAATTTATTCCATCTTGAAAGCCTAGGAAGGAATGGTAACTGCTGACTAACACATAACCTGGCCTCTACCGTAAGGAAAAAGGGTGAAATTTCAAAACACTGGTAAATTAATTAGACACTTAGTGGAGAAAATTAGTATAGACCCCAACACAAGCAAAAGCAAATATATCAGGTCTAAAACTGATGATGTCTTCTGTTTTGTTGGAACTATGACTAAGGAAACACCACCCATCAACAACGAGTACAGACACAGCATTTCAATCTTGGCTCTGCTGATGAGTAAATGATGCTGATGAGATTGTTTCATCCAGCTTAGAGACTCTTGTGCAGCACTCATCTGCTGCACTAATACTAAAGAATTATTTACTAAATACTAAATATGAAAGAATTATTTTAGTGCCTTAATAGCACACAAAGTCCCAAATGAAATAAACAAAAAAACCCCCACAACAGGAAATACAGTAGAGCCAAGACCTTTATATTTCCAAGGAACTACAGAGAGCAATATGAAGAGGAAAGAAGTTGTCATGATGCTAAGATTAAGGAGATTATAATTTCTGACTACCTGGAATAATGTTAATCTAAGGATTCTTATACAGAATCCACTGACAAAACATCCATGTGGATACTGAATATCCGCTTCAGGATAAAATAAAACAGGAAACGTGAAAGATTCTACGTCCTCCTAAACTGATACTGAGAAGCCAGAATACTTTAGCACAATAATAAAGCTAAACTCCGCAGATGAAATAACTCAGCTTGCTCTACCTCCCAGTGCAGCTAGTTGTCTGGGTGCTTGTTATTTGCAGGGGTTAATGGATGAGCCATATATATGTGAGGAATTCCTTAACAAGTAACCAGTTAGGACTAGGCATTGAAGCACGGTAATCAACATCTCCCATCCAACATGCATATTAAATAGCAAAAAATTATATTAGTAGACATGAAATATTCTAAAGGTTGATCTTCTTAAAGGATGACCTAGAGTGTGCTATTTTGCTTTCAGCTCCCTTACTAGGCATGATTTCGATATACCCAGGGAAAAAGGAAACAGGGTTTATGCAAGAAGACAAAAGACACAAGGCCTGTGTGTTCCAAAAGACTAGTTTCTATAGATACCACAGATCAAAGAAATCTCTGCTATAGAATTCTCCTACACCCTGCTAGCCAGTATTATCTCACACACAATAAAATATTTAGGCTGAAAAGGTTGAGATACCTGGACTTCCTGGTTTACCAGTGATGGTGTTTGGAGGCAGAGGTTTTCTTCTCATTGGTGTAGGCTTAGCAGGAGGTATAGGAGGGTGCTGAGGGCCAGGTGATGTAGTCACTGAATGACATTACAAGACAGCATTATTAATTATTTAACCTCAAATTCCCTAAAATCAGAAACATACTAGAAGTTATATTCTGACTTCTCAAGCAATGTTTCACGTCTGATTTAATATCAAAAGTGGAGAGGTGAGATTAGGAGCTGATCTGAGTTGTATTTTCAGCCTTAAATTCTCTGAGAAATGTGTGCCATGAAGTTTTAAACCAAGTTTACACTGAAAAAATGTAGCTCCTTTGGGATTTTGTACAAGTGTTTCAGTGATTCACTTTCTGTGTAGTTACTCATTTCTGCCAATAGTAATTCTTTGGCATTCAAATGAGTATATCTTCACACAATAACCACCACCTCAATGTGCTAGGAAACATTTTCACAAAATTTCTGACCTCTTGTACTTTCTAACTTATACAACCGGCCACCCTCAGCTTGAAAAAAACAGGTAGGAAAATGAAATTATCATTAGGAACACTTTATTCTATGCCATTCAAAACTGAAAAAAGGTACTGTGACCTTATACACTGACACGGCTGAAGACAATTACTGTGGTAGAAATTTCGGAAGCACCCAATTTGGTTATTTCAATGTGCAGCTCCAGGTGGTACCCATTAAATTTATCTGATAATGTCCTTGACAGTGAGGTCTAAAAGGAAAACCTAAGTCCCTTAATTCATTATTACCAATCATTTTACTGTATTTTCCAGACAACTATGAAGGATTTTATTATGCAAAGGAAAGGCAAAGGAAAAGATTTTTGTTCCAATACTCACCTTTGCCCTTCTTTCCTTAAGAAATTCAGGAGATATGTGCAACACTTTTATGTAACAAAAGTCTTTTTGTAACTAAAAGGAGAAAATCCTCAAGAGTAATATAATTCTTATAATGCTGCCAATGTCAACAACTATGCAAGTTGCCTGATGCTGAATTACTGGCTCCATAGGGTACCTCAGGTCCTGTGTATCAGACCTTAGTTCACCCTATAAATAGAGAGCTTGTGGGCGAGAAGGGAGCAGATCCAAAGACCCATTTAGGAGAGCTTTTTTAGAAATACTTACAATACACAAACAGGAATATCTCTATCTCTCTCTCTTCCCTGTTCCTTTTTGGACTCTTGCAGTCACTTATAAAACAGTTTGGTTTATTTTTAAATCCCTCAGATCAAGACAGAAAATAATGCTCTATCTAATTCAGAAAGATGTAGTGGTTGTGAAAATAGCATTTGTAGGTTTCATATTCATTCTTAATCTCCAAATGGAGATAAAAAAATGTGCCTAAGGCCTAAAAAAGTAAAATAAATTTTTGTATATATAAGTCATCATACCCTAGATACTACCATACGGCAGTATTCAGCATTACTTTTCCCCTTGCCCATAATTAGAGAATGGGATTGTCCAAAATATTTTTGAGGTAAAAATGTGCAAGTATTGACTTGCCAGTGGTTTCTATCCTATTTTCTGAACAGCACAACAACAGCACAACAGTTACAGACAAATTAAACATCACATTCAGTGTATGTTGCCCTGGTTTTTGCTAAAGCCTTCTGTCTATAACCTTGGAGTCAGATTCTTTCTCACAGTTTCATGTAAATAATAGCCAATGTTTACTTAACGGTATTTTCTGTTTTTCATTCCTTTTCTGATAAGAGAACTTTGATGAGCATCTTTTTTCTCCAGTGGGATTGAGAAGGAAGTGACATGTCCTCCAATCCCTTGTGGAGTTGGGAATTGTATAAAAATGTAACACATGTCAATAAAGTAGTCTTTCCCCTCCTTGCTGTTGAACCTGGCAGGTGTGAGAGCGTCTTTATTGTGTCTTCCCAGACACAAGTGTAGTGGGTCACAATTGACTCTACTGTACCGTACTCTGGAAAAACAAGAATTCCTACTTTTCCCATCTTCTGCTTCCCACAGTGATTTGGGTGATGGTCGATGATGCTACAAAATCTAATTAGCAATGTGTGGAGACTGAACTTGTAAACTGGGATGCACAATAGAATTTAGGGATTTTGTGATAGTGTAGATTCTTGTAAGGACAACAACATGGTGAAACATTAGGATTTAATTAATCTCAAGGCTTCTCTATCAATGCTTCCTTTACTCTAGGAATCTATTTCCTTGACTCAGTCACTCTTAATGAAAGAGAAGGATGAGCAGCCTCTTAGGGCAAACATCTTTACTGGTGACATAGACAGTGGGAATGAGTGCACCCTCAGCAATTCGGTGGACGGCACCAAGCTGGTCCTGCAGTGGACACACTGGAGGGAAGGAATCCCATCCAGACAGCCCTGGCAGGCTGAGCAGTGGGCCAATGCAAACCTCTGAGGTCCATCACAGCCAAGTGCAAGGTCCCACACCTGGGTCAGGGCAACCACCAGTCTCAGCACTGGCTAGATGAGAGACAAATTGAAAACAGTCCTGCCCTGCAGAGATGGGCTTGAGGATACCGGTGGATGAAAAACTAGAGACAAGTCAGCAATGTGGGCTCACAGCCCAGAAAGCCATTTGTACCCTGGGCTGCACCAGAAGAAGTGTGGCCAGCAGGTCGAGGGAGGCGATTGTAGCCCTCTGCTCTCACGAGGCCCCACCTGGAGCACTGTATCCAGCTCTGGGGTCTCCAGTACGACAATGACATTGGCCTGTTAGAGCAAGTCCGTGGAAGGGCCACAAAAACCATCAGAGGGCTGGAGCTCTTCTCCTATGAAGAAACTCTGAGAGAGTTTCTTGTTTAATTGTTGTTTAATTGTTTCTTGTTTAATGTGGATAATAGAAGGCTCCAGCGAGACTTAAGTGCAACCTTCAGTACTTAAAGTGGGCTTGTGAGAGAAACGGAGAAAGGGTTTTTAATAAGGCTTGTAGTGGTAGGACAAGGAGAAACAATTTTCAACTGTTTATATTATTATATTAGATAATAAACTGGAAGAGAGTTGGTTTAGATTAGCTATTAGGAAGAAATTCTTTACTGTGAAGGTGGTGAGGCCCTGGCACAGGCTGCCCAGAGAAATTGTGGATGCCCCATCCCCAGCATTGTTCAAGGCCAGGTTGGATGGGGCTTGCAGCAAACCAGTCTGGTGGATGGTGTCCCTCCCAAGGCAGGTGGGGTGGAATTGTCTGATCTTTAAAAGTTCCTTCTAACCCAAACCATTCTATGATTCCATGAAGTTTGATATGCATATTAAGGCCTCATGAAGAGCTGAGATTGCAGTTATACAGGAAAATTATGAAAAAGTAGTAGCTAATTGCACAACGATACCCAACTGCCTTTTACAACTACAGTTCAAGGTACTGGGCTTACCTCAAAGCTCTAAAAGCTTAACTTTAGACATCCAGTGTCATAAAACAGGTAAAAGTTGATCTCAATATCCCTCCAAATCTATGCGCATAAAAAAATTTCAAGTTTCTGCAAATCATAAGCTGGATTTACTTAAGGAAACACCACTGCCCGACATTCAATGACAAAAAGTGCATTGCCTCATCCTTGTTTTCAGTTTACAGTTTGCCTTCAGCTGCTACTAATAGTACATCACACTAGATTTAATCTTTACAAAGTACAGTGGTCAGCCTGAATAAACTTAAAAATGATAAAATATCAGAACCTGGCCATCAAGATAGGTTCTTATCTTTGTAGAGGTAAATAAGGTGCAAAGGAAATTCAGCAGGGATTAGGAACAAACAGCAGTTTATAAATTAGTTTTAAAATCCAGTAACATGTTCTCAAAGGAGAAGCTACCTAAAAAGAACAGCTGCAGCTGAGTAGTAAACCCAAGAGTAAAGCAAAAAAGATTTTATTTTCAGTCAGTTTCTATGTCAGAAAAAACCACAGCTAAAGCAAGTTCTGTGGTTGGTTATGCTTATGAAACAAAGAAATTCTTTACACATCAGGGTATCTACCTGTTGTACGTATCCAAACGCATATACACACACATATATACATATATATATACATGCAGCATACACATTCTATACTGAAACTTTCCAGTTGAAACAAAATTTCTGAGGAGCTGACTAGAAAAACATGAAATACAAAAAGCCTATTTTTAAGTTCAGTTTGTGGAAGCCATTTTCAGTTAAAATATTTTGATTGTTTTTAAAATATGACTGCAAGACTTGCCAGAAAAGTAAGCCTTACAAGTCTTCTATTACACATGTAAAAAAACCTGTAACCTGATTTACTCCACATTGTTATTTTCCTTCAAGCCTAATGTTCTAATTTTCCCAACAATCCCAAAAATCAACAAAACTTCCTCATACATGGGAGAACAAGTTGGTTATGATTTTATCTTATTCACCTTTGCTATGTGGAAACTATTAGCCTGAAAAAAATCAGTGCTTACAGTATTGTGGCTGTTGGATCATGAAGATACAACTCTGGTGGTGACAATTTCTACCATATGTAGTGACTAAGCATATGTAAGTGACTAAGTAGTGGCTATGAATTATTCTTATTTTTATCACTTTTAATAGCATCCTGAAGCCATGAGAATGTGTATTGATGAGGATGATTAAGAATTACTTTTTCTTCTCAGTGGAGGTCTTTGTGTGCAGAAAAGGCAGTGTTTTAATTTTAATAACAACTGTTAAAAATTGCTTTATTGTCTACTTTTATTATCCTTACCAGAAATTGGCTTTTGCCAGGTATCAATATATTCCGGAGGTTTTTTGACACCCATGTCAATTGGTCTGGCAGTAGCCTCAGGTGTATAAAGGTCATCTGTGAAAAAAGGAAATGAAATAAGTATCTACAGTGTGGCACCAAATCATGGAACACTTGCATATTGCATATGTTCAAACTCCAGCTGACATGATGTGCAAAACCAGCGTGTGTGGCCCACCTCTTTTTTTACTGATAACTTAGTGATATTCATTATCTTCTTATTTAGGTAAGTAGAAAGTGATCTGGTTCTACAAAGCCTGCAGTTTAATTTTAAACATTCCTCAAGTAAAGTATATTTGGAAAGAGAAAATTAATAAGATGAACAGGTAACGGATGAATTAAACCAAGATCATATGTGGAAAAATGAGCGGAGAGAACATTCTAGTTTTTCAGTGTAAAGAATAAAATGTCCATTGATTCTTGCAAAGGGAAAGTTCTCCTTCCCCCCATAATAAGATCCCTGGTCATCCTCCATGTTAAATGGTTAGAGCAATTCTGGACCAAATATATTCGCCATATATGGAGTACAGGAGACAAAGTATACACAACATCCAGTTTGTATATAAGAGAAAGTCCTACTTAAAAGTTATATAAACACACTTTTAAAAATGTAAGTGGTATTAAAAACATCAACACAACTCCTGGTATAGAATAACTGTTTCACATGCTGGTATTTATAGGACAGCCAGACTGTGAAATTAATATGCTTTCTCTACACAAAGTAAGTATATTTGCTTTATAAAAACTGTATATATAGTAAAGCAAGAAGATGCATTGAAACTTCATCATGTTTGTGGGGAAAAAACCCCACACACCCTTTCTCATGATGTAAGACAAAACCCACTAAAATTTGATATATTAAAAAAAAAATCTCAATATTACATCAATTATCAAATTCCAACCCTATTCCAACATGATCTAATCACTTCAGCTAAAGATTTCATAGGTTTATAACCTGGTTCTCAATTTGTTTTGACATTTCACTGGTATTTTGATGGTGTGAAGCAGATAATTTTTCAATTGCTTTACCATTTGACCATTTATGTTGCATGTTTCTTACAAATCCACAGCCCATACATGATAAATAATTTACTGAAGATTAAAGTAATGAGACTTGCAGTAAGCTGGGAACAGGAGGCAGATGACCTGGTCCCTGTGTCTAAAATATCTGAGCACATCATATGGTTTTATATAACTGCAATTTATCTTCAGGTAAGTAAAACGATTAATTAGATCTTCAGATATACAAAGCACCTGAGTGATAATCAGTGCTTCATGTGAGTGATGTTCAAGGGAGAAAAGGCATGAGAAGACCAGCACTCGCTTTAAAAAAAATAAAAATAATCTTGTACATCATGAGTTACAGTCAGAGCATGTTTAGTTTCTCAGTTCACCTTTCAGTGAACATATCAGTAAAATGCAGTAGCACATTGACTAATTCACACTAAATCACCCAAGTATATATTACAAGTCTAAATTAGTTTTGCATGTTAATAGTGTCTGCAGAAAAACCTATCTCTATCCTGCTCCTTAGAATCTAATTTGGAATCACAATATTTTCTGGGTTATATCAGCTAAGAATGAACAAAATATTGTACATATTCTAGATGGAAGAAGCATTTTTTTTTTCTCTTTTCAGAAACATGAACTGCTGTTCTGCCATTAGTAAAGTAGCAATGAAAAATAAGTCAAAGTTTCAAACCACGATACTTTCATGTTGACAAAATCTCCTATTTTGAGTATTTCAAAGCACTTTAAAGTTACATAAAAGTTTGTATTTTCACACAAGATACCTGCACAAACAAAGTTTGTTGTATTTGTCATAGCATTTACCTTATTCTACCTAATGTAACTTGCTTATTAAAAGCACTTATCACATTCATCTAAACTTTTAACAGAATTGAGAATAGATCTATTACTTGCATATGTCTTTGTGTCTTCTTTTAATTCTATATTTTTTCCTGGAAACATTCATGGGGTCTGGAACATGTTTAAACTAACCTCTGTGTCTTTAATAGTTGGAATACTATTGGAAGGGTGGATCATTTTATGGAAGTAATGGAAAAAGTGCCCTTGATAAAATAAACTGCAATACCTTTATAGTTGAGTTCCTCTAGAACTTGGCTATACACATAGAGTTTAAAAAATAAAAAGAAAATAGAACACAAAATTAATGGCCATTATAATGAAAACCATATATGCCTCCCTTTCACAAGGGAAATGGAAATGTTCCTCAAAGTTTGCTGACATTTGTCAGGAAGCTCAGTAGATCGGGAGCAGTATTTAAATGGTTAGTATTAAATTAAAAAAACAACCCAGTAAGATAAGTTACATACACTAACATGAAAAGCCATCTAAATAAAGTGATATTCTAGAGAAAATGGCTAAAATACGGCAAAAACCTAAAAGGAACGCTAGTCATGAGGAAGCAATGCCTGACCTCTTTTCCACAGTCAAGTTTACCACCTGGCACTACAGCTGGCCAGGAGACTGAAAAGCCTGCCAGGAAACCAGCCACAATCCTGTGTGCTGGTGCTGGAAAAAACAAATTTCACTGCTTATCATCTGGGCTCTGCAGCTGCCAAGCACTCTCTGCATGGGGTGAAACGTCTTTGCACTGAGGCTAATGAGCCCAGTCAGGAAGAAGAAATGGAGCACATTCAACTGCAGTGCCAGTCCAGCAAGGAATTAAAAGATCCAAACTGGTGTTTAAACAATGGAATAACCAAGAATAAGTGATGTAATGTCTAAAGGTAAGTCTGAAAACATATTGTTACATATATAACATATTCATAACAGCCCGGTTAAAAATTCTGATCACCTTAGATCAAAAGTTCAGGATTTTGATAAGCTAACCACAGAAAATACTGAAAAAGAAACTTCTTTTGTCTCTGCTCAGCTGGTAAGATTTGGGGATCCAGGTTATAGAATTCTCTTTCCTAAGTCTCTTTCGCAGACTTAGGAATTATTTTGCAATAGATAATTAATTGCACATTGCTTGGGACAGAGACAGAAGATTTCTTTAAATGATTACCTGAATTCCTTCTTGTGCAAATTTATTTTTGTGGGCATAGCCAGCCTTGCGTCTCAGGCACTGCCACAATACTGTGATGTACTTCCCTTACAGAAGACTTGGGATTTCACTTACTGATCATCAAGAAAAGTACAGACTGAAAAGTTGTGAAAAGCTGCAGTCCTCTCTCAGGTTGTCATAAAAGTAGGAAATTCATTGGTGATTTCTTCCACACATCTCAGAAGAAGGGTGCAGACTCACAGAAACATATTAGTGAGTTGTTTTGGCAGTGGGGTTGAAGGTACAAAGAAGTTGATAGGAGACAGCAAAGGCCAGCTCCTCTTTAGTACTTTGGATACCAAGTTTGACTTAAAGGGCCCACTTGGCAGGACACAAAATTTAGCTAACAGACATCTACAGGATGTTTCTTGAACTTAGAGAAAAAAAATACCTATGTAACTTGGCAGTGGAAACCACTACTGGAAGTATCATTTTTCAGAAGAATTCTAAAAGAAGGTTCTTATTTACCAGTGAGTACACACAGCATGCACAGTAAATAGTAGTCTTGTGGTGACTTTTGACACCATCTACCACAATGAAGCTCTAGTTCTTCCTGGCAACAGGCATTACCATAAAGACATGGAAATAATAACAAATGATGGGCACACCAAGGGGAGCACTTACAATAAGATTGCTTAAAACAATACTACAGCAACCTAAACCAGCATTAAGCACAAAAACCTGCATGTAACAATTTACTACTATTATGTTTATACTACTGATTTACTTAGCATGTATTCATTTTTCCTGGTATTATTTATAAGCTACCAATACCTCTGCCAAGGTTATGAGTATAGGGGAGAAGAGAAAAGCTTAGTGTACTGTGTAATGTAACTGTGTGTTTGTGCATAATTTCATAACGTGATCACTCCTGGAGACCCATGTGCATTCTCCTATTCCAGTAATCAGACATTAGACAGCTCACTTATAAGATGATTTCCAACACAAGTGAACGACAAAACTTTTTGACCCATAACTACTGAAATTGGGCATTTAATGCTTTCACTTGCTCTGATGTCCTGGAATTCGATGGCCTCATTTAATTTACCAGAAGGACTATGACACGTCAAAGAACACATACCTCTAATGATGGCATTCACTCTGTATGTAACACAGAAATGTATGTCATGCTCTAAAGAGGTTAAATTTAATTCAGTTTAGATATACAACCATCTCTTCTGAGCTTTTACCATTTCTAACAACATGACGGGCTTGTGAAAATGTACAGGAACGAGTAGCTCAAGACATTCTGTGATCAGCAACAGGTATTAAATTGCCAAAGATACAAGAAAGAAATATTACACAGGCAGAAACATTTAGAATAGATGGAATATCACTCAGGCTATCCTAATCTAGCTAGCACAGAAATAGCAACAGGTCCCAACAGTAATATGGGACAGGAGCACTTTTAGTGGGTGATCAGCCAAAAGTTTGCCTTGAGTATGTACATTATTTATTTATTTGTATTATTTATCATTTTAAACTCGAATTGCTGATGAAGAATCCGAAAATTATGCATTTAATTAACCAATGGCTGTATTAAAAAAACAACCCCCATCTATATTTGTATTGATGTAATAAATTAATGTTTTATGAAATAAAAAAAATGGATTCATTATGAATTAGCACTGAAAATATTATGTTGATTGGATGGAAAAATCAGGTACAACCGAAAAAGTAAAAATTATTTTTCCTCCAACTAAACCTGTACTTTTAATAAATCTTTGTGGTTAGAGACGTTTGTTATCTACGTGCATATGGATATGTAAATTGAAGATCCTCATCTGTCCTCCACCAACATGGAATTTTTGGTGCTGAAGTATCCAAGCCACAGTCCAAATACTACATGGTCTGAATGTGGGTAGGTCTGATGTGAACACACCCCGCACATAGAGAGTAACTAGCAAGATTAAGGCTTCCCTACCAAGCCTCCTGACTTGGACTCCAACAGCTGGGTGATCCTTTTCAACTAAGTGTTTTCCAGTAATTATTGTGGATCTAACATCTAGGAAACATTAGCAAACAGTGGCCACATAATAATCCATCTGTAAGTTTACACAGACAGGGTGCCAATATAATTTCATAAACACCCTCAGGAATTATACAACAAGATCAGTAGAAGCAATTACACATGGCACTTTGAGGAATTAAATTCTACAATAAAACACAATGAGTATTTTACAGGGCTCAAGATGACTTGAGGAAGTCAAGTCACATTCTGGTCTTTCATTGATAAATAAAAAAAAAGCCCAAATCCCAGAACTCTACCTGTTGTTGGCATAATCCACTGCGGCAGTCCAGGTGCTTTTGTTCTGGCTGGTGCTAGTGTGGTTTTACTAAAAGCTGTGAGAGAGTTTCGAAAGAAAAAAAGAAAACAGAAGAAAAAAGAAAGAAGTTCAGTGAGAAGAATACCCAGACTTCTATGGGATGCCAACACTTCCACACTAGAGAAGAAAAAGTTAACACCTGCTGTGATGACACACAGGTCAGTTTTGTCACAAATGACAGTTTTGGTTTCTTTTATTTTTTTTTTCCTGATTTGGAAAGGCTTCACCACTAGACTTATTAATTGACTGAAAAATACCTCCCCCCACTTTTTTTTCCCCCAGCAATACTTAAAATTCCACTAGGAATAGGTGAAATCAATTAACTATTTAATCTCCTCCCCATCCCAGATTGAATAAGCAATTATTACCAGGTCTGGTCTGTGATTTATCCGATGGCTTTGGTCTTGGAGAAGTGAGACGTGTTTTATGAGGTGCTAAAAGAAATAAGGTTCTGTTTCAGTGCTGTGTGTGAAAGAACACGGACAGTGCAGTGCGATTTGCCAGACAAAAAGGTCCATGCACCAATGCGATACAGCAAAATGGACATATGAGAGTTCTATGAGTTCTAATCCAAAATGCATGTGGAAAATGCTAGTTTCTTTAGTGGCCAGATGACTCCATCATGCAGTCTGACCAGTTACATTCATATGTAGGTTTAGGAAAAAGATATAAAATATTTACAGCCAGTTACCCAACTGTATATGGATACAGAGTTAGCTCTGCAAGGTATCCATGGCCTTAAGACATTTAATTAGGTTCTGTAAAAAACAAACAAACAAAAATCCTCAAAATAAAACACCAAACTGAACCCCCCAAATCAAAGACTTAGATAAAACCATGAAACATAGAAATATTGCTGAGAAAATAACTGGGAGCATTCAATGCAGATGCTGTGCAGGGCAGCTGAAGCACAGTGTCATCACCAAGGTTGAAATCAGAAGCCTTTAACCTTTGCTTATGGTTGTCTTTCACTTGCAAAATAATTTTGATTCTGTAGTTGTTATGGGATTTGTAAAACTCACACTGGAAGCTGAAAGCATAAGCAGTAGTCACTGTTATCTTGAGCCCAATTAGCAACTTCAGTAAATCAAATTTTTAAATACAGCCGGCTATTTGATATTCGTCTAATGAACATTCGACCCATAACACTTAATCCAGCCTCTCCGAAGCATCAGAGAAAATACTTAGGCAGGACAGCACGCATTAATCATTTTTTACATTTGGATTTGGGAAGTTTTACAGATTTAGATTTTGTAAGGAAAAACTTGGAACTCAGTCACATTGATGTTCGCAACACTACATATCTGAGTATCCAATACAAAGCTCTAACACTGTTTAAAAACTTCATATAATCTTTGATATTTGAGGCAGTACTGAGCCAACCCCATTTTCAGAGCAATAAACTAAAATATTTGATAAGGGGAAAAATAAATTTTCATATTATGTGTTTGAAATAGTCTTAAAGGTAATAATGAACATACCATTAAACATTAAACTGTACTGATTTTCCTTAAGACCTACAGAGTCTCAATACAACAGCTTAAGAAAATCTTAAAAAATTACCTGTATTGTACCAAGGAATTTCAGTTGCTTGACCAATTTTGGGCCTGGGTGAAATGTGGTATGTTTCATTGGGAACTGAAAATGGAGATATTACTGCTTATCAAATGCAAATGATTTCCTTTTAAATACATCACAGGTGGAAAGGAAATTCAAACTGTCTGTGCAGATCATAAATAAAAGAGTCAGTGCTAGAAATCTGGCTGAAAATCATGCTTTTATACAGGTAAAAGACGTTTTGAGTCTGGGAAGATATATATCATTAGTAATTCAGACAAAATCAGAAAAGATGATCAGGCAATGCCTTTTTACATGACTCCTCAGCCTTGTACAAGCAATATTTATTTCTATAAAGAATTGCAAGAAGAAGAAAAATGGCTGGAAAATTAAAACCAGCAACATTTTGTACATGCACTGGACTGTAACTAACAAATGAACATGACGAAGATACATTAAGGTATTCTGTTGATTAAAGTGTAGGTTTAGCCATATAGCAAAAGCAGAGAAAGTAAAGATTTATGAAAAATAAACTGACATAATATTCTCATTACCCAAAGTTATTTTGGACCCATCAACAACATGAACTGTTACAAGGTTAATTGATCCCAGGTGTGTTGCCCTTGGAGCTATAAAAAATAAACCATTGTTCTGTGAGAAGGGAAATTAAAGAAGCTGGATTTCATGAAGGATCTGTCTCCATTGTTTCCTAAAAACCTATCTGCACATCTGCTAGGACAATTTTAAGAGACATGAGACAGACACCTTCTGATTAGTCTGGATGTATTTTCATGCTGACAACCAGACAGACTATTCTGCTGGGCCCCCACTAACTTCAGAACACATGCCCTAAACCCGGAGTTCTGACAGACTTTGGTCTTTCTCATATTTGTATTAACTTACACTTCCCTAAAAAATGCTAGAAGTTTTTAGTAATGTATTTCTTTTTCAGACTTCACTCAAATTTGAATGAATTAATTGAAAGTTATGTAAATTACTGGATGAAAAGGACAGTCTGGCAGGTAGAGGCACACTCTACATGTCTCTTTGTCTTTCAGAAATAAGATTAAAATATGGAAGCTGGAAAACAACTTATTAATATACTTATTAACTACATAACTATTAACACAACTTATTAACTACTTATTAACATATGGAGCAGTGACTATAAAGTGTTATTTATATTTAACAGTAAACATTTGTTTGCGGTTTTTCCTAACAGTAGCTTATTTTGCATATACACCATTATAATGGTTTAAACTTTAAAAGGCAAAAAATAAACCTCTAAATTCTGTTTACTAAAATTCTTTCTCCAAAACGAAATTTGTAGTGGTACCAAAAGATGGCAGTTGTTAACTATGACATGATTGGAAATGGCTCTTATTCAAATGAGACTTAGAATCTAACTTGGCTATTGAACAGCTTTTCAAAATAAGGTATTTAGAAAATAAATCTTTTTCCTGGACTGTTTGGTTTGATTTTCATGGTAATATATATGCACATATGGTATATATATAGGTAGAAGATAGTTCTTGAATGAATAGGGTCTCTGCTTAAAATCTTTCTGGCTATATAAAATGGACAAGGAGAAAGAAGTGGGGGGGAAATTACTAAACTATTCATTAAGCTATTTGCTTAAGACTAAAATTTTATCAGTTCAGAGGTGAGATCAGAGAGGAGGAGAGATCAGGAGCTGTTCTTATAGCCATGTAGTCTCTCCTCCCCTAACTATATTTTTCTCCTCTTACCTCCCTACTTAGCAATTTTTATTGAAATAGTTCACCCCAAGGTAAAACTGAGGTATCATCACTCTTCACTATAACTGAGCATCCCTGAATCTACTGCAGCTCATGCCAGAATCACTGGTACTGAATGTACTTCTATTCTTAGCATCGAAATATCTTGGACTGAGGCTCTGTAACCCGAGTTTCAAAAGTACTTGAGAAATTGAATCAAACGTTTTTAGGATAATAAAATCCCCCAAAAGAAAACAACTTTGTGAATGTGACCACAGAGATATATTTTTATTAAAATTAATTGAATTTCTTGCATTTTTTGATGGCTGCTAAACCCATCTGTCTGCTTTCCATGGAAACTGATGCAATTCTTGGGCATTCACTTTGATAAAATTTATGAACATACTCTCAGCTGAACAATGATGCAAATCTCTGTCTGCTTATTATGCATGCCCCCTGACCGCAGAACTCAGTGAGAGCAGAAATGTAACTAAAGACAGTGCCACAATAACACTTCTAAAGTTACAAACTGTAAATTACCAGGTTTAGTTTGTGGTACTTCTGGCCCAACAGATGTTTTAGATTTGGAAGGAATGAGCAGTGTTTCTTTTGGAGCTGAAAGAAAAGGAAAAAGATTATTATTGTATTCTTCAGGAGTCATGATCCAATGCCATATTTAGCCCACAGAAAATGCATGCCTCAAATGCCTGAAAAAAAGACAATAACAATTCCATGGCTTTCTGGAACCTGAAACAAAGTGACTACCCAAAACACAGAAAAGTCCCAGCAGTGTGCTGTAAGTTGAGTTAGTGGCTAAAATTCTTGCTCTAAAAGAAAAATTAGGCCACTGAATTTGGTTGGAGATCTGACAAATACAGACTTCTGATCAGACATAAGCTTCAGGCTATTCTTGCTTTACTTCAAAAATAGAAATGAGAATCCTGTGTACTAAGATTGTGGCAAGCATGTGGCAGCAGAATGAAGGATAGTGAAATGGTGTTATATAAATACCACATTGGAGTGTGTTCTCTAGAAATTTCTCCATTGAAAAATTAGAAATACCTGCTTCTTAACATTAAGGAAACTTATTTACCCATCGTTGCCCTTGAATGACCAGTAGTAGTAGATTTTGTAATAATAGGCTGTGGAGTTGTCGGATGTATTGCTGTTAAGGAGAAAATGTGAGAAATCTTAGAATATTTGTCTGTAATAGAAACAAAGCAGCATTTGCTAAAACCTGCAAAATTCCCCAAACTAAGGAGTAGCAGAATATCTTGAAAATCAGCTGCTGACAGATCTAATCATCTTTCTATTAACCTCTGCTATACATTCCTTTTATATCGAAAATGGGAAGCCACACAGCCCTCCATAACTATTTTTAAAGCTACTTTCATTTCAGTGTAGCAGACAATGTCTGTTAGTCTGTTGCTAACTGTCCAAGCTCATTGTAAGGGAGTTCTGTTGCATTTCAAGAAAAGACTAAAAAAAAAGTGCTCACAGAGGAGCACTCAAGGTTACCAAGCAGTATTCACAGTCTGCCCAGCCACTGAAATTTGTCAATACCCACATTACTACATTTCAGTCTTCACCTGCTATGTGTAATCGAAAGAGGAAAAACACTATATATATTATACATACCCTACTATTGTTTGTAGTGTAGTTTTGGCATATTTTGGATTGATTATTTAAAGTGTAATGCATTTGTTTAAGCACAAAACTGGCTATGAATAATTCCATTAAGAAGCACAAAACCTGAAACTTGGGGGAAAAATGATTAAACACAAAATTACAAGAATGACTCCATTACCAGGTCTGGTGTATGGCACTCTCGGTTTTTCAGTTGTTTTTCGTTTGGTATGAATGAACTGTTTTTCAGTTGGAGCTGGAATAAAAACAAACAGCACCCAGAACAATAATTGAAAAAACACACTGCTTTTCACAGCACACAAGGAACATAAGTATGATCTGATCTGGAATAAGGCAAATTATGTAAGAATAAAGCTGAAAATCATTCAGTTGGAATTCCTGCAAAGAAAGGAAAACAAGTTAAATGGCCACTAACACAAGAAGACTTCTAAAAAATTATATACAAATTTGTAGCTTTGCATCAAGCAGTGTAGAATATAGTCATTAAAATCATCACACTGCAATAGGACAAAAACAGACAGGAGCAAACTATGGCTTCCTCATCTACCACACATGAGTATCTGAGGACAGGATTTCTTTTTCAGTGGAATATTTGTATCAAACTTGATTTATAAATTAAATTCTTTTGTTCTTACGTAGGAATGATTTAATATTTACATCTTCATATTATTCAGATAAAAAAATCTTGTAAAGAAAAGTAGGAATCATTAACTGGAAAAGGTTATCTTAGCACTTTCTAGTCTGTGGTCTACACCAATGTGAGGGGTCCAAAATTATCTGCTTTAGCCTGTGCATTCTTCATCCCCCTTGCTCTGAAGAACCATTTTATGCATGTGAATATTACTCAGGTAGCTCAGATGTTTCCAACAGGGCACATACTTCATAAATCTGCATGAACAGATACTGAATGAATACTAACCTAAGTATCATTGCATACAGGGAATATATATTTTAAAATAGAAATGCGGTTAAAAGCAGTTTTAATTTCATCTTCCTCAAAATGAAAAAAAACCTCCATAATTTGAAGATTATAAAATGCCTATTAATATTTCAGAATTTTCATATCTCAGAAAATCACAGTCAAGATCTGTCCCTGAAACTAGGGGACTGAAAACTGATTGAACAAGGATTGCCCAAGCAAGGCTCCTGCTCCCTGATATTGCTTGGATTCAGTGACCCTTACTTGGCCCAAATCTGACAATTAAGTTAAGAAGAAAGAACACTCAGCTAAGGTTTCATATATTTAAGGAAGTTTTCCCAACATGGATAACTAGAAGCAAGCAGAGAGGATGGTTTTAAGAACTAGAGCTGGATTTAGAGGGTCACATATCTGGTCTGGAGACTTAATGCTGTTGTTGATGTATTAGAACTTTCTTCTGTAAAATTAAACCACGAGAAGTGAAGAAGAAGAGTATGTTGGAATGAAATTATCCACAATTCACATGAAGACCAGGGGATTAACTTGGTTAGAGCATGGTGCTAATAATACAAGAGCTGTGATGGACCAGTTTACTTCAGAGTTGGACTTGATCCTCATGAGTCCCTTCCAACTCAGAATATTCTGTGATTCTGTGAAGAATCACTATCTGCTCTTTAAATAAAGTCCCCTTTTACTGGAAAATAGATAACATCTGGAGGAATTGCATCATTCTGACTGTAAAGGCTAGAAGTTGAGGAAAAAACTCTTGAAAGTGAACAAGCTCATGCATTATTACCATTATCAAGATCAAAGAGCAACTATGTATCTACAAAAAGAGCAAAATTTCATTATTAGCTTTTAATAAAATGCAATGAGATCTCTCTAAGATGATATTCTCTAAAAAGAGTGGAAAATAGAATAATTATTTATGAAATAACACAGTTACCAAATGTTGCCCTTGTTCTTTCAGGAATACGGGGAATCATAGTAGAATCTGGTTCATCAAAGGTTGGAAGAATCTCTGTTGAAAAAAATGTCAATAAATGATCTGAATAATGAAAGGAACTTCCCTTTCTTCCCCTCCTTAAAAAACCTTTCAGCACTATACTGTATACAACAGGAAAGGGATGTTTTAAAACAGCAATGGGCATTTACCCTCAGAAATTTATGATCAGGAAACAACAATAACAACCCTTCAGTGAAATCACTGATTATATTACATAAGTCAGTCAGATTTACAGTCAGATCAGTCACCTAATCAATTGAAGGGAATTGTAATTGAAGGGAATCCTCAGTCTAATCTGGGTGAAAATGTGTGTACAAAGAAAAAGCAATGCAACAGTGTTAGGAGGTTTCTCTCATAAGAGCTTCAAAAACATGGTGCAACTGTTGAAGTGGGTTGCTCAGATACAAGCTGCAAATAACTTTTTATCCTTGATTAAAACATATAGGTGGATACTGTTTCTTTTGTTAACATCTGTATAAGATAAAAAGAAGTCTTGAACTGTTGAAGTTTCCATCAGATTTAATTGCATCCCCACAGAGGTTTCCTAACCTAGAACAATACCCAGGGAACAGCAAATGCACTGATGGCTATTCTCCCCACTGCCACCCTGAAAGCAATTGTTCAATTACCCACTGCAGCTTCACAAAAGACCAGATAATTTACCAGGCTTCCTGTATGGAGCATCCGGGATGGGAGTCGTTCTAGGTTTAAAAGGAATATATTGTGGTTCTTTACGAGCTTAAAGAAAAGATCTGTTTTAATTAAGGGTTTATACTTAGACAAAATCGGATAGGTTTATTGCACAGGCACTGCATGTCTCATGCTTGCAAAGAAAACAATCCCTGCATGGCAGCCTGAAAACTGAGTGTCAGATACATACAGGAATTCAAGAGAAAACAAAATCCTGAATGAAAACATGGGTGGAAAATTAATTAGGTAAGCAAAATCTAGAGTCAAGCAACAAAACCTGAAAGAACAGAGACAACTCCAGCGAATATATTTCTGTCTGTATTTCAGAACCTGTAACTGCAATACCCATGGCGTGCTTGTCTCCTACAAGTGTCAAAGGGATTACAAGGTGTGTGACAGGGAAAAAAATTTTCTGTGAAGACAACAAACCGGCTAGGAATCTTTCAGTACCTGCAACAGAGTAGAATTTAGTTCAACTAGTAGAAAAGAAAACAAATCAAAACCACAAACAGATTACATGAAAAACAGATTAATGATATAAAAGCATTGGTCCAGGGAGCAGTGAAAAAATACAAATGACCAGCTAAGACCAAGGTAACAAGTTTACCGGTTGCTGTTTTTTGTTGTTCAACTGTAAATGTACTAGCTGCCAAAACACCATAAAAACAAGAAGATACACAGAGTTACTGGTAAGTATAAGTTAGTGGTAAAAATACTCCCTTTAACATGACTGGAACACATTCTGTTTTTTTTTCCTTTTTCTAAAATAAAATTATTTCTTTGTAAAATTAGTGAATATACACTCACTCAAAGTAATGTTCAGTGGATACTTACAGATGTGTTAGAAGTTACAGAGATTTGGCAGTTCATTAGTATGTAAATCCCTAATAAGTTTAAGTGTCAAATTCCATTACCAGGTCACAGAAACCTGTGAGTGGTTTGAGTTACAGATACTTAGAGTCATACGCAAAGGCCCTCAAATAAGTTTTACTCTAAGTACCTTCCGACAGGCACAAAAGAGATGCAATTTCTTTCAACTTCTCATAACGTTTGTATGTTGTCTACCCTGCTGTACAAATTATTCATCAGTGATACATGTCATGAGACTGAAAAGCAGAGAAAAAAATCAGATATTACAAACAGGAATCAGCTCTATTTTCCTTTAAAAACCTATTTAATGATCATTAGAGAATGTACTTGTAATATGAAGAGATGTTATTCAACACTTGAATCGCTGAGGAAGGACGACCCAAAAGAACCCCTGGATTCTGATGCATAACAAAACAGAAATGTATGTACCAGGTTTTGTGTGCGGTACATCTGGACTTGGTGATGCCCTGGGCTTGGAAGGGACTCGTCGACTTTCTTTTGGACCTGTGGAAATGAGCAAAGTTTTGAATTTGTTACTGAGGATGATGATTCTTGGACCTGTGAAGATGTGCAAAGTTTTGAACACATTATTGAGGATGGTGATTCAACATATGTCTTTTGATTTTTCTGACAGAAGATTCATTTTCTGCTAAGAATTCTTTTAGGGCTTATTCCTGTCATTTGAAAATAACTCCAAAGAGATCTCCTGTTAGTGCAGTCAATACTATGCCAGTGCAGAGACTAAAGACAGTGATTGCTACAGTGCCGTGTCAGGTTAAATCTGCACTCCAACAGCAATAATCAGTAGAGCTTTCTGCAGAGTAAACTGCTCACTTCCTAGTTGTGCTTCTCAAGTGTCTCATATTCCAAAAACCTGCTGCCCATTTAAATCAACTTTGCATTTAAAAAAAGAAATCAGAAAAGCAGTCAAAGCAGAAGGAACATGGAAATTTACCACTGATTTTCAAATGGACAGAGCTATTTCCAAAGTTTTGGGAACAGGAAAGTACTGTAATTTTACACTTTTAAACAAGCAACTAAAAAATACAAATACTGCTGTCACACTCTGAGGAAATCAAGATGCAGATTTTCCTGTGTGTGAGGGCTCAACATGAGTGTTAACCCACACATCTCCCTTATTGTGTGTCATTGACATATATAAATATCCAGCTGATTATCTTGTTCCATGACAGTTGTATAGCAAAATTTGACTATGACAGCGAAGCACAGCCTATTAAATAAGTATCTCTGAAGAAAGAACTCCTCAATTTTGAAAATTTTCAAAGTGATGAAACTTTCATGCACTAAAGGGCAAAATATCAATAAGCTTACTTGCTCTAGTTGGAGGAACACGTGGACTGGGTGACGTTCTAGGTTTGGAAGGCCTGTGATATATATCTTTAGTAGCTGAAAGAAAGAAACTGGGTTAAGTATTATTGAAGTAATAAATAGCTTCAAATACAAATACACTGCTCTGAAATGGGTGTTGTCCTGGAATGATTCACAATATCAAATTCAAGTGACAAAAATACCTTAGTTCAACGGATCTGCCTCAAGCAATCATATGACCTAGGATCAATGAAGTGATTGTGTTCTGACAGTGAAATTGAGGTTCGAGTGGAACAGAATTATTTTTCAGTCCTCTAGGAAGGACTGAACTTCATTTCATAAAACTGGAGGGGAAGGGAAGCAGAGAAAGAAAGCTTTCAGGATGCAACTCTGCCCACCCAAACCATGTGAGCACCTGAAATGGTGCTGCCTCCACAGGATGACCGAGAACATATAATTAGGATCCTGTTCTCATCTGCCCTCTGCCTCTTACCCTTAAATTTTGAAGGAAATTGTCCTATCTTATGTGCATAACAACTTGAAAGGAACAAGGACTCCTCAATTGTTTCATAGAAAATAAGAGACAGAGAACCTTGTCTACTAAATTATTAAGGAACATGTAAAGAAAGATGACAAATTTTTGCAGGTCTGCTTTTAATGATTTGTACTGAAGAAGAACAACAATATGGCCATTCAAACAAGAAAGCATCATTACCTATTGTTGACTTTGGTTTCTCAGTTCTAAACCTAATTGTTTCCAGAAGTGTGTTAGCATAATAAAACAACAAAACCAAAGTATTACCAAGAGCAATCAAAATGCTACAATCATTGTCTCCACAATAATCATACCATCCCTTCTAGGGATGATGACAGATAGTCACTCCTCCCTGAAACTCAACATCAGAGTGTTATGTTCCTCAGAACTGCCTCCAGTTCAAGGTACCAGCTCTAATACAGAACAGATCCCAAATATAAATTTGAAGTTTTTGTAAAAGCCACGAAGAGACTGTGGGTGGTTTTTTACCCTCAGTTTTGTACACTTTCCTGACTTATTTCAAGGGTTTTTTTCCAGCAATAGGTGCAGACTGACTGGGGAGAAATGGAACCTGAGTTGTTGTCTCTCTTCCCAGCTCTTCACCAGTACCATCTAATACTCCGTGTACCTTGGGTCTGGCTGGGATGTAGTTTGTTTTCTTCATAGAAACCACTGTGGTACACCGTTTTGGATTTGTGACCAAGGAAGTGTTGATAAAATACCAATGTTTCAGTTATTGTTGAATACCGCATGTTATAGCATTGAAGAGTTCTTTGTTTTTCACTCTGCCCCCAGGTAATAGGGCTGGGCTAGGGGTGGGCAGGATGCTAGGAGAGGACACAGCCAGGACAGCTGGACCACCCTGGCCAAAGGGATATTCCGCTTCACATGTCATGCTTAGCAACAAAACTTTCCAAAGTTGCTCCTAAACTGGCACTGGTCTGCCTGTGGGATGTGGTGTGTGGGTGTTTTCTATCACTTGCTTTTTTCCCCCTCTTTTTATCCTTCCTTATTAAACTGTCTTTGTCTTGAACTATGATTTTTTCCCTCCTTTTTTTTTCCCCCCCTCACTTCTGCTCTTGTGATTCTCTCCCCCAGACTGCTGTGGGGTAGAATGAGCAAGAGGTTAGGGTGTGCTTAGTTTCTGGCTGGGGTCAACCCCCTCCAGTACCCCACGTCATGCAAGTGTGACTTGCATGATTTAATTTATCCATCCTTAATTCTCCTAAGGTTGTGTATGGGTATAACAACCCATGTAGACACAACTGTAGGAAGTATTACACATTCTTAAATCTCTGAACAACACCAGGGCTGTGGGAAAGTGAACCAACAAGTATGAGTGAAAGCTTGTGCCTGGGAAAGAGGTAACAAGCACATAGTTTGAGAAATACAGAGCAGAATCCTTCCTCTTTACGATGACATTCCTTGTTTTCACCTTCACTTTGCCCAAACACAAGCAAGCTCACACATAAAAGACTTATTTTCACTGAGAATTGTACAGAAAACATCCAATGTTGCAGTGACTTAAAATTTAACAAAGAACTGAAGACAGAGATTTTCAACCTACCAGGTTGCTTATAAATTCTACATGTCACTGGATTTTATCCCTCAAGGAATGCTACAACATATATGCCCAAGGGGTACACATAAATCTGAAACTCCACTGAACGCAGTAGAATCCATAAGACACACGTGTCACTGTGAGAAGGTCAAGAAAAAATGAACTTACCAGGTTTTGTTCGTGGCACCTCTGGGCTTGGTGATGGTCTAGGTTTGGAAGGAACATGCTGTGGTTCTCCAGGAACTGGGGGAAGAAAAAAGGCAGCAACTACAGCAACTATTAGAATTTTTCAAGAACTGATACTGACAGAAAGCATAACATTAAAAGACAACATATGCTTTTATGGGCCCTTTGGAAACACAAAAATGCTTGAGTAATGGAGAAATATGAATGCTTGGTACATAATAAACTCCAGTGCTGACTCTGTAACAGGATAATATAAAACAAGGCCAGTATGGTTGTACAGTAGAAAAGGTGAAGGAGCACATGATAAAAACTGAGTATAGAGACAAGTAATCAAAGGTAGATTGTGGTGTTTCCATCCACTTTACAGAACACATTCGTGTAAGAAAAAACACAAAAAGATGATTATGAACTGTTAGTGTAAAATCACCAAACCCCCCCTTACAGAATGAACTTTAATAGTAAAAAAATTCTGGCAGTGGAATGCAACGAAGTCATGCTTGTGATGCTCAGTGAGAAAAAAGATAAATGTGATGGTCCCCAGGTGATTTACCCAGTGGGTAAAATTGTTACCTATTGTTGGTTTTAGCTGATCAGTTCTAAGTGTTATGGATTCCAGGACTGTATCAGAAACAAAACAGAAAAGATGTTTTGAAAGTTGAAAACTTACAATTAGCACCACTTTTTGAATCATATACTTTGTACACTGCCTCATACAGAAGCAGCTGCATTAAAAGAAGTGTCTGAGAAAGCAGTGTAATCCGCAATGTAGTGTGAGCTTTGTTCTCCCATAGACTTCAATGAAATATCCAAATATTATCAATTCTGTTATTCAGAAAATGGCTTTTTAGGGACACAAATCTCATCCATTGGTGGTGTGTTTCAAATGCAGTTTATATACACAATTAGAATCAGACAGCACCTGCTTGTTTACTGGACACTGTATTATTAAAAAACATAATATGGTGTATTGCATTGCATGATCATGTAATTCAGCTCTAGACTGGAATGGATCTAAAATAAAACTGGGTGATTTAGAGCCATAAGGATGTGAAACTGAGGGTATCCTTCTCTGCGTTCTTCTGTATGAATAACAATTTAAAATAAAAGAAATTTCTTTGGATCTTTAAAGACAATTACAAGGTAAGTGGATGATGCTGTAGAAAAAGTTTTGCATATTGCAGATTCTCAAAGAAACAATAAGTTGTTTGTTTGATTTTTTGAACACAGACCAATACAAACTTGTAACATTTGTGTGAGAAAACCATTAACCATTTCAGAGAAGGCAAGACTACCATAACAATGAAAAACAGCCACAAAGGTAAAAACTGAGTTTATGAGAAGCTGCATTTTGAGGTGTAATTCGGAAACAATGTTTTATAATCAGCTGACATGGTTAAAAAATTATAAGAAGACAAGGATTTTGACTGTTTACTATGTGAGGAAATCACATCTAATAGATAACACCAGATTTCAAAAATACTGAATATGTCTACAATTTAAAGGTCTTCAATAAAGTGTTTATCCTTACATTTTTCACATTTACCAAAGGATAACATATGTTGATATTTGAGACCCTTGCAATTTTCTGTTGATATTGCCAACTGGAGAGCATGGGACAGAAAGTAGTTTTCTCTGCCCACCACTGAATTCAACTGCTCTCACATTTAATGACATAAAAATCCAGTATTTTGGAATACAGTGTAAAGGATCATTAATACCAATAAATATTCATAAGCAAATACGAAGTATGTATGTATAACTGGGTAATTTAGTCCCTCATGCAGGAATAAATAATGACATGAAATTAATTAATTGCGGCTTAGGAGGGAAACAGATTTATTCTAACAGTGCAAAGCAACATTGGAAAGAATTATGCCCCCCAAGCAGCCTCAGTACACACTTTAATTGCTTGGTATTTGCTTTAGTTAGTAAGGTTAATCTGAGTGGAACAACACTTTTGCATCCTGTTGCCCTGAAGTAGCAGAGGTTTATTCTTTTCCTCAGGGAAAATTAACTAGCAAATGTTACTGGTCCTGAAAACTGCAACTAAATTGCTGAATATAGCAGAACAGAACAGAACAGAACCCCATTATGTTTAACTGGCTCAGATAACTAAGCAGCTGCTCATAAATACATTTCAGTCCAAAATAAACTGTACTGGAAACAATCACAAAGCAGTTTACCATCTTTGGCTTGTGGGGTGTAAGGTTTGGGTGAAGTTTTAGGTTTAGAAGGAACACGCTGAGTCTCCTTTGGAACTGAAAGAGAAAATGTGGGTATAAATTGGTTAAATTGCACAGCAATTAGCATCTGATACCAGCTGAACACACAAGCACAGTAACCTCACACCTGCAACTAAGAAAAGAGGTAGGCAAGTCAGGTAATGCTCTCCATTTGTTTACAATCTAAGCAAGAAAGTGAAATTTTAGTCATTTTTTTAAGCTCTGGTTTTTGTTTGTTTGTTTAAAATAAAAACTGGAACAATGACAAACAAGCATAATTATTGAGAAAGGTGATTCAGAGCTGCCAGCATATTTTTTTTTCTGAAAAGGAGACATTCCAGCTGTGAAGAGAGCAATACACTCAACTGTTGTGAATGCCAAGCAAAAGGATTACCTAGAAGAAAAATGAAGTTAAATGAAAGAATCCTGAGGCATAAGGTGACTACCTTCAGCAATGCTTGCTGTGACGGAAATAAAGCAAACACGGCAGCTTGCCAAGGAAATACTATTACCTATGGGTGACCTTGGTGGTTCAGTTCTAAGTGTAATAAGTTCCAAGACTGCAACAGAAACAGTGTGACAAAGTAAGTATGGAACACACTCCAAAAACTTCAAATTACACCAGTGGTAAATAATGAATGCAGGTGCTAACACAACATCACAGTAATGTGGATCTTCAAACTGACTTTTAAACTGTGGGCAATTAAAATTCTTAATGATACAGGTAAAATAGGAAATAAGTTATTGGACAAACTTGATGGCAATAGAAGCAAAAATATATGGATATAAACCAGTAAACCTAGAACAAGTGAGAGAGGAGATCACAGAACTTAACTCAGCGACAGCAACGGACTCCTGATATACAAAAATGTCAGGACTCCCCAAACCAAACTCTGTTACTACTTGAAAATACTGTGCTGACCATGACAAAACAGTTGAATTTCTCCTCTAAAGTGAGCAATTAAGCAGAGGACTAAAAGGCTGCTATTGGTAGAGGTGCATTTATTATCTGAAAATACTTAGTTTGATAAAGCCTCTTTGGTTTTTTTCATATCCATTTACAATTTTGATCATAGAACCAATATATCATGCCCTTTTCCTTGTCACAAATTATACCAAATGGGAAAAAAAATTATGAGAGAGCAGAATCTATAAAAATTTCTTGGCAATATAGAAAATCTATTAAAATAATGTTAATGCATAAATTCTCCCCTCTCAAGACATTAACAAGTAAATTAGTATATAACATACAGACATACACACCTAAAGATAGAACCATATTTTCTATATGGTTATTTTCTATAACCCATATTCACTTATCTCCCAAATTCTCTTATGCATCTACCAATTTTAAAAATGGGCTTCACAATAAATGACACTATAAAAGTTTGATTGCAGTTGAGGGGTTTAATACTACAGTATTTATTACATGTCTATTAACACTCACAGTATAATATTCTGTAGTATTAATATTGCTGCAAATGAGGGAAAACCCCAAAACAATGAGTATTAACTTCTACTGACAGTGGCCAGATACTCTATAGAAATTTCAAAAATAGTCACTGATTTTTGAAACATTCTCACTACATATGCCTGGTTTGCAAAGACTTTGCCACTATTCAAGCTCATCAGTTACCTTTGGAATTCAAATTCAAAATCTTTTCCTACAAAACATTAATTTCTATTTTCAGGCTGCCTTTGAAAAATCAGTCAGTTCTTTAAAAGAGAAAAACAGCTTCCAATAATAAAATTGTTCATCAGTGTGTAGTTTTAAGTGTCATTTTTTGATTATTTTATTTCTATATTCCATAAAATCTTTATTATTGCAATAATTCTTATTCTTTCTTCTTCTAATGTAAGTGAAACTTCTAAGTAAATACATTTGTAGTGACATCCTATCTTTTAGAAGACATCCCATGCTAGAAACATGGAGAAATAACAAAGCACCAAGATTATACTTCCATTTCATGGGTGTGGACCACATATGAATAAGCAAGAAGCCTCCAGGAAATGTTGTTTTCAACTGCACATCTTATCAGACCAGTGAAAAGAAGAATGACCAGAGATGACTCATAATCATTACCCTCTGCAGTCTTTGGACGTTCATATGTGTAGGGACTCCTAGTAGTGACTGACACTGGAATGGCTGCTGCTGGAATAAAGAGAATTTTCTTAAGAGAAATACAGGTGTATCTGTACCTATTTTTTGGCTCAGCTGCTCTTGCTTCCCAACTATAATCCACCTCCTCACAACTATTCAAATGGAAACACAGTAAATGATAAATTTTCTGAAATTACCCTGTGTGACTTTTCCTGCTTTTGGAAAATAAAAAGTGCATTTATGCTGCAGGAACACAGTGGCAGAGGAGCTCTCTAAATCTTCATCTTCCTGCTTTACTGATTTTTTTTTTTGTCTTTATGGCTGTAGACCACTGAAAAGAAACAGTTCCAGAGAACTCAATTTTCTTTGGTAAATCTTCCTATTAATTTTCCTGGGTTTCTCCCATAGTGATACAAAGGATAGACGTGAAAGACTTCAGGTGTAAATAGCTGTGAAGTCACAGAAAGCAAGGCTGAAGATCCCAGCAGATTATCTAGTGCCAGTGAACATTAGATCATCAAGTTAACAAGCTTCCTCTCTCTATCTAGAGTACTTAGTAAGATCTGAAAGGAACAAACTCCAAACACTCTGAAAAATGTAAAGAACTTTGAAGTCAAAGTTGGTAGAATTGTTTAATATTAGTATGACTTCACAATCAGAGTCGATTTTCATTCCTAAATACATCTACAGTCATTGAGTAATCTTTCTGCTTATTCTTCAAATTTTGCTTTGTTTACTCTGTTTTGACTCTAAGCTTCTGTACCCCCCTGCAGATTTTAATTAGGAAAGAAAAAGTGATGGATAAATATTGTACAATGTGCCTCAAACCATATTTTTGGACATATTCACAATTTGTCATTTGTAATTCACAAGCATTTCAAGACTCACAAGTACATTTATTCCAAGGAAGTTATCTTAAAATTTTTAAATACAGTAAAATCCGAGACTTAACACTTCCAAAACTATGTCAGTTTAGATACAAATCACATTCTTAATTTAAAGGTCTCTATGTTCCCACATGAAGGTTTATGATGGTTTACCTAGGTGGACTGTGTTTAAATTTAAAAGACTGAATTATTTCAGAATTCCAAATTTTCCCTCTTTTATTTACTGACTCTTTTTATAGCTTAGATAGCTTTTATATTTGATACTATTGCCACTATTCTAAGAAGGCAAAATACTCCATAATGTCTTCAGGACAAATAATTTGTGCATTTAAGTAAATGCCCAAAGAGGTTGTAGAGTCTCAGTCCCTGGAGATATTCAAAAACTTTTTGTACAGAAAATGTTGCAGTGTATTTGGGTGCACAATAGAAAATTCATTATAATTTCCTTTTCAGAAAAATGGAGAATGTTTTGAGAAAGGTATTCATGCTAACAATACTAAAAGTGAGGACAATGGCTGGGCATGATCACACTGGCAACAAAACCTTTTTTTTTCATGCAAGTAGCAGATTGAGTTACCCAAATACCAATAAACAGAATGAAACTTTGAACTTTCACTACAATGTACAATTAGTTAGCCAGAAAAACTGGAAATTGTTTAAATGTTTGGGGTTTTTTAAATGAAGCTTTTTTCCTCCACTGCCAAAAAAGACAAATATTTTACCAGAAACAGCACAAAAGTCATATTAATAATGAGAGCCAAAATTAATTTTTTGACCCAGAGGCAGTTGTTAGTAAGTCATTGATTAAATATGAATTTGGCACGTATTCTTCGTTATTTTGATTCACTGCTAAGGAAAGGTGACAATCCCTATCACTATGTAAGTTCCTAATTTAGGCTGAACTTCCAAGTGACTCTGGAACACAGACAGGCTCCTGCTCTTTGACCATTTTGCCACCTACCAAAAGCCAGCTTATTCCCATGCACTGCATATTTTATGCCTCAAATAATATTTTCTGAACCAGAATATCACCATTTGTCAATCAGAACACATGCCAATTTCACAAATGCCTACCTACAAGAGGATCATGACAAGCTGTATCAAATTAAAAAGTTTGTTTTAGGATTGCACTTGATTGATTCGTGAGACCAGTACTGGGAAAGAAAAAACCTGAGGCATGTGCACAAATATGGAACCATGCCACTTTCTTTGTAGGCATATAGAAATTTGCTATAGAGACACTCAGTGTGGAAACACCAAGATAAAACCTTGATCTTAGCCATCCAAGGGTGTAAAACAAATTTATTCAACATTTTCCAAATGAGTTGCTTTTTTTCTCTGCTGTTTCAAAAAACAACATGCAGGCCTCATATCTATATTCAGACATAGACATCTACAGCAGAGACAAAAGTAGTGATTCTTGTAATACACTATTGGATTTCCTACACTAAAAATTATGCAGAAGATGTAATCAGCATGAAAAACTAATTATGCACAGTATTTTGAGACAATTCCAAGTCATATGTGCCATTCCTTTAACAAGCTTCACAGGGAATAATTTGGTCTGAAGAGAGTTAATTTCTTTTTATGAGCAAAAAATAACTTGCGGGAAATCTGGAAAGAATTTAATAAAATCGTCTGATCTCTTCCAGTATTGAGTAATATATTCTTACAATAAACAATTATGCAATTTCAAGCTTTCTAATCTCATTATAAACCATGTAACACTAGAAATATTTTTACAACTGTATTTATTTATTCTTCAGGTCCAGAAAATGCCAGGTGTGTTTTATTCTCTGCCATGTATCATAAACCAAATTTAACCTCAGTGAAGGTGCTATTTCATTTGGGATCATAAAATATGTCTTTACTGAATTCCAGAACAAAATTCCACTCTTATTTCCACAGTTGCAGGTAAGTCTACATATGCACTAATGATCACTGAATCAATACAAATCCTATGGTTCTGTGTAAGATGTTATAATCATCAGCAAAACAGTAGAAGTTGCATTTTCTGGACCCTATGCTGAACTAAGTTGGAAACCTTGTTATTTCAAAATGAAAAGCAAGAAAACAATTTGCTTTGATGTCAGGCTGTCTGAGTTGGTGACTTGGGATACAAAAGTTAAAAGTTTTTTGGCTTTCTTTCTTTTTTTTTTTTGAGGGGGGGGATCTAATACAAAAATATTATTCCTCAAAGAGGAATTCCTCACCTTTCTGATGGTTAAGCGCCAAACTTCACAGAGAAGAAATTTAAGCTAAAATGCATTACTTAAGTGATACACTATGACAAAGGTTTCTGTGGAAATTAGTTACCAGGTTTAGTTCGTGGCTTTTGGGGTCTGGCAGATGGTCTAGGTTTAGATGCAGAAGTAGTGAGTTTTGCTTCTTTAGGAGCTGCAAGAAATATACTGCATTATAAATTTACCCTTTCCACTGTATCTCAAAAAAATCAAATGAAGCAATGAATGGCTACTGGAAACAAAAGCAAATGGTAAAATCAGACATATCAAGAAGGCTTCCCAAAAGTCTTCCTAAGATGTCATTACCTCAGCAAAATCCTAG
The DNA here is from genome assembly GCA_013397175.1 of Platysteira castanea. Classification (NCBI taxonomy): domain Eukaryota; kingdom Metazoa; phylum Chordata; class Aves; order Passeriformes; genus Platysteira; species Platysteira castanea. The sequence goes on along the minus strand of VYXC01012426.1, from coordinate 772,873 downwards.
TTTGTTCTTCTCTGTAAAAGTGAGTAATTGCATTTAAATATGCAACTCTAGATTGCAATCACATCCAAATATTCCTCTCACTAACTTAGCAAATTCATTTTTGCTAGATACCTAAGAGATAAAACAATAATGCTTTTATCCTTTTGAATTCCAGGTCAATTTTATGCCGTCAGTAGACATATATGGAGAAAATATGCAAAAATGTCCTCCATTTTTGGCACACTAAGGAAATTATTGGCAGACAGCTGGAAAAACATGGAATCAATTAAAAAAAAATCTAACTGCTTCATAACTGCAGTTATTAAATTCTGCTAATAGAATAGAAGTAGCATCATGTAAATGGTAAAAATTAAGAACAATGAGTCCTAGAAACCCTTTTTCCACCAAACATGCACTGCTGAAACTGTAATTAGCTACTGTCTGTTGGTCTGACTTCAGACAAAGCATAAACTCAGTTTCAGGTAGAAGTCAGTAACTTTGTACATTTTTAAAAAGCAGTGCTATGAGACTGCTTTCCAGTAAAATGTTTCATAGTAATTGATACGGTGGAAAAGTGTTTGACGTTTACAAAAAGGACAGAGCAGAGTGAGACATGAAGTGGCTGAGAGGTGTTTTTCAAGCCAAAATGATATTCACAAGGATTTATAAAACAGTGGAGTTAACTCATTAACCTAGTACCACAGGAATCCTTCACTGAGAGTTCATCCACTGAGATTAACATCCACAACACTACCTTTACATTTGGTGTTTCAATTGTATTTCCAATGAGTTTTCTGAGTAAAGGGTGTTGGTGTAGAAAGGCCCTCAGCAAAATGGAAGACAAAAATTTTTACTGTACTATTGAACTAGCAAAACTATACGGAACAAATGGTTTCTTTTTCTACTAAGTTTAGAAAAACATTCTGAATGCTTATGTCCTAACTTTTTTACTCTTTCAGAGAAATGGATTAAGTACAGCAAAAGTGATGAGATGAAGTAACAGAGTACAAACTGTGGTTTGGACTGCAAAGAAGAGTGACCAACATGTATTACCTAAGGTTGCTTTTGGTTGTTCAACAGTCTGAGAAGTTTTAGGCTCCAAAAGTGGTGGTTTAGGGGCTAGAAAAGAAAAATTCAAGTGTAATCGAACCATTCAGGAGATGTATGAACACTAAGCCAAAAGTGTTTTCATTCCAATAGTTCAGGGGAGTTGCTTTTTAAACACTCTAGATAAACCTTACTCTTGTGTGTAATGCCCTACACTCCTTTTAGCTTTGTTTCATAGGTGAAAATGTCTCAAGACATTTTTAATCCTGTATTTGATTCAATGAGCAAATAAATTTCTCTTCTGTTATGGGAGAATAGTGAGAAAGGAGAGATTAGGAAGAAAAGAATGTAGTCCCTAATGAACACCAGAGAATCTACATGAAAGGAAACTTCTAAACGCCAAAGTTTTGCTGAAAATCCTAAATCAGTACCTGCAGGTAATTTTAAGAGAGCTATAAGACAACAAAGGCAGCTCCTGGTTTTTACTGATCTGTCTGTTTATAAGACATGAGAGCAGAAACATTTTGGTCTCAAATAATCCATAGCATAATAATTATTGGTCCAGTATTTGAATCACTCAAGGAGGCAAATTAATTTCCCTTAATCTCATATCAGAAGAAAGTTAGTAGAGGTCTGTTTTTTTCATCAAAAGGCAGAAAATGCACAACACAATGATAATGTTCCTATGGTACTAGCAAAGATGCCATCTTTGCCATAGTGCATCTGTGTGAAAGTGGGAGATGGGGAGTGGCAAAGCGGATTATAAAAATAATAATAGTATTTATTGCTTATTTGAGTGATATTAAAACACCCTTGTGCCACCCAGAAAATATTTTTCCATTCCAGTGCTTTTAAAAGGCTACAACGCTAGAGAACTGGTTTATATTTTTATCACTGGACCCAAAAGCATAAAGCTGATGAGCTTAACTCTCATTAAGTTAATGAGAGTTAATGACCAATTTTAGAATGATGACTTAGTCAGTATGCTCATTATTGCATAGCTCCTCTTCTTTTTAGGCCGTTTTTGCTTAGATATTTTTAGAGAACAGATCTCTCTGCATACCAACTTATGAAAGTGATGTGCACAATTACCAGGTTTCACATGTTGTACTTCTGGGGTAGCAGATGGTTTCGGTTTAGAAGGAATAAGTGGTACTTCTTTTGGAGCTGAAAGAAAGAGCTCAGTTTGCAATTGAAAATTGTTTAACAAGCATTTCCCACAACAAACAGCACATGTCACAAGTTTATATTGAAGGCAACTTAGTATGGAATGTCAAAGCCAGCTGATGAAATCAGATTTTGAAGTGTGGAATGGAGATGATACTGAAATGATGTGAATTGATGAGAAATAAGATTCTGTGAGTTGAAAACAATTAAAATTTCCATTCTGAAAGCTTTACATATCAGAGACAATCAGCACATGCGTGTGCATTGGGAGTAAAAGAGATAGAACACTAATAGAAGGATGATGGTGTTTTATCATGCAGGAGACAAGTTCTACTTCTCTGAGACAGTAAATCCACCCAGAACCTTGTTCTCATACAGAGGTATGTCAAGAACAATCAGTGTAATGGCAATGGAAGAACAAGACTCTCTAACCAGGAAAAAGAGTGATTATGCATGTGAAATGATATGCTGGAAGGAATGTATTCATATGGGATGGAGTGCTCAAAACAAACACAGAGTTTTTCACTGAGTGAAAACATTACCTAATGTTACCCTTGGCCATTGAAAAGGATGAGAAGTTTTAGGTGTGAAAGATTCCAGAATGGATTCAGTTGTTGCTGCTGGAAGAAATGATGACAGTCATAAGAGAGCAAAGAGCTAATGGAAGAAACTTCCTTCATAAGCAAAAATAAATTTGTTTTTACAAGAACAACAAATATTTCACTAATGCTTGGACATTTAGCAGTTTAGTATGCATCAGGGAGAAATTCAGAACTGCACAGAACTTCAGTCACTATAAATCAGTGCATCTGTGATGTGCAAAAATTCTGGATATTTATTTCCTCCCGCCTTCATTGCAACTGTCTGGATCTCAACCACTGCCAAGTAAGATTTTAAGCAGAGCTTTTGAACATTTTGAGTTTTGATCCAATACCTAAGGGAGATGGTACTGTGTAAAATGTAGATATTTACTGAAGAGGACATGTTGAACAATCAATTAGTCACACATTAAAACATATAAAATTTGGAATAGAAAGCTGACAACAGATCCAGCTATGGTTTCAGTCCAAAACCACTGAGTGTCTGTAACTGTTAACCAATTCCATGTTGTTAAGGATGCACTAATGTTAACATTTTTAACAAGGCTACAACAAAGAACTGCAACCTACAGTTCACATCATGATGTTTTCATCAGAACTACTGTACAAATACTGTTTTCTCAATTATCTACCTGGCATATTTTTCAAAATACTGAATCATGTGACTGCGAGCTGCCATACGCATTGTAACTGTGAGAAAACACCAAGTTCAACTATTAACAGCAACATAAATTCGAAATCAGCTGTAAGGGGCTAATCCAAATGTGCACTGAAAATAACAGCAATATATTCATTTAGTTGAGTTTTAGAGCATAGATTGAGCTACTGAATTAAGAACTAGGCAGAGATTATTGTACCTGGTCCAGCATCTGCTATTTCAGGCTTACTAGGTGCCACAGGACTTGAAAGAACAGGCTGAATAGCACTGAAAACTATAAAAAAACCATATCATGTTATCTATGATTATTAATTCGACACACAGCTCTTTTTGGTCATAGAAAAACAACAAAAAAAATGTGATGGGTTATACCACACCTAATTTGCACTTCACCATAAGCACACCTTACCTCACGAATGGAGTGGTACTGGTTTAAAGTGTGAGCTGAAGGTAGTGCTTAAAGTGAGAACCGAAACTAAATTGTCAGCCAACCAAAGCTAATATTGCTTTGGATCACAGGGTCCACATAGTTTAAAGCAACCCAGAAAATACAAAGATTAAAACTTCTAACACCGCAATTCTAAAGACAAAGTACTCAAAAAAAAAATTTATACAAACTAAAGAGCACTGCAAGTATATTTCTGTGAAAAAAAGCACCTGCCTTAGATCTCTTCAGTGCTTTGTTTCGTGCCAGTATTTTTTTAGTGAATTTTAATGTCATATAATCTGTCATACACACACGAAAAACAAGGATAAAGTAAAGTTTAAAAAATCACTAAACAGCAAAAAAATAGTAAGAAAGGAGCTTCCTATGCTGGCAAGACAATATATGGTATAAAAACGTGCTGTATTTGAGCATATAACAATTACGCTTGTAAGAAAACAAGTAATTTTAGAATTCTAATTAAAATTTTGTCATTAGTAATAGTATTAAATCCCATTTACTTTATATAACTATACTTCAAAATAGCTCTAGAAGCTTTTTGAGAAATGAATATTAGATCAAAAACACTACCAGGTGAGTTTTTCAGCAGAAAGCACAAGTCGTCATGTAAAAAAGGGTACTTTTAATGATCATGACTCACTCAGAAGACGATATGAAAGATGATCAAAATATCTAGGATTAACAAAATTTCAAAAATAGCTGTCCAGCACCAAAAGGGGTTTAACTGAAAAACCAATGCATTACTATTACCCGCAGTTGTTGTTAGCACATGCGGTGTTCTGGAAAGTGGAGGCATAGATTTTTCCAGGTCATTTGAACTTGTAACTGTGGAAAAATGCAAATATCCCTGAGATAGATTCATATTGATGCAGACATAGCAAGAGGGGCAAAAATTAGACAAAGAAAGATTGCTTTACATTGCTTTGCAAGATGCCAACACTACTATAACAGAGTTTCATAATTTTCTAACTTGAAAAGAAAGTAATAATACATCAAAGTTTTGAAGATGTCACATGCATGTAAGAGACACACCCTGACAGGAACTGCAGTCCCCCTAAAAGCAGATTTATCAACAGGAGTCAACTGATCTGTGCACAGATAAATGAAAAAACCTGCACCCGTAGAAAGAGACCTGCGTACTTTAAATGCATGCAAATATGACTTTGTACAACCAGGTATTTCTATTGCCAAAGCTTTGGCTGTTTCTATATAGCAAATGCCAGTATTTTGAATTATGCATTTTAACACACTATACATCATGCAATTTCTCATTTGTGGTATTTTATCTAATTGACATAATATAAATTAACAAAACTTTTGTGATATACTGAAGAGACAGAGAGTGAGGCAGAAAATCTAAAACAATACTGTTGAAATATTGACTGCCAGGTTTAGGACAATTTTCCTTCTTATCTCTTGTACGTTCGTAGCTTTACAATTAATATAAATATAATCTCAAATACCTATGACCCCAGTAATAAATGTTTCAAGGTGAAATAGTAAAATAATTTGAAAAAAAGTCTTATGAATAGAGAAACCTGCAAAATAATGTGTATTATATGGCTGACAGAAAATCCCCCATGGTGAAATGCCCCAGTCAAGAACACATCTTTATAACTGATAATGCACCCATCTAGCTATTGGTCCTATTGGTCCTAATCTATCCAACAGACTAAAATCACACAGACAAAAAACTTATTCCTGTGGTTTGTTTTGATTCTATTATTTGATCCTCTACCACAAGATATCACCACATAATTATAGAGCCTAATTATCAGACACTGCAAACAAAGTTCTGCTTCAAACACCAAACAATCAGAGCAAACAGCTTCTAACTGTAACATCCTTGATGCAAAACCAAATACTAAGCAATGGAAGTATCATAAATACAATTTACCAGTCTCTATTTTTGGTATTTCTGCAGATGCAGAAGTTTGGTACAGGAAACTAATATGATTAGAGTCCAGTGAAGCTGGAAAAAGAAAAACAAAACCAAAACAAAATATTTTTTGATATCATCTGAACATATAGACTGGACAGGTTTCAACATATTACTGAGAAATTAGGGATTTGGGAAAATAAAACATCTCAAATGAACATGCCATGGATTTCCTAATGTAAATGTGTGAAGATGTACTGGTGATGAAAACGATGAAGAGGCTGTTAAAAGAAATATGAAGAAGAGATTGCATTACAAGAAAAGTGGAATTGCCACGACTAATGCTGGAATTAAATATGGCTTTGCACGTATGGGCCCTTTCATGTCTACACTTAAGCTTTACTGCAGTCTAGGCACAAGAGAAGTAACAGGTTGGCTGAAAGTATAGCATCTCTTGGGACAATTCCCATCTTGCATCACTGCCATAACGGCAAGACGTATCATTACTGCCAAAGTCTGCCAGTGACTTAAACTGTGAAGAAATATCCCATGATTCACCAAAAGCTGAAAGAGGTTTTGATCTTAAACCCTGAACATGGCCGCAAAAGCAGCAGCAGAGCAGAGCATTCCCACTTCCAGGCGATGGCAATGGAAAGGCGTGTCCTCTTGTGCCAGCCCAGCTGGGATTTGCCTCTTAGGAACGCTGTCGTGTTTGACCGTGTCAGAGAAAGCAAGGCCCGCTACCCAAACACAAAGAAGCAGGGGAATGGAGCTGAAGGCCAGGTGCAACCACGTGGTGTCTCTGCAGGATGTCACATGCTTCCTGCAGAAAATGCTCATCAGCCATGGAAAAAGCGTGGGCTCAAACAACAGAATTGCAGAATCAGTGTGGAGAGTGCTTTGGCAAGCCAATCTGCACCAACAAGACTTCATCCTCTCCATGGAAGATGACAAGGATGCCAGGTGGTTTGGGGTGGGAGGTGTGATGGGAAGTGAAAGAGATGGGAGACAATGGGAAAAGAAGGCTGTCACTAGTTACCCATCACAGTTTGTTGAGTTGCCAGGGAGGAAGGAGTGGTGGACTTCGGCCTTGGTCTTCGAGTAGCTAAGATCAAAGACAAAAACCATCTTCAGGTCCTCAGACAGGCTGCTGTCACACAGGTCACATCAAGACAGAGTTATAAAGAAGGGGACCAGGCCCTGCTTGGGCCAGGCTACCACATCACAGCATCACTCCCCGGTGGCACAATGCTGCCTTTCAACTGGCATTGGCCGCCAAGGCATGAGAGGAAACCTAGAAATGGTTCCCCAGAAAATTTGCAGGTAGAACAGTTTTTAGTAAGGAGCCATAAGGGTCCAGCCACATCACTGACCCACTTTTTGGGACACCAGCACGTCCGAACAGACTCATCACTGCAGAGGAGAGCATTGCCAAAGTAAGCAGTGAAGGAGGGAATTGCTGGCTATTTACCCATCCTTGTGGTTTCCCGTGAAGCAGATGAGGTCAATTCCGGGTCTGGTCTCTTGGTTGCTACGGTCAGACACAGAAATGGTCTTGAGATATCCACTCAGCCTTGCCACAGCAGCACCAGCAGCACCAGCTCACAGCACCCTAGATGTCTGTATTTAGGGCCACACATGCCCTTTCCTGGCAGTACCTTGTGACCCAAACCCGCAGTCAAGTGTCTTGCTGTGGTTGCCACTAACACAATACTCCCTGAGGCTCAGTAGCTAAATGGCTCTACATCAGCAGAAAAATGCCTAAATATCCAATCCACCAAACCACTCCTTACACATCGTTGGCAGGTGCAAAACCAAGAGTAAATGCAGACAGAACATGAGCCAAGGCTTATCTTAGAATTCAAAATTCTGCGTGACAAGAGCTGGGTATGTCTCCAATGCAAGCAGCTGAAAATATTAGTTACTAATTACTAATTATTCTAGCATGAAGGAATAAACTGCATATTAGGCTATCAATATTCAGTCATAACTCCAACCTTTCCTAAAAGTTCAATAATCTTTGCAAATAAGTATTTTCTTACTGTTTTCACTATTATTGTTTTTACATATAAGAGAATATATAAGCTCTCATCATTCACATGCAGGGCTTTGCAATTACCTGTGAAATATGATAATTTCCATTCTTCCTTACAGTTAGCCTCTAAGCCAATGATTAACATGTCTATTCATCAAGCTTGAACTTTAGTTCTCATTCAAAAAGATAAAGATAAATTCTATATGCTAACAAATCCACATCCGTAAGAGGACATAAAATTTTGGTTCTGCCGTATTTCATTCTAGAAAGAATTTTCAAAATAACAACTGCACATAGAATCACACAGGAATTCTGTGACAAATTGTTTTTATCACCAGTCCCTTCAAAACTGATTTTTCAAGTGATGGAAAAAAGCATATGTTCAGACATTATAATCATGTCGTTAATATGGCAAGTGTTTTAAAGTGCATTAACAAACCACAGACATTGCTCAAAGCAGGCCAAAATTTTGTCAAGTGATGGCAAGGAAAAAGAAAAAAATTAAAATATCTTTTTACCCTCCACTGTTCCTTGGCTTGCAAGGTAAGGAGAAATAGATTTCAGCTTTGGTTTCTGAGAAACCAAGATTAAACCAGAAAACTGCCTTCAGAAATAGAGATGAACTTTTTTTTTAAAGCAGTGTCAGTACAGAAGTGTATGAATAAATCTCATACTACATTCAGCTCTTTTATACATCTATTTGCATTCATTACAAGGTTATTCCACTTTAAAATCAGGGTGACTTATTTGAGTTATTGTAGTGTACAGACAGTTAATTTGTTAGTGAACTAAGCCTATAGACCAGAAAATTAAGAAGAGAAATTGAGAAGCCTACTAATTAAGTATCTTATCATTTACATAAATGACTGACCATCTTGCTGAAAGATTTGGCATTGCCAGTATTAGTAAAAAAATTGAAATGTTTTGACTAAATTTTGAAATACAGCTTTTCTTATTTAAGCATTGTGAAATTATAGAAATTAGGATGAAATCACAGTTTACCCATCACTGTCCTCATGGTTTTCAAGAAAGGAAAAGATGTAGACTCCAGAACTGGTCTTGGGAGAGCTAAGATTAGAGACAGAAACTATCTTGAGATGTTATGGCAGTCTCCCGTTGCATATGAAAGCATTACCTTAATCACAAATACTTTACCCAAATAACTCAATATTTAAATTGTGGTTTCTCATGTAAAATCTTTGTTTCAAATAAATCCTACGACAATTTTTTGTTACTTAGTATTACCACAAACCCCCAGCCACTAGCAAAACACTGCTCCTACTGCATGATAATGGCAGTCATGATGCTTCAGAGCTGCCTTTTAACTGCAGTAAACGACACATTCCAAAGTCGTTTTTCAGGCATCAAGTATTTTCCAACCATAAAATGCAAACAAGTCAATGAATATATAACTAGAACTTCTGCTTGCATCAAAGATACTGTCCACCTTATATTTAATCTGAAAAACAGTTAAATAGCTCTGATTATCATATGCTTCACCACACTTAAAAATATGAACTTTGGGTCTAAACTAATATATGCCTGGGAAAAAAGAAAGGAAAACAATAGGTTCTCTACTGAAAAATGCATAAAAGTGAGCTTAATAAAGATTTCCATCAAGATTTGGGCAAACTGGTAGAAGAAAATGAACTTGTGTTTTCTTAACCAAAATCTGTAAGAATCCCTAATAGAATAGCTTGATTAATTTACAAGTTTTCATTCTGAAGAGGTATGAAGTACTTTGAACAAACAGAATCTCATATCCACAGTGGAAGATAAGGATGAACTACAAGAAGAGTCACATTTACTGTCCAGTAATTAGTGAACAGATATGCAAATGACAACAGTGAATGCAAAGATCACAATAAAAATCTCTTCTCCTGTCTAAGAAAGTATTATTGAAAAAAAGAAAGAAGTTTCTCATAAAAGCATAGAGTAAATTCAAACAGTTTACGCCAGAAAATGGAATCAAAGTTTGGGAACTGTCACCACACGTGCAAGAATACATTACAGGAAAAGTAGAACAGCATGAATTTGATGGACCAACAAAGAGAACATTTCAAACATGGAGTTCTTGTTCTGAAAGAATTCTGTGAGACTCCTCCAGTCACAGCAAATAAAATCCTTCAAAAATGCATCAAAAGTTTGTGGGATAGATTGACAGGGGGTGGATTGAAAGAGTTCAGAAATTTCTCCCTTTTCATCGACTACACACTTCTTTGTGGCACAGGGCTACATACTGTCCTCTCCATCTTCACTTCGTTTGCTGAAAATGGGAATAATAAGTTTCAAAACTACATTTTTTGAATGTCTGTGCCTTTACTACCACTGGTTTAAAGTGTTCAACATAGCTGTTAAGATGGCAAATATAAAAGGAAGTACCTACTTAGTGTACAGGGGGATACTATAGAACATTTACAAATATCTGCAGAGGTCTGCAATAGAAGGGGTGGTTCAGAGTATACCAAGAGAAGAAGACTTCCTCTGTTCAGCATTAAATTTGTCCTACAGAGGAAGAAAAATATGAAAGAAATTGGCTTGATCATTTAGGAAACATGCTGAAAGCTGACAAACCTTTATCTCCCTATATAAACAAATTGTTTTTCTAGATATATCTAGACTATCAAGTCTGAAGCTGTTTAAAAAACCCCCAAACCCTGAACTTTGGTTTGCAATGCTCACTGTGCTATCTTTCATTTCCCTAACAGGATTTTTGTCATAGCTGGAGAGTCCTCCTTAATGAGAAATATGTTTGAATATGCTATGCAACTTAAGGATTTACAACTTGAACAATGATTAAGCTGTTTTAAAACCACAGCTGAACATGAACAATAAATAGAAGATAAATCAACAAAGATAATTGCCTGCACACATCTTTCTCTGTCCCCAAAGCTGTAACAGACCAGGACGATGTCTTAAATACCAATAACCACAGAAACACACTTCAGTAATAACAAAGTAAATGGAAAATAAAAAGCAGTATGACTTGAAGTAGTACAGTAGCTATCTGTATCAGAACACACTGCATGTAGTAGAGAAGTTAAAGTTTGGTTACAAGCCCCACAGTATGTTGCAGTAAAATTCTGTTACATTAAGTAATACATAATTGGTCAGTGGCAATCACGGGTAATGCTACCGATTAGTACTGTAAAAGTGAACTCCGAATTTGGAAAGAAAATCATAATCTAGTATTCTAAACATCACACATATTGCCTTAAACAAAAGTAGTACCCAATGCAGAATTTTTTAATCTTGCAGTTGTTCTTATCCCCAAAGTAAAGGAAATCAAACCAACATTTCACCAAAAGCACACTGGGATTCCTTCTGGTAATTCAAGAACACTCAATTCACAAGAAACGTCGATACCAGACTGAGCTGATGGTATTTCCGTGACTCCAGATGCTTTAGACGTGAATTGTGAAACTGTCTGTGTTTCATTAAGAGCGGCACAGAAAATCTGGATTTAAAGCGCCGAGGAATCTGCCTGTTGCTGGGATAGCAAACACACAAAGCTGTGTTGTTCCAGATGATGTCACTGCAAACACAAGCAAGATACTGCACGCTTCAAAGTCCTTTCTGTATTGTGTGAATAAAGAGAAAGACATGCGGCCCAATATGGTGACAAGAAGATCCAGTATCTGATGCCAGACAGAACTCCTAAAACTCTTCTTCTTCTAAGCTTCCCGGAGTTTAAATTACATCAACAGAAAGAAGAAATTCATACAAGTTAGGGCAAAAGATCAGTCTTTTTGCACTTTGCACTAAAAATGCTTTCTAGCTGCTGATCAAGAAGTGACTGATACAAAACTGTTTTTTAACAGGCTTGCCCTTTAGACTTAGAAGAAAATGTGCTCACAGCAGAAAAAAGGCAGCAATTGGCAATGCGATGAAAACTAAACCTAAACTACTTTTTGCTGCAAGGGAGTTTGGGTAACAGCTTGAAATAGACTTTGGATGAAATTGTCATTATTCAATGGAAATTAAATATTTCTTTTTGCAGGGACAATAAATGAAACACAACCTTGAGCACTGATAAAACTGCATTTCTTCAGTGGCTCATTTTGTAAGGTATCGGTAAGTTGGTTTATTTTATGAATTGAGGAAGTAGAAGAAGCCTAAAGGAAAAATATTGACAGGAACAGGAAAACTATATAGATTATTATACATTATTAGGTGTAATTAATTTAAATGTCAATAAAATACCATAATTCCACCAGTTTAACTTCACTGGGGTCTGGCATAACAGGTTTCAAGGGTGTTTGAAAGCATCAGATCTGCCATAGAAGTGTCTGGTCAAGATCAATTTGTTGCTAATGTTTTCTTTAACTACAAAGTTGTGCCATTTATTTAAAAAGCTGTACTCCAGCAATATAGCAATACATGTGATATTGCACATTTTTATTTCTATTAGTCTAGTGCCTTTGCAGCCTCCCTTTCTTGCCGCAAAATGTCTAACTTAAATCACTGCTTTAAAGATATTCAAATTAAAGTACTTAAGGGTCTATTCTCCACCATTTGGAACCCCATATGTGCATTGCTATTGTTCCTGCTATTTCTGTGGGACTTACTCAATGGTTTCAACTCTTAGAATAGTTTCATTCAGAGATTGTATTACCTTTCCCTCTACCCCTCTGCAGTATTGCCATTTAAAAAGAGAACTCTACTTTATGTAATGAGACATGCCTATTAACATCAAACACAGCAATACAGACTTGTAAATATACCAGGAATGTAGGTCAAAATTAGAAGAGAATATTTACTGTTTCATGCAAAATTTCCTATATTAGTCTGGTATTTGAGAGAGCAACTTAATAACAACAGTTCTGAAGTTATTTTGAATCACAGTAAACTTGAATAAGAATATACCAAATTTTTGGTTATTCTCTGGCAATTTCTATTTAAAATCACATTTTTCAAGTATTACCAGGTACAGCTGATGGCATTTCTTGAATGCCAGATGTTTCGGATCTTGAAGAAATGTGCTGATTTTCATCAAAAGCTGAAAGAAAATCTGGAGTTAAAATTAGAACTGGCTTCAGATCCACAGTATTTGGCCAGAAGCTATTGGGCAGTTCAAGGCAACACTGATGTGAGGTTAAGCAAGGTGACAGCAGCTGCAAAGATCAGCTGAGAAGTGAGGTGTTACATGAACACTGAAGCTGGTGTGAAATGTAGGAGGGTCAATTCCAGTAGCTCATGTGAGGCAATCTTCTTCTCACTGGCCTCTTTTACTTATTCTTTGAAAGAAAATTGCAGATATCAGAAGAAATCTAGAGGCAACATAAGCTAGCAGAGGTCTTTTTGTGGATTGTTATGCAGTCAGTGTGGGGAATTATTTTCCAGCTTTGATTGCACAGAAATGGCTGAGTTGAGCAGGAGTAGGGGTGGAGCTTGGGGAGAAAGCCTAGCATCAAGCAGTCATCAAAGCAACGTGTCTGAATGAACCTTGGCACTCTCCACAGCTGCTGGAAGGGATGGCAAGGGATGGAAAAGCTAATGGAATTATGTGCTATTTACCCATCACGCTCCCTCTGGTTTCCATGGAGGGATGAGAAGTGATTTTCAGGCCTGATCCCCGGGTAGCTAAGATCAAATATGAAAATAATGTTGAAACAATAAGTGAAATCAGCCTTCAGAGAAGGTGATCTTCAGCCCTCAGCAGGTCTAAGTGATATAAATTTATATTAGATTTCTTGTATACATTGATATTTGCAGTAGCCTACTCCATTTTTGTCTCATGGGATAATTTTTTTTTTTTTAATTATATAACATCTAATTTTAGGCATTAACTACAAGGCCAGCTGTCTGCATCTGATTTTAGAATTCTACCCAATAGCAACAGAGGACAGCAAACCCCTTCTCCCCTAAACTTTAGTTTGGATGTGCCAGATAAGTCTTTTAAATAAGGAGTTGCAAATGCTTGATATTATTTTGATACAGCATGCACACAAATTTCCCACAGGTGGTACCGAAACATTTTCCTACAAATTCGTATTTTGGCTAAGAATCAGATTTGGCCAAGAATCCTGCAACAGCCACAAAGCTACTTTGACAGAAACAGGATTATTGAGACAGACCTTTGCCAGAAAATGGCTTAAAAATAGTTTCGTGTTTTTCTGACAATATATTAATGAAAATGCAAATACAAAAAAAATCTGATTCTATCACCTCCTAAGACCATCACTTCCATTAGAGAAATTATGCAGCCTAGAGCATGAAAGAAACATTTCTATGAGTGGTATTATATGAAAAAATGAAGAGTAGGTGCTCTTAACATTAAGGACACTCACAATTTAATAAAGTGTAAGGCCAAGTAATAAGTAATCTAAGTAGCCCAGTTCTTTAAATCAAGACAGAAGGCTGTGCCTTCTCAAAGTCATGCCTGGTAAACTGCTAGACGTTTTCTGTCTAATGAAGATAGAAATCACCTTGGATAGAGCTCTCAACTTCAAAAGAAAACAAAAACCTTGTGTTCATGCAGAGGCAGGATAACTGTCAGCACCACCCACTGAGTATTAGCACAGCTGTATCATGTTTGTGTTCATGTGAATTCTCCAATAGATAAAAGCTTTTCTAAATTTAGCTGTGACAAGACACTAAAAGAACACTGACCAAACTTTAACAAAATAAGACTAGAGAAAACATGAATACTGTATGTATGTTGTAATTTGCTAATCTTCAGATGGCAAACTATGTTAATGCTCATTAACCCAATTCCATTTGGTTGGTCCCCAGAAAGAGTGATGTTTGATACATAGATGTAATAAAATGTCACTTGTTAAATCATGCTAGCATGAACAGAACCACGGATTAGAACCTCACAGTAACCTTCTACTATTTTTTTATGACTATATTCTGGGAAAAATATCATGCTCAAATACAAATGCATAAATTGTGCTTAAAAACTTATATCCTTCATGAATACATGGAGGGAAATAATAAATTATTAGCAGAAGCAACTCTAAAAATAACTTTTAGCACCAAACTTCTGTACTGCAGCAGCTTTTTGAATATTAGAGACTACTTAAAAAAGTTATAACAGGAAACCAAATTCCAACCAATGAATCTCTTCAAAAGGTGTCTACTAGGTAAAGAAAAGCATTCCCCCTGCAAAGGATAACTGTTATTCTGATAACCCAAAATTCATCAAACCCAAGAGTTTCCTCTTAAGTGCTAAATTCTGCCTCACTGACCACGTCAGAACCCTTCAGTAATACAATACTAGCCCGAAAGGGCCAGGTGGTATCAGGATCACTTACTTGAGGCTAGAACTGCTAGTTATACACTGGTAATTATTACAAATAACATGGAGCCATAATGAACAAATGAAAGACCACTGGAGACAACATTAAAAATACAGGACATATTACAGACATCAGAATTGTACCACTTAAATATCAAGAAAAATCAAAGATAGATAATAAAGTAAATGCCATTTACCAGTCTCTCGCTCTGACATTTTTGCAGATGTAGAAGTTTGGGGAGTAGAAGTAACATGAAGAAAGTCATGTGGGGCTGGAAAAAAATGGTGGCTTATTATTTAAAAATAAATGAACCATGACACCATGGCATCACCTGCAATCATGGACTCAATGGTCTAAAGTACAAATAACAAAGATCTGAAAAAAATACATTCTCCAAAATTAGCAGAATTTTAAAAAGAAAGAGGTTAATATGCAAAGCTGTGTAAAACCACACAAATATAATGCAAAAATTTAAACAGAATGACACAAGGAATACGGAAAAAAATTCCCATGTGGTTAGAAGGAATGCAAGATTGAAAAAGTACAAGACCTCTGGCCAAGAGGAGTCAAGGAGAAAGTAAATTTATGAGATGAAGATACTGGAAAAAATCCAATTAAAATTTTTGGCAAAAATAAAAGAACATAAAAAGTGATTCAGACAACATCACCAGGCAGGGAAACAGAAATGAATATCCTTAGCCCAGCCAAATTTATATGCTTTTTTATAATTACAAGTATCTGATTTCTCTACTCGAAAAACAAGAAAGCTCAGAAAATTACTTTAAGTAATGCAAGGTAGGGAATGTAAATTCCCTGGAAAAGATCCCAAAGTGAGTGAAATATCTCAGTTGATATGAAAGCAAGACTGCCCCAGACAAAAGTGCCAAGTCACTTAATACTGTCCTTTACATTTTTAACTTGCACTCAACTTCATATTTTAGGCTCACCAACTTTCTCACATAATACTTTGTTGCACCATGGGCCACAAGAACACAGGAATGGTCTTGCACACCTGCCAGTGTGAAAGAAGCTGTTGCCACAAGCCTCGCCACCACAGTTGCCAAGTGCCATAGACAATGCCTGAATTAAATATGGTTTGCACCAACGGCCCCATTTATATCTACACTTAAGGTTTACCCCAATATAGGCCAAGAGAAGTAACAGGTTGGCTAAAAGCACAAAAATATCTCTTGGGAAAACTGCTGCACGCACAGTTATCAAATCTGCAAGAAATATCATTACTGCCAGAGGCTGCTGGTGTCTCAAACTGCAAAGAAACATCCTGTTATTCACCAAAAGCTGAAATGAGGTATTGATTTTGAAAAAGCTAACACGACCTCAAAAGCAGTAGCAGAGCAGAGCATTCCCACTTGCAGGTGATGGCAATGGAAAGGCATGGGCAGAAGAAAACCAGCCACCTCGAAAGTCAGTGCTGAGGCAACCAAGGGCTGCATCCTTGCCCACAGAATGCCTGCAGGATGGCTGAACTGCTGTGCTGTGTTCTTGTGCCAGCCCAGCTGGGATTTGCGTCTTAGGAACGCTGTCGTATTTGAATGCATCAGAGAAAGCAAGGCCCGCTACCCAAACACAAAGAAGCAGGGGAATGGAGCTGAAGGCCAGGTGCAACCATGTGGTGTCTCTGCAGGATGTCACATGCTTCCTGCAGAAAATGCTCATCAGCCATGGAAAAAGCGTGGGCTCAAACAACAGAATTGCAGAATCAGTGTGGAGAGTGCTTTGGCAAGCCAATCTGCACCAACAAGACTTCATCCTCTCCATGGAAGATGACAAGGATGCCAGGTGGTTTGGGGTGGGAGGTGTGATGGGAAGTGAAAGAGATGGGACACAATGGGAAAAGAAGGCTGTCACTAGTTACCCATCACAGTTTGTTGAGTTGCCAGGGAGGAAGGAGTGGTGGACTTCGGCCTTGGTCTTCGAGTAGCTAAGATCAAAGACAAAAACCATCTTCAGGTCCTCAGACAGGCTGCTGTCACACAGGTCACATCAAGACAGAGTTATAAAGAAGGGGACCAGGCCCTGCTTGGGCCAGGCTACCACATCACAGCATCACTCCCCGGTGGCACAATGCTGCCTTTCAACTGGCATTGGCCGCCAAGGCATGAGAGGAAACCTAGAAATGGTTCCCCAGAAAATTTGCAGGTAGAACAGTTTTTAGTAAGGAGCCATAAGGGTCCAGCCACATCACTGACCCACTTTTTGGGACACCAGCACGTCCGAACAGACTCATCACTGCAGAGGAGAGAATTGCCAAAGTAAGCAGTGAAGGAGGGAATTGCTGGCTATTTACCCATCCTTGTGGTTTCCCGTGAAGCAGATGAGGTCAATTCCGGGTCTGGTCTCTTGGTTGCTACGGTCAGACACAGAAATGGTCTTGAGATATCCACTCAGCCTTGCCACAGCAGTACCACCAGCACCAGCTCACAGTGCCCTAAATGTCTGAATTTAGGGCCACACATGCCCTTTCCTGGCAGTACCTTGTGACCCAAACCCGCAGTCAAGTGTCTTGCTGTGGTTGCCACTAACACAATACTCCCTGAGGCTCAGTAGCTAAATGGCTCTACATCAGCAGAAAAATGCCTAAATATCCCATTCACCAAACTACTCCTTAGACATCCTTGACAGATGCTAACAGTTCTTGCAGAGGTTACATGGTGTGGTGGTGCATCCCACCTCTTCCTACCCCCCTTCCCCCCAACTTCCCTTCCAGGTAAGTGAAAAAACAATCAGAGTAGTGGTATTCCACCACTATATCATCACAGTGGTATTTTTTGAGCGATCTCAAGCACACTCATTCGCGACAGTTGGCACTGGCAACTAAGAATCACACCGATGCATTTGGAATTCAAGAACTGATCTTACTTTATCCTACAATCAATGAAATCTTTCTATCTGTGTCTCAGAAATAACTGTCCCTGGCACTAATGAAGGACAGTGTAGAGAATTTCTCTCTCTGTAGAGATATGCTTGCAAGCAAGTGAAAAAAGGAAAATTTTCTACAGAATTCTAGCACATTTTACAACTTACACTTGTACAACTCTACATCTCTTTGTACACCGAAGAATAAGCACCTTTACTGATCTCCTCGTACCCTCTTATCTTAATTTTGCACAGGGAGAATGCACAACCTAATATAAAAACCAGTGTCAAATCTAGACTAGGTGTACTCACTAGCACTGCGCATCTCTGTCCATGGCTTTGGGCCTGGCTTCAGGTTTAAGGAAGGCAGGACTTGTGACAATTTACAAACATGTACATGGATGAAGTTGTGGCAATAAAGAAATGGTGCTGAGTGATTCCTCTGGGATATTTTGATATTCCCAGTCTTTGGAAATGGAAACTCTTTGGTTCAGGTCCCTTCGACTTGATCCTTTTCTAGCAACATTCAATGACTCACTAACCGAAGTCTTTTTATCTGCTTAAGAACAGGAGACAAGTCTTTTTTCTGCCTATGGAGGTGCTTCTCCAAAGAGCAAAAGGAACAATTTTGACATGTTAACACTTATTTAACCATTCCTAACCAAAGATACACACAATCCTTCACAAGAAACCCTGGACAAGTTAATTGTTCACCAACATTAAAAAAATACTCTTATCATTGCAATATTTCATTCTAAATGTCTCAAATGTTGCAGCAGATACAACTAGTTTCTGTCTCTCCAGCTTTATACAGAGCAAGTAAGAAACCCTCCATTTAGTAAAGCATTGCTGTGTCTTTTGAGAGACTGCCTAGATGTGAGGAGAACTACAGAGAAGGCAGGTATCATTACCAGCTGAGATTGGTGGCATTTCTGGCATGCCAGATGTTGTGAATCTTGAAGAAAGAGGCTTCCTTTCACCTAAATCTGGAAAGATAATCTTGTGTTAAAAGGCTTAACACCCGCAGAGCTACCTGGATAGCTCAGGACTTGAACAGATGTTGCATTGTTAAAATGGAAGCACAAGGAAAATTGCACCCAGCTGGGCATTACTCTGTCTCATGGACTGTTAGGCTGGTGTGGAAGTGCATGTGGAAACCAGGCCACCTAATTATTCATACTAATGAGAATTCTTATTATTACTTAATAATCTTAGCACATAATGCATGGCAGATAGTAAGAAAATACCTTTGGATCCAGAAAATAGTCAGTGGGCCAGCCTTTTTATGGAAACATTACACAGAAATATGTGTAAGTTGCTGGGAATCTTAATAATGAGAAAACCAAACACCTAAAGGGAACTCTCCTCTTTGCCCCAGATCCTCCATCTACAAAGACGGATGATGACTGCAGATGAGCACCTAGCTAACAACAGCAATAAGTGGTATGAATTACTGTGATGATGACAAGTAAAGCAATGCAAAGCTTCCATAAATAGCAGCAACAATAGGGAAAAAAAAAAAAAAAAGGAAAGCAAAATCTTTGAAACTGTAATAAAGTCAACTTATCAATTTTACCCCATGCCATTTCTAACAACTGAAGCTCTGCAGTAATTATAAGCATGGATATTTCCAAATCAGTAGTATCTCTAGCTGCAGTAAAAAAAAAAAACCAAACGAAACCTGAGAAATAATTTCATGTAAGTAAATTAAGAAGAAACATCTGGTGGAGAGAAATTTTGATTTCCACTACTCTGCAAAGCATTTATTATTTTTACTTATATATTTAAATATGAACCTCCTTTGTCTATTTCAAATACCATCACTAATTACTTAGCTGAAGATGTTATTCTAGTTTTCTCATGTGTGCAAATATTCACAAAGAGTTTTACATGCACATTATGTATAAATAGCATCTTAAAGAAACAGCTCTACAACTTAAACCATATCTATCCATGAAGTCAAAAATTATCCATAAAATTTTGTGAAAAACTTGTTTTCGGGAGATTAAAGTATTTCGGCACCACTTCATCTAGTCACTTAGCTCTATGCAACATCTCAGTTTTAGCCAACTTTTTTTCAGTCAGATTTGGTCCCAGGTATCCTATGTAACAGAAGGAACTTACTTGATTTAAAATCATTGCCTGGGAGTGGGATGCTTTTTAGAATAATGCAGCAAACCCGAGCTGTACTGGGATGCCAAGAACCAGTAGGTTCCCCAGCAGAGAATTTAACACAGTCCTGCTGCATTGGTCAGAGAAGATTTGGGCAAAGAACTGCTTTCCTTCCCCCTTTATCTCCTCCTATCCCTTCACTATTGTCCTCACCTCTTAACTTCATCATGCTTAACCAATGCTTTAAAAACTTGGGCATCCTCACATACCTAAGTCTACAGGAAAAACAATCTATTACCAAAGTTAAAAATCAAAGCACAGCTTAGTTGGAAAGGTCTGGCCTTAGTTGTGCTGACTTTCTTATTTTAAGACAATACACAGAAAAAAATCACAGCAAACTGTATACGAACATTGAAAAACTGTCAGGAAGAAAGAAACAGAAAATTCACTAAAAAGTATGGTATTTTACTTGACTGGAACAGCCTTAAGCCTTGCAAAATTTAAATCTTTTCCTGACACACCTCTCTGATCAGTACTTCATTATTTTGTAAGCTAGTTGCAGACTTGCTTTAAACTTTTGCTCTGTCTGATCCCAGGAATGAGGATGCTGATACAGGAGTTGAAAAAGTAAGACGTAGGGCAACACCCAAGGCAAGCAGTATGCAATAGCTCTCTGTAATCATCAATGTGGAAGCAGCAATGAACTTTTCAGCACCAACAAATCAAACAAGTATGCTTGTGAAAGAATATTATTATAATTTACCAGTGTCTGGTATTTCTGAAGACGTAAAAGTTTGGAGAGTAGAAATAACAGGAAGAGAGTCATGTGAAGCTGGAAAATAAAAGCAAAAATAATGCTGTGTGGTTTTGAAGTGACAAGAAACATTCTGCAACAGCATCATATTCCTTCATAAGCTGACAAAACTTCTGGGTAATATTTAACACATTATGTTCCACAGAAAGGTAGAGTCTGAAATGTACAGTAACTGTTAAATGTGACTTCAAAATGATTCCCAAAAACATGCATTAATACCTAATGCATTTAATGACCAAATTGTTATCAGACTCACACAAAAAGAAAGTGAAATACAGAGTTAAAAAGAGGAAATACAAGGCTATTCTAAATAGGAGAACAAATTATGGATAAAAAGTAGCAAACTGTAACTTCATGGAATTTTTTTCTAGGATCAGGAAGGAGGATATCCTGGTGCTGAAACTGGAGAAGGAAAAAGGATGACAAAACAGGAATGGACCACATGAAACATAAAAACCGTCTTTTGTCAGACGTGAACAGTTGATTGTTGTAATCAATCTCGCCCTCAGTAATGGATTTCCTTCAATGTTAATTTCTTCCAAAAACATAAGCATCAGGCATTACACTATTGGCATGCTAATGAAATGAAATCTTTCCAACTGGCTCTCATTTTATTTTTTTTTCCTTCTTTTGGAAAACTGTCAGTTGCCCCAGACAAATAACATCTATAAAATAAGAGAAACACATAATAGAAATTTTGTAAGGACCAACTAGAAAGCATCTGAATCTTCAGGGATATGTTTTTATAGTGCCAGTTTAGAAATCTGGGCAGAATTATGCCTGTGTTTATACAGAAAGGCTAAAAGAGCAACAGTTTCAAAACATGTTGGAATTTCTTCAGTTTTCATTCTTCTCTTACAACTCAGAATCCTTCAGCAAATCTGGATATCCTACTTAGGAAATTCAGGTGTGGACAGTCCAATTTAAATTTGGTATTTACAGTAAGTTCAATTTAATTTTAAAACTAAGAATTACATGCTGTTGCCAAACATGGAAACCCCCTTAAACTACTAGTTAAGTATTTCATATAAAATGTCACAAAGAGATCTGACTTTTGATGCAGGGTTTTAATATCTACAGCTAGTCTTCATTTACGTCAAACTGAAGAAACTATTTAATGGGAAGCACTATGTCTCCTCCAAAAATTCCCAACTGTCGGGAGGATTAGCCCCATGAGAAACCATTACCGGATTGGGTTGGTTGTACTTCTGTGGTACCAGGTGGTTTGGATCCTGAAGAAACAGTCTGTTTTTCCTCAAAAGCTGAAAAAAGAATCTAAGCTTAAAATGCTGAGAGAGCTGTGACTTGATGGATTAGCATCAAATAGCTGAGTGAGGGCTGTGCAGCTCCAGACGACGCTAACACAAAGCTGAGCAAGATGGCAGATGGCCTACAGCGAGACGTGAGACAGTGGCCGCGACAAGGGGAGCTGATGGCTGGAAACACAGGTTTATGGCCTTGAAATGCAAGTTCCACATGCTTAAAAGAACTCTTACCAGCAAGGAATTCTCTCTTATTAAATTCTCTGGGTAAGAGCTGCAGCTATACCGAAAGAAATAAGGTAACGAGACGTGACAACACTATCTTTAGGCAGTTTTAAAACTGACAACAAATACATTTTCAGGTAGTTACACAGACACAAGAATGGTGAATAAGCAGCTCTCTGCGAGTGTTGGTAGCCAAGATTAACATTTGCAGATCTACATGATGCTAAGATAATGGAAAAAAAATCATGGAACTGAACTGCTAATTACCCATTTCCATCTCTCTCGTTTCTGCAGAAGGTAGAGATATGGATTTCAAGGCTGGACTCTGAGTAGCTAAGAGCAAACATGAAACAAAATTTTATCATTCCAAGACAGACTCTTTCCTTGCAAATGATACAAAACCTAATTTCAACTGTTACTAGCAAGGGTTTTTTTGTTTGAAGGTCTCTTTGTTCCATTAATTTCTACCCCATTCATTTTTGGGCATATGCTATCTAATCAAGCTGAATCCTTACTACTTAAGAGGATTTTATTCACAGCAAGGCAGCTACAACCAAAACACAATATATTTGACATTCACACCATTTGCAGGTCTCTAGTCACTATTGCATAACTATTTCTAAAGGAGTTGCAATGGCAAAAGATAAGGAAAGAGTAGTACTATGAAATCAGTGAAATAATTGTTAAAGTTAGTAAGCAACACATACTATCTGTTATCTGTAATGAAGATTATTACAAACACGTTCTGGTTTGTTCACTTTGAAGTATGGATAACCTGAAGTGTGCTTTAATGAAAATGGAGTCAAGATGGAATTGGGCATTCTTACTTAAAAGCCATCATGAACAAGCTTCCACCATGTGCAGGTTTTGCACTACTGTCCTGCTACAGATCCTACCCAGCCGTGTGTACTGGTCAGTAAGTATTTTTCTTTCTGTTAAAATCCCCCTTCAAATAATTAAGTGTAGGGTTCATTTCTAGTATAGGAAATATGAATGTAGGCCAAAAAATGAACAGCCTTTTTTCCCATACATTAGACCTGCTTTCCTATTTACTTTAATCCATCTTATCACATCAACAATTTGGATCCCAGGTGACTATCCTGATAGAGTTGGACTCAGCAGCTGGACCAGATGATCATTGTATGTGTCCGCAGAGACACAATAAGACACTCTGACACCTGCTAGGTTCAGCAGAAAGAAGCAAAATGACTACGGTTTATTGACACTACATTATTCTTATACACATTCCAATACTTAAGTAAACATTGGCTCTATTTACATAACTGTGTGAGAAAATCTCTGACTCCAAGGT
Source organism: Platysteira castanea (assembly GCA_013397175.1). Taxonomy (NCBI): domain Eukaryota; kingdom Metazoa; phylum Chordata; class Aves; order Passeriformes; genus Platysteira; species Platysteira castanea. The sequence continues at coordinate 749,218 of VYXC01012426.1, read as the reverse complement.
TAAAAACAGAAGGCTTACAGAATTCCAGGGCAACAATTGTAGGTCCCTTGCAAATGAAACCATTCTATTCTATATTTATAGAGAAGAAAATACTACCAGCAAAAGCCATATGATTCACAGATTTTGACAAAAGCTTCCATTGATCCATTTATATCCAGTAAGAACTAGATGAGGTGGGCAACAGGCATCAGAACATCAGAAGGCATTGAAGACACGTTAACAAAGCTATCTTTTCAGAAATATTTGAATTCAAAATATACTGACCACACAGGAAGTTTACAAAACAAAGGAGAGATCTCCCTCTAGCACAATCAAGATAGAAAAATAAAGAAAAACATTCTTCAGGGGAACTAGGGCAGAACACAAGTGAGATGCAGTTGAACTTCATAAATTAAATTTTGCTTTCTTTGCTGATTTTATGACAGCAGGTGATCTAGGCATGCAGAGGCACAGTGTAGAGAAATTTCCTCTGTATAACCACCCCCTGACTCTCACAGAATATCTTTGACTTCAGCAGTGACTTCACGGGGAGCACAGATGCTCCAGCCGACCTAATGACTGGACCTAGCTTCACATAATGAAATCCCACTTTTGCCAAGTGAAACTGTTCAGAGGGAATGGAGGACATGAGGACAAGACCAGAATAAATAATTGAATGAAGCACTTCTTTTTTCCTCAAGTATTGCTATTATTCCACCTTTACCCCTGAGACAAACATACAATTAGATTATTATTCCCTTTTCTTTTTTGCAGAAAGAAGAAATAATTTTCAGGTTTTCAGCTACATTTATAGCAAATAGGTTCTTAAATCATCATGTCTCTCTCTTTCCAGTGCTGCCTCTAACTGGATTTAACCAAATATCTTTCACTACAGTGAAAACAAATGTCTCTCCCCATCCCTTCAAACATATCTGGAAAAGAGCTGTCAAAAAATCTATCAAGTTAAGAACAAACTGTGAAGATTATTTTCATGTACTTGAGAATCTGCTTTAAATATACATTTCAAGAAATAAGAGGTGTTCCTGGAAATTATTTTAAAATTTCGTGGACTACATTAAGCAAAAGTATTCTGTCTAAATAAGCCAGGACTATTCTGTGATAACTTCTTGACTAATGCTTAATGAAATATACATGAATCTGATTCAAGGGCCCTTTGGATAACTAGTGTAATAGCTGTTAATACAGAAAGCAGCAACAAGCAACAGTTTTGCTATTGCAAAAAACTACAAACACAACCACAGAGAAAATACAGGCCTGTTATGAAATCAGTGGTCTTGGGAAAGGAAGACACAGGGTACAACGCAGAGGAGTAGAGACATGAGATGGTTAGAAACGGGGACTAGGGTTGGCACTGGACACCCCCTGCCACAAAAAGCTCAACAATGTCACTTGTAAAAACTGCACCCTTGGAGCTGGACAAAACTTAGTTTAGGGTAACAACAAGGACACAGAAATAATATCTAACATACACAAATAGCCCCCTATGCAGTGAATTCACATCTGAGATATTTCCCAGCAGAAGAAAGTACGAAAGAAGGGAAGAGGAAGAAAGCATCCACAGAAACATCATATTCTTCCCAGCACAGGGCTCCAGATGCTCATAACTTGCTGAAACATCCTCACTCATCACCAACACAGATCACCGAGCTTAGTTGTGTAATGAAAGGGCGTACAAAGCACCACAAAAAGGGTAGAATATAAGAAGCTTGTGTGTTGCTGTTTTAATTATTTTACTTCTCTTACTGGGATAAGTTTTGTGAAGATAACTTTTCACTAAAGTTTACTCATATTTACAAAGAAAGTAATTACCAAGTTCTGTCAATGGACTTTTTGGAGCATCAGGGATTCTGGATCCAGAAGGAAGTAGCTGTATTTCATTAGAAACTATGATAAAAAAAATAACCAAACTTTACTTGCTTAAGAATACTACAGGGCACAACATGGACCACTCACACCTGAAAACAATGATATTTAATAAAAAAGAAAAAGTAGTTCCAACCTAGAAAAAAACTCACATAAATTGTCACTTAAAAAGGCATGCATCTTTTTTCCCCCTAACTGTTAAACAAAGATCTATCAATCATGGGATTTTGACAGTGAATATCTATCAGTAATTATGAGCACCAAGTTTAAAATTAATCAATGATCCATCTTGATTAATATTGATACTTCAATCTTTGAAACATAGCAAAACCAAGGAAAGTTGAGTATGGTTAAAAAAAGCTGATTAAAAGTTAAAATAAAATTAGATTGACTGATGGTTTAGCTTCAGTAAATTCTGGAAATCTGCTGTCAAGTCTAAATGAAAAAAGAAAAAAGTGAGAGTAAGACATTAATGTGAATCAATAGGATTGTGTAAAATGCATTTATTGAGAAGCATTAGCAGTCCTCTTCATGGAAAGATCTGCATTTCAGTCCTGCAAACATTTCTGGTCCTTCCCTTTATCATACATCCTCCTGTATGCAGGCCAGTTGTGCTCTAGAAAAATCTAAGCAAAGTTTTAAAAAAAGATAAAATTAAGTACAACCTCAAGTTTAGATCTGTCTTCATAATTTCGCATGGCTCAGGGAAGAAAGTACAAGGAATAAAATCAACTTTAGAGAATTTAGAATTCTGAATTCCCAAACTAAATAGGTGTCACACCAAATCACAAAACTAACCATACAATATTGAGACAAAAAATAAAAAATATCAGTAGAGCTTCTCTTTCCTCCAAGGCAAATAAAATTATATCCCATCACATGCAATACAAAATTGTTCTTATTCATAGCTGTTGATGTTACCCTAATGAACCTGTAATCAGAAGAAAATCAAGGAAATAATTATTTCAATTCTATCACTGAGGTCAATTTTACAGATGGAAATTTTATGTTATGTCAACCATGTAGATCACTCAGACAGAAAGTATTAATTTGAAAAATCAAATTGAATCACGCAGTCAAATCTGTGAAAGCCAGGGTTCAGCTAGAGCTAGGTGCATCCTGCTTTACAATTCATCCCAGCATTAGTCACTGCAACCACAAAAGGAATCAGAATATTTTAATCAGGACTTCCTTTGGAGTCAACACAAAGAGGATGCAGCAAGTAGTAGAAAAATTCTGCTGGAGATAAAACAGCATTTAATGTAGAAAGAATGTAAAAAAAGCAAAATTAGTTACCCGGTATGTTTTGAGTTTGCACCAGTTTGGGTTTAGGCGTTGATTTAAATTCCTCAGGTCCATGTGTTTTCTCAGCCTGAGCTAGAAGAAAGAAGTCTAATGTAATTTAAAATCCCTCTGAACTTTTCTTTATCTACTGCTGCTTTTCTTATTACCATTTCATGTCACCTGATTAGAATGATTTCTACAGCAGCTCAACTCCATCATGATTAATATTTACTTCTGTTTTCAGATGTGAAATCTATACGATGTTTCGGACTTATCTTGCTGCAGTTTTATATTAATGAAAGAAAATATAAGTCATGATGAGCAAAGCAGTGGTCAGAAACTCACACTGTACTTCTGTTACAACCTTCTAAATTCATTGTGTAAAATTGTGTGAAATGCATTTTACATCATAAAGTGCATTTACAAATATTTTCCCTGTTATTCAGAATGATGTTTAATCCTTCTAATATAATAATTTTCAGGAACATAATAAATACTCACCTGTAATACCTCAGCTCTTTCATTTTTCTAGTAATTATAGAATAGGTTTTGTTTTCCGTTCATTCTTCTAATTCTACATTTCCAGAGTAATACATGGCCAGTTTATTAAAAAAACATTAAATGTACCTAAACTGAATTGTTGGCCATATTTTAATATACTACTGCCTAACTATACTCTGCCAGCTGTTTCACATAACAATTAAAGCCAATGGTAAGTAAGTCAAGGTCACTTCTTTCCTCTATATCTATATCTAGCTGCAGATGCCAGAGATGTTTAATTAGTCATACAATGCACAGAATTGGTCATCTAAGATTGTAAATGACAAAGCTTATGGATATGGAACACAGAATGGTAAAGTCTCAGCCTTGAATGTCCCAAGAGCATTAATTCCCTCTACAGAGCAAACTGCACAGTATTTAGCACACGCTGCCATTTGGAAGAGATGTTTAATACTGGTGGTTGGCATCAATATAGTTTTAGTAATACTAATACTAAATTTTAGTATTAATTTAATAAAAGATCACTTTCTTTTTCAGACACAATAGAAGACAGTTTGGTTTTCCTGCATGCTCTCCAAGCTTTTTCCACAATCTACTCAACATGCTTCAAGCAAGAACGGATCATGGAGGTTTATTAGCTTCTTATTTCATTTAGTGAAAAAAATGTGGTGTTTCCCACATTCTACATAGTGGGATTTAGATGCTATTACAGTTACAAAAATTACACTATTTTCTAGTTTGGAGTATGGTGCTTTCAGTGCCACACAATCTCGAATCTTTACAGATGCTGCCTTGTTAGGGTTCAACTCAGCTTCTATATCAGTTACAGCGCTGATACTGTCAGTGCAAGGAGGATTTCATTGTCGAGAGAAGGTAGAGCAATTTCTCTCTATGAAACTTGTGGGAGAAAATTCACTCATAAGAAACACTGAAGCAACAGCTAACAAACCTGTACCTCAGAAGCAGTTCAAAAGCTAATATTTCTTATTGGTGAGGTGCAATAATGAAAAAAAACCCCAAAAATTCCACACTAAAAGCAAATACAGAACTCAAAATATTTTGGATTTTTTTTTTTAGAGGTCAGAGAGTTTACACTCAAATGAAACATGTCATGTCAGCTAAATTAGCTCAGCAAGCTGAACAAGATAAAGCATGTCTAGAATTGGAACAAAAGAAACCAAGCTCTCAGTTTAGCACAAAACATTGTAGGGATGACATGAAACTAAGGCAGACATTTTTGCTAAAAAAAGATACAGGAAGAAGAAAGTTTAGGCTCTGAAAGTTAAATTAGAGAAAAAAGAAATGCCTCTGACTATTCCAGGGTGCCAGTAAAACTAGGCCTAATGTAGTGGTTCAGTGCTATCTACAAAGTAAGATGTTAACACAGCCACGTTACTTTACTAACACAGCATGGAATACAGCAAGAATGCACTCAGGCAACATTTTCCTAAACTATGGTTCCTCTAATTTCTCTTGACCCTCTTTTCATCTACAGCTGGAATTAAGATATTCTGATGAAAACATTAATCTCACTGCTGATATACCATGTGAGCACAAGGGGAACTCTTCAGGGGCGAGAAGGAGGACAGGAGGAACAGAACTTGGGTGACATGGCTACAAAGGAGTTATTTCAACTGAATATTAACCCTGGTTAATGGATTCAGAGGCAGCACTTTTCATGCTTTTCATTTCAGGCCTATTCTGTATTTCACAAATCTAATTCACTAAATTTGTAGTATAACCCCTTACATAAAGAAATGAGTAGCTTTTTATTTGCTTTTTTTTTTTTATTTTTTAAAGAAACTGAAGTGCTTTCATGTCCCAGATTAATGTGCTTACATTTCTAAGTGTTGGTGGGCTCCAATTTCTCTGTGAAATTAATAGAAGGACCCATTTAGTGGAGAAAAAAGTTGTAGCAGTAGTTTGAGGCATATTAGACAACAATTCAAAGATTGAGGAAAGCACTACAGATTTGCGCTGTTGTGTTAAGAATAAATTAGTCCTGAGTGGAAAATATTGTAACAAGCCTGGCAAAAACAAAGAATGAAAGAGCTTACTAACAAGTCTTCCCGTGGAAATGCATGCCAAGGGAGGGGAGGATTGAAATTAAGAAAATGATGGGATGCCTGGTGCACAAATACGTGAAAAAAAGTTACTAAACTGTGTCATATCACAAAACACACCCTTTGGTAAGGAGCCAGTGGAATACAAGAGCAGCCCAGCTCACAGAGCCTTTCAGATAGACTGCTTGCTGAAATACTTGGAGCTCCTTTCTTCTCTTCTAGCATGGCTGATGACACAACAGCTGCTACAGCACAGAGCTCCTTTTAAATCAATGTTCTGTTGCCAGTCTGGCACCAGTCCTTAAATCTTCCACAGCAAATAATTATTATGCCTTACTCAAAGAATCCAGTATGATTTTTCAAATAGCAATGTCTGAATGAAATACGGTGAAGTAGATCCTATTGCTAAACTCAATTAATTATGCCTATATATTAAACTGTCTCTTAAATGCAACCCTTCCAAAAGGTTGGTGCTCAGATCTCTCACTTAAGTTATTCATAAAAGTCGGGCTAAAATTCTTAAATATTCAAGTTACTTTTCCATATGCCATGGCAAGACAGAATTACACTCAAAGAACATTTTTCTTTTAAAGGATTCACTTTCACTTCCCTGTTTCCTGACTATGTTTTTTTTTTCTCTTTAACTGAAATACTGCAACCATAATGGATACATTTTTCATGTAAATAATGTGACATACTCTAACATGAGGCACTGGTGCTGAGATCAAAAAATATCTGAAACTAATAGTCACCACAGGAAAAGAAAAAACAGAAGCAAAACCACAAAGGACTCTTGAAATGGAAAATGAAAATTATTCTAAATATTTCAGTAAGTAACGATTGGTGTGACAGCAATAAGAATGTGTTTAGTTGTAAGAAATCGTTACTAAATTGTTACAAAGATAGGCAGTACTTGCCAATTATTACCAATATAATGAAACACTATCCAATTTCATAAACATACAGTTCTGTGCTATGTCTAGACATGATCATGGTTATGGTTAGAAATTCTACATGCTGGTACATAAATATAATTACAGAACACAACAGAAAGGAAATGGAATGAACCAATGTTCTCCTCCTCAGGTGCTACGTCACACTCTCTACCTGACTGACCAATACTTTCCATCACAAGGAATGATACATTTTGATTCAATGAAGGCAAGCTCAAGGGCTAGGATTTGAGGGCATGGATTCTGAGGGAGAACCAACCATATAAATTTATTCAGTCCTCACTTTCACAAAAATGGCAAAGTTCTAGAAAATATACTTGCAGATTGCCAGTTCTTAAACAAGTAAAATAATCTAGTAACATAGCCACAAAGTTTAATTCCACAAGAGACCTTGAACTGTAAGAGAAACCAAACCAAACAAACAACCTAAAAAGACTGCTTATGGATTTCCAAAAAGCATCCACACATTTTCAATGCATCCTTTGATAATACATTCTTGTGAAGAAACAAATTTTTTTCCTCTTAATATTTAGGATGAACAGAAAAGAGCTATCCATATAAAGGTTTTGCAGAAAAGAAAGGATGGTTTGAAGTAGAATTTGGCAAATACACTTATCTACTGAGTAGAAAATAAAATTCTTCAAACATTTTCCCAGAAAAAAAAGAAGATGGATCAGTTAGTCTGAAAGACTGTTGTCAATGATTACATGATTTTGCTGCATTTCTTTATCCTACACCTTTTTAATTCCCTATGTATTCTTTGGGAGGGTTTTTTATTCTGTTTTTTTTAAGACTAAGATATTATGATGTAATTAAGCATAGCATTCTTTATATACTTAAGGAATAAAATAAATACAATTATATTTAAGGGCAGTATCTGCATGAATTGTGTGATGTCAAAGAAGCCACATACTACACCACTTCAGCCAACCAGGAAAGACTTGATAGATAGGATAGAGTAATGCCAGCAAGATCACGTAATATGTCTAAACCAAACCAAAGCAAACCTTTGGTCATTGTTTCCTCAAATTCCTTTTTAATTTTAAATTCTTGCCACAGTTCAAGCATCCCTTCTTCCTTTCAGCAAAGAAGTTGGCACAAGCCAGCTGTTGTGACTTGTGAAAGCAGAACCAAGACTTCAGACTCAGTTATAGGATTAGAGCCAGACTACAGAAAATGAAGATAGGCATATGTCTTCTTAAACAATTCTGAAATGTGGGTCAATAAAGTGTATGAAAAGTTAATCTTCATGATTTGACTCTCAACAATTCAGCTCTTTCCAATCCTTTTGGCCCCCAGACTGAAAACATTAAAATATGGGACTGTACTTGTAATACAAATTCATAAAGTAGTCTGTCTCTGTTACACTAACTTCTTCCTAAGCAAATGGAGGCAGTAAATCTTGCAGTATTTAAAATTTCACTTTATGTTTTTGAAGAGTTAAAATCAGCATCTTACAACACCCTTTTAAACAAGTGGTATTTTTTCAGCCCTGAATAGATGACAAAAAACTTCAGTCTTCCAAATATGCGAGTTAATATATATTTCACAGACACATAGCCTAGGATCAAATGTTATATTCCTTTCCCATGTATTTACATTAATAGGACCAGTAGGACCACTCTCCACAGGGAGAGTGTGGTTAAGATTAATATGTTCAGACCTGAACTGAAATGGAACATTGTGATGTAATCCTCTGCACCCCTGAAATAGAGCTTTTCACTGCTCTCTCTAAAGCTCTTGCAGCCATTTCACACAACCATGTTCTTATCCTTAATTTTCTTCTTCATATATTTCATTAAAGTCGGAATGTAAAGATGCATCAAAAAACCTCATTTTGCCATTTTTCACAATTTCAAGGCATCCATCACCCACAAAGATGTGGTTCTAATTCTAAGTAGTTTTATAAACCTAACAATTGTATCACCTGAAACTTTCCTCCAAAACTGGATTCAGATTTTTATCCACATTACCAGTCCTTGCTTATTCAGCCACTATCCTCCTGTTTTCCAACCACTATTTTAACAGTAGATTAAGCAGCACAAAGATGGGTTTAATTTTAGTTTATATATTTGGCAAAGACATTTCACGGGGTTTCTAAAAACAGAATTTTCATTACCTGGAAGGGACTGTGGGGAGATTTCTTGAACTTCTGGTGTTTTGGATTCAGCAGGCCATACTCCAGTTTCATTCTTAGCTAAAAGAACAGACATTAGAGAGTAATTACAAAGATATATCTGCTCCCTTTTACCACAGATTTATTTCTGTCCCACTTTAGTTTGACTAAGTAAGCCAACATGGATAAATGTGGAAAGCTGAGCACCTTTAGGACCCAATGAACTTCCTCTGCACAATCACTACAAGCTATGTTAAACACATGCATTTTTGGTTTTCTTCTCTTCATTAAAAGATACTTTAAAGATAATATTTACAGCAAGGATTTCATGACTTACGAATCATCATTTTCACTTTGCAAAAGGATTTTCAGTGTATTTTGTTTGCCTAGTATTTCTTCTTACCCAGTTTTTTCCTGGATGCTTGAGGTATGTCATCTATTGTCAGGAGAGGAGGAAGTTTCTGCTGACTTTCGTTGAGACCTGGAACAATAAGGTGCACTACAGAGAAAGATGTGTGCCATTAATTCCAGAAGAGATGAAAGCACAACGTCTGCTCTCCAAGACAGGTGGGCAACTACTACTGAACCATTGCGAGATTAGTCTGAGTATCTGGGAAATGAGTTTGTTCTATCCAGTAATTATCACTCCCATTGGTGCTATTCCCCCTTTACACCACTCCTTCTATTACCACCATTTCATGATTTATCAGAGCTGAAAACCATTCAATACTGGAACATACAACCCTGGAATATTGCAGCATCACAGATGCTGGGACATTCTGTCTGGTGGGCCAAGCAGGCTCAACACCACACTGGGTTAGTATGTGTGTGTTTGATTCACACCAATACACTGAGACTCACACAAAGAAAAGCTAAAGTTGGGCAGTTATAGAAAATATTTCCATATATAACGGACTAAGCAATAAATCCAGGAATAAATTGGTCACAAGGTGCAGGATGCAGTGAGCCTTTAATGGCTATTTCAGGCAGACCAGTAGTTCACCACGCTGAGCACTATCTGATTGACTTGCTCCCGTTTTTATGTTCTAAGACAATATTGTGTGTTCTTATAGGTCAAACAATAACAAAAAGCATGAAACTGAATGACTTGGCAGGAAACAGTAATGTCCCGAGATCTAACATCAAATTCTACAAGACTTCTGTAGTTTAATATATCAGGTCTGTGGTTGTAGAGGGGATGTTACCGTGCTACCTTAAAAGCCCAGTAAAAACAATCCCACATCTCAACAAGATCTTTGCCATAGAACTTCACTTGAAGTATGAAAGAACTCCTTGGCTTAAACACTGACAGTGTCTTCTTTTAAATCCAATGACAATAAAATGATTCTGTCTTACTTAAGCTACAGCATTCTTGAACCATCTATACCACCATTAAATGTCACAAATACCCTCTGAACCAGCCGCAAAATACCCTTTGATATGCAAGGAAAAACTATTAAGATCAAGAAAATTAAAAGCGTTTGCACAATTCGAAGTTTCAACCAGGGGTTAAGAAAAATAATAAAAATATCTTCTAGTCACCTAATATTGCTCCTGGGAGAGAAGAACTATCTGGTACTTTTGACTGTGTCCGATTTTGAATAACTGTAGAGACAACACAGGGAGATTAGAAGCTAATTTTAAAAACCTCAAAATAAGAAATAAAAACACACCAGAAACAAGCCTCAGCATTCTAAAAATGTTTCCTCAGTATTTGCAGATGAGGACACCATCCTAATCTTTTCCATATTTACATTCAGTTTAAGAGGCTGCAAACTCTGTTCCCTCTACATCATCTCTTAATTGTGCACCTCTTTCCCCTTGGTGAGAAAATCATCATATCAGTTTTGGTGAAAATGACATTCTGCGTTTATGTTATTATAGGGCCAGTTGCAGGCCCCCCCATTACCCTGACACTCATTTTAATCTCAAGTTACTCTTGCGGAGTATAAGAATAAATTAAAAAAAAATACACAAACTTACTTTGTTTGATTATTGTGACAGGGACCAACTTCTTATTATCACTGAATATAATCTGAAAAAAGAGAAAAAAAGATAAAATAGTGCTTTGGGATAACTGCCATAATAGTAACTGAACTGAGTAATAAAAATAGAGGGTTCTAATCCAATACCACGTCTGTCCCAAGTTAACACTGGATATGGCTCTGGCCCTGGTCCCTGATGGTTGTGCTATTGCTTCAGTTCCCACGGGCTAGTGTGGTAACATTGCATTTTGATCTTCTTCTATCAGCTTTGAGGTTTGCTTAATAAAAACACAGTATTTGACATCTTAGGAAACCCCAATTCTTTTTACTCTTAAGGATCTCTGGAGCACTCACTGGGGAGTGGTCCGGAATGATAAGAGAAGCTGAACTTTAACTACAGCAAAACATCTGAAACATATGCAATTAAAATTTGGTCAGAGGATAGAAATATATTCTCAGCAATACTATATTTAGATTATTCCAAAACCAGGTGCACATTTGTAAGCCATCAGTACTCTTGGGTGTGTAGCCTGATTAAAGTAGATTAGCTTAGAGTAATTTTGTTTAGTGGAATTGTTTCCAAAGCACGAGTGGTCAGTCACCCACATGCTTCTTACATTTTTATGCTAAATACTTGGACTGTTCTGCTGTTCACTTCTCTTTGACCTAGATTACTTCTTGCCTAATGTGAATATTTAATTATATTGATACCACAAAAAAAAGGAACACATGAATGGACCCCACAGTTATTAAAAGAAAAAAAAAACCTGATACCAAAGATAAATATTATGAACAAATTCTGAAAGCTTAATAATACACTCAAGTGATGACAGAAGGTAGACTGTAATGCTAACAATTTAAAAATGCTAAATATGTTAAAAGGGGAGAATTATAGTTATATTTGAGTTACAAGAAAGAAAATAACTCCAACAATCATCTTTCATGCTAAATATATTCTGCTGAAATCAGAATCAGATAATGTTAATTTTGCACTGTATGATGTCTGGTCTACTTCATGTGAAAGAACATCCGCATGAAAAGCCAGCATTTGATGACAAAGTGCTAATGATTTACCTATGTATAGCTATTTTTGTTCTATTCTAAATGGTTCTGAAAAGCTTTAAAAATAATGGTTGGGTACAGGTTAAACACATCCCAAAGTTTAAGATGCTGGAAGAAGGCCAACTCCCCAAGTAAGATGGATGTTTCCTTGGGGAAATGGATGGAGGCTACTTATTCTATGAAAGCCATTACTGTCAGCTACCTAATCACAGTTTTGCGTTGGCGTGAACACGGTCTTAAATTAAGTGGAGGTTTCAATCACTGCCATTATATGAGGATAGGAAAAATCTTCCTTCTTTATTTTTCCTTGCTTGTTACCAAGTTTTACATTTCCATTTTGTTCTCTAGTGAAAAAATTGTGTTGCAGGTGATCTGCTTTTGAAGTAGCCCTTCTATTCCTGTGACTAGCAAATGGGAAGGAATGCATTTATTAGAAGAAGGTGTTCATTTTACTGTATTTCTCATCAGAAGTCTTACAATCAAATAAACAGCTCTGAAGTTGTAGTGAGCAGTTGTGTAACCTCTACTGTAGAACTTCTAATCATAATTATTATCAGCCCTTTTACTAGTAAACAGTTCTTATATTAACAAGAGCATCCTTTCTTTGTTGAATAATAATGGATGGCTACAATGACAGCAATATAAAAATGCCAAATACATTTAAATACATTAAAAATTTAGTTTTTCACCCAAGAGTGAATAATTGACATGAAATCCAGGTTCCTCAGGTGCTGTAATTAGACTGCTCACCTTCACAAATCTGTAACTGCTGCACTTGAAATCTATCCATGTTGTCAAAGCTTTTTTCTCAGTTTCCAAAAAGTGACTACTTTAGATATTCCTATGTCTAGTAAAATTTACTACTTACACAAACTATAAGCCTGTCATCTGTAGGAATGGCACTATCAACCATATTTTTCAGACAGGGACTATAAAGCATATAGGTATTAGGAATATTAATTATTAAAACAATTGTTGCCATCATGAAAGAAGATGGCAAATAAGGTATTCCTTATTTTCGGAGGAAAACCAGAGATGAAAACTATACCATAGATCAGGCATCTTAACTTGTGACCAGATACCTACAGCACATTGCTTACAGGACTGCAAAATCTCAAATGTTCTGTGAAACAGCACATGGCAATATTACTTTAAGAGACCCTTCCTCTTTCTTTCCTTCTCTATTGTATTCTGACACTTCAAAAAGCCAAAACTAACTAGCATGCACATAAGAGACTCCTTGGTCAGTCTGGATTGAATACGTTTTGGAAGAGCAGGAGTGTTTTACTCTAGAGTTTAACAAGTAGTAGAAACTAAGAGTCCTCTTTGGCTGGAAAAACTGGGGAGGACCCCACCTTCCAGGCTGACATTATGAAATTAGAGGAACTTAACTAGACAGAAGAGGAAATAAATTTCTACTGCATTTTCTCTGCTCTACCACTACCCATTGTTTATGAAGGGAAGAAGAGTGACCATCCCTAGAGCACTTCTTTTCTTCCACTCTCTCATTATTTGCTGCTCACACAGCCCCAGGAGCTTAGACAAACTTAAAGCATGAAACTGCCAAAAGAAACACAAGATGATATGTGACCGATGTTAAAAGGGCAGAATGACTAGATGGGTTGGTAACGTTTTAATAAACAGTCTTTAAAAATGTCCTTACAGAGAAGAGCTAGGAGTTATTAGATATGAGTCATTTGCGCCTTTGGAGCAAAATAAGGCATAAACAAACTTGGCCTAAATAATGCTCGTTCTGGCTTTGCATCGATGATCTGATCACACCACTGAAACATACCCCACCTAGTGCTGTGGAAACTGAAGGAAAATGCAAACTATCTGCTTTTTGGCTTTTTGCACCACTAAAGTGAGAATGATAAGAGAATTTTTAGAATAATCTATGGAATGTTTTCATGATATTTCAGTGGAGGATGATAAAGCAGTATTGCTCTGGAGCTAAGCCCTGTGAAGATCACAAAAAAGACTAGATGTTGGCTCTGGTCCCCCTTTCATACTTGAGCTGTGCAAATATTTGGAAAACTGTTTTAGCTCACTTTCTCAGGACTTCTGCATGAATAGAATCCCTACTTCCACAGAAGCAGCATAACAGTCAGGGTTCTGGCGCAGAGGGTTTGCTAAGAGGAGCAAAGGAAATCAGCTTGCGCTCTATATCCCAGAATGAATTACCTGATCTTGGGCAGCCCTGTGTAACTTTAAAGATGCTCATGGGACCAAGGGGAAGAATGGAAAAGTTGACTTCATCAGCATAATGAGATGAGCACCCTCCTGAATATGTAACTAACTGGATTCATATTACTCACAAATAAAACATTTTCTCTTGAAGGCAAGGCATAATTATATTTCCAGTAACCTAAGCATTATACTGATCTAACTCTATATGTAATGTAATAACTGAAGTATTACTGCCCTAAATGAATGGAAATGGCCTCAAGTTGCACTGGGGAGGTTTAGATTGGATATTAGGAAAATTAGTTTTCACAGGAAGGGGTGTCAAGCACTGGAAATCACTGCCCAGGGAAGTGGTGGAGTCATCATGCCTGGAAGTGTCAAAAATGTGTGGATATGGCACTTGAGGACATGATTTGGTGATAAACATGGTGGTGGTGCTGGGTTAGCAGTTGGACTTGAGGAACTTAAAGGTCTTTTCCAGTCTTAATGATTCTATGCATACCTAATTATTCCTAGAAGAAAATGTGTTTAATGAATTATGGTTTGATTCTTGAAGGAATTCAAGGTCTGATAATTACAGACCACTTATAATATTCTGAAATATGAAAAAACAGACAATGAGAAACCATACATTACCATTTCCTACTACAAAAACACTTGGAAAATCTGAGACAGAAGAGAATTGTGAAGAATGGGTTATTCTCTTGTAATAATTAACACTCATGAGTTAACCCTTTAAAATCTCTGAAGTAAGAAGAATTCCTACAATTTTTCTTGGGAAGTTATCACACAGCCTACCTCAGGGATAGTAACTTAAAAAGAAGCAGAACAAAAAAAATCCTCCAGAAGATTATATCCTCAGCATCCTCCAGATGCTGAAACTTGCACTTTGATGAAAAAACAAGGAAAGGAAATATAAAGAAACCAAGTTAATCTCATAGTAGAACTGGTAATGCTCAGAAGTTATGACTAAAATGACTGGTTTTCACTGTATTAAAACCCACTAGCTAGTTCAATCTAGAGAGCCTTCATTTCTGCTTCAGCTCTTGGAAGAAAAAAGGTATCTGTGTACATGAATCCAAAACCAAGAGAAATCCATCCATGCTTGTTTGTGAGTGTTTATGAAAAGTCAGGTGAGGTAAAAAAAAAATCTTTAATAATATAAAAATCATCAGGTTTTTTTGTTGAAATGGTAAAAATTCTACTGTGTCACATAAAAAGATTTAATGGACAGCCTAGCAAACTTGATTAGGTTGCCCTTTCCAGCTTCCCCTGGTTCTGCAAACACTTGCCTCACATATGGGAACTATCAGTGAATTCAATGGGATGACTAATTTAGAAGACCTGAGTATATACAAAATTACTCTAAAAATCACGTCACCAAGTTAGTCCAAAGTTAACTGATCACAAAAAATATCACAGGTTAACAAACCTGACCACTACAAACGAATAAGGCAATTTTAAGTTTGGAATCTACACACGGAAACCATCAAACTCATCTTTGATAGATTGGAATAAGTGTATGTAATCATCTCAGTTACAGTTCTCAGCTATTTTGTCCATCCACACATTTAAACACTTTTCCATACAGTGCATTTAACAGACTGTTTTCTATCTTGACAATTTGTGGCCCTGATAATGTCTTTCTCACTGTAGTCTAACAGAGAATAAAAAAATTGATCACATGAAATACGAATCAGGTATAAAAAAAAAGAGACTGTTTTGCATACCTGTGTTTGGGAGTTGGGTACCAACTTGTACATATTCTGGAGTTGCCCATTTACTTTTTTACCTGTTTTGACAGAAAAATAAATAAATACATAGAATTATTTTTTTGTTTTGTCCAAAGCAAAGCAAACCAGGTTTATTCACCTTTGTCGGTAGCTAGAAAAGTTAGGAGGCCTAATTAAAAGTCTGTACAAAAACACATCATGGAAAAATTGTTTTGTCCTGTGTCTCCAGACCCATTAACAGATCTGCAAGGCCTTCTCTTCACATTTTGACAGCAAGGAAATGAAATGTATTCTTCTTAGTTTTTTTATGGTTTTGTTCATCTCAATCTATGAACAAAGTAATCCACACATTTAAACTCTGAATTTTTTCTCTTAAATTTTCCTCTGAGCTTCTAAGTAGTAGAAGTTTCTTGTGACGCAGCTGTTAAGTAAGTCAAGAAATAATTCTGTTCAGCACCTATTCTATTCTAGCACAATGCTTCAAACTTTCTCTATCTTCCACCTATCTACACTTTTCTGCTGCCTCTGCAACGATGGGTACGCAAACAAGATCCAATCTACATGTTATCATATTTTTTTTCAAATTCCATCCAAAACAGATGAGAAATAGAAAAAAAAATCAACTCTAAAGAAATATCGATTGAGATACATTTCAGTTGGAAAAAAAATCTTTCAAAGTGCTTGACACTTCTAAGGAACAGGACTTACTATTGGCCTAAATTCAAGGGAAAACTGACAGAAGTTTCATGCTGACTTCATGAGAAAATAATGGTAAGATGATCAGAAATAAGCTACTTTCATCTCCTCTGAAAAAAATTTGTTAAATAAATGCTGAACATTTGCCATGCCTTTCATGTGTTCTCAAATCATGAATTAAAAGCAGATTCTCCTCCCAACATGCCTAGTATATAACAAAAATTTGGCCTGAGGATTCAACAAATCCAGGAACATGCAAAAGAACTTTCAGATTCTAGTAATTTATATACTCTTCAGTGAGAAAAGAACATTTACGGTGAAGGATGTTTGGTTTGGGTTGAGATGCTTTCCCTATATGGGAAGTTCGTATGAAAGTATGTATGAGTTGATACAAGACAGGAAATTAGAACAGAAAAGAAGTGTCTGTTTGTGTTCATTGATAAACTATACAGGGATCTGATTACATATTTATTATAAATATACATTCTCTCTTCACCGCCCACATTTTCTGTATCTACCTGCTATACACTAAAAATATAAAAGGCTTGAATCTGAAAATGCTGACAATTTTCTGATTAGGAGATACTTCATCAATAGACCAGAAGGTAATCACAATTACCTACAATCTATGTAGGGTAATCACAAGCTCCCTGGATTTAGCTGCTGCAGCAACATCCACTGAATAAGCAAGTCTACATTCTGGACAAAAGAAATCTTATGTAAATAGAATATGAACTCTTACAAGAAAGACTCTTTCAACCAAAGTCAGTGGGTCTCCATAAACTTACAAGAATGATTCTCCTGGCATATTAGAAATGTAAAATGTCTGTAAGAAACACCATTTACAAATTTTTTATATACAAAGGGAAAATTTAGTGATGCTCATGGATGTTTTCATCGGTGTTGAACACAGTAATAAACTATTAACTCTTCATTCCCTCTTATTTTAAGTGCTGAAATATATTTCAGCACTTTCTCTGTAGATGACTTTAAGATGTTTGAAATGTAATAAAAGCCAGCCACTTGGTAAGATATCTTTAAGGCTGTGAAGCAGAGCTTTTTGTGAATCAGATATGGGAAAAGGCTACCACCATTATCATCTTTAAGCTCATGGTATAGCAATGGCATTATTCTGGACTGCTAAAACAGCTCCGTGGACACTGGGCAGGTGCTCCAAAGTTACAGCTTTGTACTTTATAATGAAGGCCAGCAAAGCTCTTTAGTAGGGAGTATGAAGGTTTTTTCAGTGTTACAAGCCACCATACTGCTCTCCTCCCTTATCCACAAGTATATTAGGCTCTGTAACTCACCTACAAGTCGAAACTTGTAAAATCAAATGAAACCAAATTTCAGCTCAAAATCTCATATGAATAAGGCTCTCTAAAGAGAATTCCCATTCTTTACACTTTGAGTCAAGCTAAAAATACTAATCATAGTAGTTTGAAGCATCTTGTGACCAACATCATGTTCAGAAATATCTTTATGCAAATGTTTGAGGAAAACAAATCAAATTGGATAATCTCTGTTAAGTCCTCCCTTTCATTAAAAGGAGGAAAACTCTGCTGATGCTTATTTCCTCTACTGGTACAAGTGATTCTTTCAGCAGTACATGTTTTCACACGGGTTAATTTGACATCACTTTTCCTACATTGTCTTGGGACTTTGGAGAAGAACCTTACGATATGACTGACAGACAGAGATGTAATACACTGCCTCCATGAAAACACAAACAAAAGCATACACGACACTCCATGCTTCAGACATGATCCATATAATACCTTGGTTGAAAATTAGCTTCAAATTCAACTTTCAAGTGGAGTCACAAAGTGCCCATTGAGGTAAGACAGGCCCTGTCTAGCTTGAAGACCAGCTTCAATGTAAATGCAGGTGTAAAAGAAGATTCTAACAATGCTAATAATTTCCATCACTCATAGTAGTTGATGGAAGAAATTAAATGGATTAGTTGGATGATGGTTGTTGGATTAGTTCATTAGTTGATCATCTTATTATTCATGGCCTAAGGAAAAAGCTTAGAATCCAGAACCCAGTCAGAAGTAAAAATATACATACTCAACCCTTAATGTGTATCTGTACTAAACACCGTTAGAGTTCTACCAACCTGCAGCAGATCCTCTGTTTGCAATGACAAGAGAACAACTTTCGGAAGACTAGGTGGCAGTTTTTAAAAAACAATATATCTCTAGTTTCAGCAATTCCTAAAATAATTTTTTAGGAGCATAATGGATGGCATTTAAACAATAAAAATCTGATCAGTAGCTTACTCTAAGTAATACCATAATAGAGGAAGAAATACAGTCAAACTCAGCAGCTATTTGATTAATTATTGTCAAATACTTACTAGAGAGAACTGTCTTATGATTCAAAGTCTTGCTCCAAATACTGTCTTCTACATTGTCTTTAACTCCAAATTCATAAGGTGTGTTTGGCTTCAGATTGTCAATCACTGTCTCTGTAGCTGGGCAGAGCTGAAACACCCATTTCTTGTCTTTACCTTTTTCTCTGTAGCGAACTGTATAGAACCTGCTCGGGGAAAAAAAATAGATCTACACAAAGGATCTCATGATAACCATTTTGTGAGGAAATAACAACAACAACAACAATAATAAAAATAATGTTGTTGTATTGTTCTTTTCTTTCTGGCTCTTTATTATTCCACATATAACGTACCCCATCGTACAGACCCTGACATTAGGAGTATCATCCAAAGAGCAAAAGGACAGTCTCCTTATTCACGAACACCTGTGTGTGTGAGGTTTTACCCACAAAGCGCAATCTCATTTTCCAAGCAGTTCCTGTGGTTCCAACATATGCCAGAACTAGTCAATTGAATCATGAGTCTGCTAGTCAAGAAGCCTCAACTGATTTCTCAAAATCTTCCATATGCAGCCAGTGAAAGGTGTTCCCATCAAAATTAGTCCAAAAACATTCTCCAGAGAAGACCAGTAATAGTCATTGTTTGTATAATACATTCCTCATTCAGAGATCCCATTAAGTACTGCCCACACTTCAAACAAAAAAATAAACCAAGACATTACTTTCAACAGTTTAAATCAATAACGTGATGAATACTAACAGATTATGAAATTAAAAGACATTTCTACAGAAATCGCCCAATTCTGTCAAGGAGCACCACCCTGAAAAAGTATGACTGCAACACTAACCAATCAAAACAAGGCAGTGGAATTTGTGAGAGCTTCAACACAAGAACTCCCCTGCTGACTATAGTCTGATTTTCAATATAAGTGCTGAATCACTACCAGAATGGAGTGGAGGTTTCTGCTCTTGGAAAGCAAATCTCAGAGAAATTTGGCAACTTTTTAATCCAAGTATTACTGAAAACTGTTACACATAACAAATAATTCATATCCATTGTCCGTATCTATCTCACATTTACATCATCTGAAAACGGACGAATTCAGCCCAGTTGTATTCTGCCACACTTGAACAGAACAACCTAAAGCTTGCAAATCAAGGTTGTGAGATTTATTACAGGTATTATATAGACAAATATATAGACAGAAAGGAAGAGAACTTAAAAGAAAGCAAACCAACCAAAAAAAAGTTCTTAAACAACCAAAAAAGTTTCAAAAGTCCATACTAAAATTACTTAGTGGACCAAATCTAATACAGTGAATGCATAAAACTGCTTTTGCTGAAGTTACAGAAGAGCACTTTCAGAGTATAGTTTACATAAAACCTGACTGTTGAGTACACAGAACTAAAACACAACCTAAAGTTGTGTTCATTACTAAAACACAACCTAAGACAAGGCAAGTGTCACTCATGGAAAATATTTCTATACATAATGGTTCACCTTGTTTACATATTTTATCTCATAACTGTCAAATTTTTTTCTTGGCACCAAAAATATAGATTCTCCTGGTTTAGTTGCTCCAATTCAGCTCATTCAGGTACTTCACCAGGTTACAAAACCAATATTTATGTTGGCTTAAATAACTTCATTAATTGTTCTACTTTGAACAGGAAAGGAAAAAAACAGGAAGAAAAAAGAAAGACAAGTAGCGAATATCCTCTCAGTTCCAGGATTACCAAGCAATAATCTGGCTCCTTACTTCTGTGGGCTGTGATCTAGTCAAATGTCAAATAACAGATCTAGCTATCATTTAAACTGACAAACACTTTTTTAAAATCGATTTTAAACAATCAATTATTGGTAACATTGAAAGAAGGAAAATTTCTTCTCCTTTATCCTTTTAATCCATTTATGTGTAGTCACACAGACATTAACCAACAGGAAAAGCTTACTTGAACTCCCTGTCACTGACTTGCAAAAAACATAACTTTAAGAAACAAATTCAATCTTCAACACAAATGCCTCTTACTGGACCTCACACAGTCTTTTGGTAAGGGATTTGGAATAAGTACAGATATCAAAGGTGAATTTAAGTGGAAACAGTCACCTTCTTCCCTTGCCTGAAAGAGGAATTTTCATTTGTTTTAATCTTCATCCTTACCTTTGCCTACCTGTTTTAGTCCAGTGGGATAGATATAAACTGACTGTATGTGATAAAAAAAAGAGTCAACTGACTCAGTTCAGTTATTGAACAATCTGAAAGAAAATCTGAATCAGAAATGAGGCAAAAAAACCTCACTAAAACCTTGTTGATAATGAATAGACTTTTAAGTGGCTGTTCCCACTTGCTTCTGGAGGAGAAAATGTTCTACTTTTAAATGCTGTTTCCACACTCGAAAATTCCTTCACTCTAATATTAATTAAAATACCAAGAACACTTGCACAACAAAAAAACCCCCAATCTTTCACTTAAATTCAAGACTATTATAAAATCTGGAAAGAAGATTTTCATAATTGTGCCAAACTATGCCATTAGAAAGAGAAACATACAGCATAGAAGAACCCCCATCTCAACTCCAAGAGAGTTAAACTATAAAAGCCTATAAAAACTTCACCAAGGGTATAATTACTTCAGTGGAAACTTGCCACAGCGAGTACTAAAAACACTGACTGCGATGACAGAATTTCCTCAACCATTTCAATAAAAGGCAATAAAAATGAAGTTCCATTTAACAATTTGCAGGTCACAATCATTTGACTATTAAAAATATCTAAATATCTGCATGTGCTTTTGGGGTAATGCAATCATTTGTTTATAGAGTAAAAATCCAGAAATGCCAAGTTTTGTCATCAAAGAACAACTCATTGTTCAACCAGACTAACAAACTGCCAAATAAAATGCAATTGCTGTGTCTGCCTGAGAACACTGTACTGATTGAATTTTGTTGTAATTTTAATTTCACCCTTTTTCAAACCTTTCTTTCATCGAAAATACCACATCAAACAGTCAACATATATAATTGAAGACATGAGAAAGCAGTAAGATCCAGTCACCACTCACATCTATCAATCCCCTTGTGGCAGTGACATACATGCACAAAATGAGTGCCGCTGGCTGAACTGGAAACACTCAGCAAAACATCTTCATAGATTCCCCCCAGAACGACAGAATGCAGGCTGAAATAGAGCGCTGTTGCATTCACGTGGAAAAGAAAGCTACACTACATGTTTCTCAAATAAAACACTTCCCATTATCTCCGTGAGGCAAGAGCAGGAAAAACTGATTGCACACCACAGGGCCCTACCAGCTCATATCCAAGTAACACACTGTGCAACAGTCCTAGGAATGCTATTCCCACCTGTGAATACTGGTTTGATGTTTCAGCAAGAAACATGGCACACCCAGTTACACTTGGTGAGATTTTATTTTAATCTAGATTCTCAGCAGGTATAAAGACCTAACAATGTTTACCTTAATTTAATATTTAATTTTGATTAGTTATTTGTTATGTGTTTTGGTGGGGGATATTTTATTAGAACAATGTTTATTGAAATCTCTTGTATTTCTATTTACAACAAATGCTAATCAAATGATTGCAGGGTTCACTCTGTTTCTTTTCCAGCTAGTGCTCTATAAAACATTAGAGCTCTTTTGTTCAACTCCATAAAAGTTAGTACCTCCCTGTCTCCCCTAAGAGGCAATGCTTCACTCACTTGAAGACACCACCAATCAGGCCCCCCTGGGGACTGTAGGGAAATTTTACCTCCTCCCTTTTTTACTAGACAGCTAAAAGGATAATAAACTCCAACAATTTAAACCAAAAGGTGTCATGAGCAGGTGAGCGGTACTGTTGCACTCAGAATTAAGTGCAGCAATAATGAGAAAAAAAAACCAAACCCCATTACAGCAGAGGAATAAAGAGCCTACATTTATCAAGACAGCATCTCCCCATGTGCATTTGGGCAACATCATCCAATGTTTAGTGTCTGCATTCTTGAAACTCTGTATCTTTTGTGATATTTTGATTTTGCTTGCCTCTACATAAGATGTACACAAAATGTAATGGCAGAAATAAAATAGGTAAAACCAATTTCATCATTTAAAGGAAGCCACAAGAGCACGAGATTTCTCCATTGGCCAACCACTCTAGTGATTACTATATCTGCAAAGCCAGTGTAAAAGACTCTCAGCCTGACACAGAAGGTTGTTTCTCTTCTATGTTCAGCTTATATGGTTTGTTTTTTAAAACTCTACAATGCAAGGAAATGCTCAGTTCAGAGACAGCCTTTTCATTGCACAAGAAATCAAAATACAATGACCGCTTTAAAGAAGCAGCACACAGGGTTTTTGCTTTTGAGATTAAGCAAATTCTATTCACTGTTAAAAGAAGTAAAATTCTAGGATGGATAGGCAAGACATTAAGTTTTCATCTGTCAGTGTGAATGATACTGTTTTGCCAAGAATTCCAGTGCCATTTTTCCATTTTTAAACCAAATTTCTTTTCAGCCAGGTTCCCAGAACATGCCCACACAGTCAAATATTCAGACACAAACAATTAGATACTGGATATCTTATAAGGCAGATGGTTTTATGAGATTTCAAGACTAGGTCAGTTTGTATAAATATCATGGGTTTATTTGGAACCAGGTCCCAACCAAAACTCAAACAACTTAATCATGACTATTTTAGTCACACATAACACTAAACAAACAATTAAGCCTTGGAGATATAAGAACATTCCAGCTCTGTGATTTTGTGTTGCCAGAGACAAAAGATTACGAAGCTAATTTCTTTTTTGTTCATAGAAATGTAATCAGAATTTTTTAAAAGATACTATTAGCATACCAGATATTTATTTATTTATAGTTAGACTTCATTAGAAGCTCAGCATCCATTTAATGTTAGAAAGTAATAAAAGAAGTGGTTTGAACTATGATTTTTCAGACACTGAGTATTGTGCAAATTGATGCATGAAGTTGATTATATTGTTTCCTTTTTTACTGCTAAGTTTACTTTAAAGTAACAGACACTGACATATATAAAAAATGGAAAGAATGACACCAGTGATAGTTACCAGTTAAGTTTGCAAAGCTCTTTCTAATTTAGTTTCCACTTTTACATGATCACTAACGTTCGCTTCTTTTACTTAAAACTTTTGGGAGAATGACAGAAATGAAGAGTAAGAGGCTCTGAAGAGGGAGAGGCTGAACAGCGACAAATCATTCAAGTTTAAACAAGCTTTTAGCATATACTCCCACAGCAGCAACTCAAAAGCATCCGAAACTCAAGAAGTGTATTTGCTGCTGTAGGTTTTCCTTTAAGAAATGCTGCTAAGTTTAAAATACATTTTGTATGACACTTGCAACACAAAGTATGACTTAATTGGCAGCTGCATAGTGACAAAAGTCTGCAAATAGGCACAGGAGGAGATAGGCACATATCTTTCTGAATTTAGAGTTTTAAAATCACTACTTCTATGTACTATACGGCATAAAGACTAAGTATGGGCTCTTCTCTGGTTTTCCCTTACTGTTTTTCTTACCTTTTTTTTTAAAGCATGAGATAAAAATGAAATAAAACACAAAATCTGTGCTACTTGCAACCATGACATTAGGACATTTAACTCACAGGCAAACCAATTTAAACAATGCCAATGTGAATTTGTCATTGTTTTTAATTTTAAAAAACCCGTACCTTCAGGTTTTAAATTTCTATTTTGCATGTATCTGAAAGCGTGTTTGTTTTTCTATACAATCCACTTAATAGAATATTATATTTTATTTTACTGTATGTATTAACCCTGCTTTCATCTAACATGGAAAATAATGTTTTTTTGTTCCACCCCCTGTACTTTTATTTTGACAGATCTGTCCACTAACATTTGTTTGAACACAGATAGGCGGAGAGGAAACAAGCTTTTCTACTCTCTTGGAAATAATAAGAGAAAGGTTCCACCAACTGTGCTTTCTGGTGTTACGTAGTTTTCATCAGTTACATAAAACTAATCAATTGAGTTTTTTGATTAAGGTATTTTTGATTTGCATTCCAGTGCTAAGGATCTGATGAGAGATAATGGTCACTTCAAGAATGCTTCAAAATTTCACCTTTCATTTTTGGTCCACAAAAATGGCAGTGAATACTTTTGCTTCAAGAAGGGATTAGCATTTGGGGTTATCTTGAAGGAAATACTCTATTGGTTTATGCACTTAAGCTCTTGGGAGTTTAACCAAAAGAATGGTTTGTTGGAAAACATCACGGTAAATATTTTTCATTGGAGTTTCTTATAAACTTCATGGATACAGAAGACCACTATGTGCCCTCAAGAAGCAAGCAATAATTTCACTGAAGCAGTAAAAGATAGTAATGTTTTTTGAGAACATGGCACCTGGTATTCCAAACTCATTTTCTCACAAAAACAGATCTTCTAAGGAATATCCCCCTGAGGTCAAACTCACACTAGAGGAAATCTTGGCCAGCAGAACTGTGCTATTCCATGTGGTTTCTATCTTCTGACTCAGTAACACGTTGAAATAACTTTTATTATGCAACATTTGTACAAAAGCCTAGCATCCACATGCAGATGATAAAATCTGAGGCCAAGAATAGTGGCTCCATTTCAGGTCATACAGAGTGACAAATTTAAACCTTGGTGGGATATTTACTGACAGAACTGAGTTAAGAGGTCATGACTGCTACGTACTGCCTATGTCAAAGATCAGAGGTTAGCCACTAACAGCAGCCTTGAGAATGACTAACAGTACATTGCAGCATGTCACAGTAAGGAGAATATGGCAGATTAAAAGGGTCAAGTCAGGCAGACTGACCCTGAAACAGACTGAAATGTCGGTGAATCTGTTACGTGCTTTTTAAGTCTATCACAATGATAACTTGCTAAGAATGGGCTACTTCCTATTTTTTTTTTCTTATTGCACATTATCAACAG
The DNA here is from genome assembly GCA_013397175.1 of Platysteira castanea. Classification (NCBI taxonomy): domain Eukaryota; kingdom Metazoa; phylum Chordata; class Aves; order Passeriformes; genus Platysteira; species Platysteira castanea. The sequence goes on along the minus strand of VYXC01012426.1, from coordinate 723,496 downwards.
TCATTCAAATTATTATCATAAATTACTAGTTTTTCTTCTACATGCTGATTAGAAATATATATGGATCTAATCTCTCTTAGAATTATAGATATATGCACCATGGTCATGTGAACAACTGTTCTCATCGTTTATACATATCGTAAGTACTTTGGTCCAGTAAAGGTAAAATAAATAAGAGCACCACTTAAGTGACTTTTTTCTTTCTTCATTAACTTCATTGTTATGCTTGATTGCAAAACAGAAATCTTCTTATAGGTATATACCCATACTTTGATAAGATCATTTGTAATTTGATTTAAATATTTTTAAACTAGCTTTTCCTATGTGACAATATTTCACTAAAATGGAGTGCACATTAAAAGTAATTCCCGAGAGGAATACATCAGAATGTATTCTAAACATAGCAAGAAACTAGTAGCACACTGCCCTAACTCAAAAACTATGCTAAAAACTTTGTTCAAACTTTGAGTTAATGAATGTCCAACAAGAAAATTCAGCTACTGAGGAGAAAACACAGAATTGATGAAGGCATGGTGGTGGATATAATTTGCCTTGAACTTCCAGCTGGATTAATACAGGATATGGGCTTCTCCTAAAGTGTTCTTCCTTCCCATTGCACAACGGGTGCTGCAGCATTGGTGCTGACACACCACATAAAGATAAATTCCTTGGTAAAAGTGGTGCTAAAACCACTATGTCAGAACAATTTATAAGCTCATCCAAGATCAGCTCATTTCTTCAGTTCCTCACAGTAGGAAAATACTTGTTTCTTTCATGATTGAAAAAGCAAAATCTAAGTCTAAACCAACTTTTATTTCTACTGAAGAAAAATCTGATCCAATTTCATCTTTGGACATTTACTAACATTCTATAACTGTTTCCTAACAAACATTAACATTTTTTCAATAGTGTTTGAAATTCTGGTTGGTGATGAAGATCCACATTTTTTCATGAGAAATTTCTGATGCTTGAAAAGGATTAGTCCTTTTGTGAGGTATGAAACTTTTGAAAGGTATGAAAATGGTCACCCTGGCTACAAGGGATTTTTTTTTAACATAACCTGTGTTTGACATCTAGTTTAACCATGTCAGCTACAGTTTTCTATGAACACCAAAGTAAGAAAATTTAAGTCTGAATTAGACAGTTAAAAATTAGACAAATATTAGATAGATTAAAAAAATGTTCTGAATAATGAAAAAACCAAAAAAGTGCATTTAAAACCCAAAAGATTACAGTTGCTCAACAGATGTAGATGCATCCCACGGGTGCAGTGTTTCTTTTTAGTTTTACAAAACACTGCTGAGTAGAATAGAGCTTCACACAAAGTAAAAGAAAGTAAAAGAATCTGTTGTTGAGGAAGAATACGAAGAGAACACAAAAAGACAAAGTAGGGATAACATCTATTTTAACAATTTAAACAATTTTATTCATCTGCCAAGGGTTAACTAAATCATAATAGTGCACTTACTTGAGAAGCTCTTCTGCACTATGACTTCTCTTGAAACTGCTACTTGGTGAGCCTTCCTGAATTTCCCACCTAATGTGCCACCCAGTAAATGCCAAAAATACTGACATAGAAGAGATCCTCTTTTACGTACAACAGAAAATTAATGAAAGCTGTGCTGTACCAATAGCAGGAAAGCAGTTTTAGTGATAAGTCAAAATAAAGGAAACAAAAAACAAATGGTGTTAAAGCATCATTCCCCCAACTCAGTACACCAAAAGACTTCTTTTATTCAGTCAGCTCTAAAGTAAAATATTTCCTGTGATTTAACACAGTTTCAATTGATTCAGATACAAACGAAGGCAGAGCCAAGGCCATTGGTTTAAGAACAAAGGATCTAGTGTGAAATAGCAAGATTCGTAATTCAGTTTGTAGACATCTGACTAAACTTGCTGTCAAGTAAAGATCTACAAGGCACTAACATGAGCAAATGAGAAACCTTACTTCATATTCAGAACTATTGTTTAGAACATTTTAATTTCCACTGCAAAATTTATTTTAATCATAGCAGAGAGCGGCACTGAATTAAATCATAGTAATAAACCCCATCTTTTTCTGTTTTGTTACCTGTCGCTAGCACAGTTACTTGTTGCTGTCCAGTCATGCTGAGGGTTGACCAGGATGCCCCAAGAGAGGAATACAGAGGTTGGGGTGAGAGTGCCAACTACCAGCTGCAGAGGCTTTTGCGTCTTGTTCCGACCTACATAAGAAACATATAAAGTTAATTTCTCTCTCCTGCATTATGTAGAGTAAAGGTTTTGTGGTTGGATAATTAAGTAAATGAAGATCTACTTCTCCTCTAAGCTTGAAGGGAAAGGTACAGCAGTTCTCTATTTTTCATGGTCACTATTTCTAATGTGGTTTACAGAGAAGTGTCCATGGTTACTTTTTCAACCTAATGTTCCAGTTAAACCTAGTTTTTGAAAATGAACATTTGGTGGTTTAGATATCTTTGGAATAAGAATAAGATACAGGTAGATTAAATTAAAACCTCTGGCTGTCTTGGACTATATCACAGAAGACATGACAGAGTCCAGGACATTAAAAAGTCTCCATGGATGTGACAAAAATAGTAATTTCTTGGCAGTTTTCTCAGTAACACTGCAAATATGTCCACACATAATAAATATTTTCTAGAGTATTCTTAAGAGTAAAATAAAACCTACAAAAGTTCTTTTGCTTTTAACTGTAGGCAGATCTGAGTCAGTGTCTGTATCTGTGGGATTTTTCTCTTTTGATTACCTACTATATTGAAATCAGCCTTTGCATGATACTGAACTTCAGCTTTGCTCTGTATGGAGTACAATTCTTGTGTGGAGAAAGAACTTGTTTTAAAGAAAGTTTAAAAGTTAATAGGTGGAAATGAACAAATGATTTAGAGAAACTATTTTGAACCTGTAGTTTATGGACTGCTACAGGCCCAAGGGCAATCTCTGGTGTTTGAAAGATGATTGACTATAGGAAATCAATATATTTTTTACATCACATTACATACTTCAAAAATCTAAAGGATCTGTACCTCCTTAAAATGTACAGGTGAACAACATTTCCTGGAAGTTTTTAAACCACTGATCTAAAGAGTTTATTTCTCACTGTTATGAACCAGATTTGACTAACTTTCTTCTCATGCCTTTTGAACCCTATTATTTCTTCACTTAACAAGCCCCAGTGACAGTCTGATTTGTATTTTCAACCAATACATGTGTGTACATTTAGAAATGTTAACCATGTTGGTTTTTACTTCATGTTGACGATGAATACGTTGCTACAAAACACACATTAACAAGCAACATATATATGTTGCATTTGAAAGGTAAATCACTTTCCAAAATCTTCCCAGACATACTGCATTATACCTGGCTAAGAGCAAGAAAAAATTAAACCCAAGCATCACCAGGAACTAGGAAAAAATATCATATAAAGATCATAGAATAATTTGGGTTGGAAGGGACCTTTAAAGACCATCTAGTCTAAGTTCCCTGCCATGAGCAGGGACATCTTCAAGTGGATCAGGTTTCTCAGAGCCCTGTCCAACCTTGAGTGCTTCCAGGGACAGGTCATCAGTTTATTTTTTGCACTAGTCCAGCGATCCTGAAAGAAGTCTCCATATTAAAGTACAGAATTAAGTCTCCATATCAAAGTAAGGAATTCAGAACTAGCAATATTGATGACATGATTAAGGTCATATCAAAACACTTTGAAACAGATCAGAATAAAATTCAGATTTCTACTCTGCTGTGTACAGTTTCAGCTGGAAATATCCCTCCTCCTGTAACTTCTTGCATCAGCAAACTTAGTAGTAGTATTGATATAGGGACACACAGACAGACACACACACACTACCATTTTCCAATGAGAAACAAAGAGCATTAACATGTCTATGGATGAAGGAATACTTACTTGCCGTTTGGGAAGAATAATGTCTTTAAACATCAGAAATTACTGTTCTAAATTTCAATTCCCATTTGTAAGAACTTTATGCAAAGAATCTTTAGGTACATCTTCATGTTTTGAACACCATATGTGTGACTAGTTACTGACTAGGAATTACTGTCCTACATTTTACCCTTCCACATATGGAATTTGTGCATCCCAGTCAGATGCATACAGGTAGAAATACCTTTTCAGAGAAACCCAGTAAAAGGTTCTGTTTTCTTTCAAATTTTTAAGAAAGAGATGCAGTGATATTAAAATACCTGAACAAGATTTCTTGTTATTTGAAACACGTGCTGGTCTTACCGAAACCAAATACCGCGGTTCTGCATCTGCAAATGAATAAAAGAGCAATTAGTACAGATGTGCTATTTATTTGAAAAAGAGATTAATCTGAAATTAACAAGAAAAAGTCAAATAGTCAGTAGATGCTTGACACATTATCCAGTCTTCGTGATCTTCAGGCTGTTTTCTTTAAAATTCATTGAGTTGAAAATAATAAATGCTTTGACTAAAACAAGGTTGAAATGTTTATTTTAGTTTGGGGAATTCCTCTTCAGAAATAAGATTTTCCCTTTGTCTTAAAACCAGATGTCAGAGATTTATGCCCTTCTTAATTATTTAAAACCAATTCTCTCTGAACTGCAGCATGAGAGAAGCTGTCATAGGAGATTCCAGCAAGATATTCACAAGCAGAATTTGGCTCACCATATACTGACCAAAATTATTTTTACTATAGCTTTTAGAAAACAGGATTACTCTATGTAAAATTCTAATTCTAGTTTAGATACATTTGTCTAAATGTATAACTACAGATGAGAGACTGAATTTCCTGCATATTTCAGTGTAACAGGCACCTTGAATTCTACCAGTTGAACAGAACCATTAAGAAATCATTCAGTCTTCTCTTACACTCATATTTCTGTGAAGAGACAGAAAAGAAAAGCAGTGCCAAAGAAAATCCAAATCTTGCTACTGAAAAGGCTCTGCCAGTGCGGGGGGAAAGCACTCTAACTTCACTGGTTCTATGCATCTAACTCACCGGAAACCCATACTATGGGTGTACTTTAATTGTTAAATCATTCTTTTTCAGTGGGGTTTATCTGCACCCAGTAGCCTAGATAAGCATTGAAAATAGCTGTTCAAAACAATGTGGAAAAAAAGAATTAGTTAAAAAAAGGAACCCCAAAGTGCAAATGCATCTTCATTTACAGAAAATGGTTTTTAATATTTGGAGGGGTACACAAGTGTGGGACCTGTGTAACCATCTGGACATTTTTTGTATTGAGACTGAAAACTAGAAATAAGCAACACTTCAAAATAATTTTGTTTCCCTCTATTTTGAACCCAGTTTTCTCCTCTGCATTTATGCCCACTTATGAGACTGTTATAACTCTCACCAAGTATTCAACAGGATTATTTTAAAGCACGACCTCAAAAGTTTGAGAACTACAAAGCCAGTCTCCAAAACTCTAAAAATTTATTGGTTTATCAATACAATGTCCAAGGATTATGAAAGAAAGTTATTCAAAGTACTTTGAAACATTTTTTTCCCTGCTCCATAAATGGAAAAATTAATTCTGGCTGAGATCTGATATTACTTGTGTAGCAGTATAGAAATAGATTAACTGCTAAACAAAATACGGCAATAAACAAAGACTGTTAATGACTCACTGGACATCTCAGCTACAAAACCTGGCAGTTTTCAGGATTCATTAGTTCTAGCAGGTGTTTTTGTTCTGTAACAAAGTGTTCTCTAAGGAAATATTTTGTGTTATGTGCTGTTCATTAAGCTTTATTTTGGTGGATTTAACAAATGTTGCCTTAATAAAGAATACAACATATCCCCATTTTGCAGAGAACTCATGGCTCTTCTGACTGTAATACAACCTACGAAAGGAAGTATTCAGGAAAACAGCCTGAGACTAGATGTTGAGAAAGTGCCGTTATAGAAAGGACAGATTTAAAAAATACCACTTCTCTAGAACCACTGAATTTAAGACAATATTATGATAATTATAACTGAATACGAATACGAAATTGTTAAACAAGTCCGTTCAATAGCTGGGATACAACAATAAATTTCTGTTCTATACTTAATAAAAGCTATATCTTAATTTAGAAATATGATTCCATGATTCCTGAGCAGAACCACCCACGCTACTCTATAGATATTAAGAGTAGAGCAACTGTAATTGATGTTAAATTGATTGGTTTGATGCACAGTATCAAGGCATTATGCGTGGACTGGAGGACACATGCCTTGAAATGCTTTTATTCTGGGCAGATATACATTCTATATCCATTGCACCTGAAATTAAAAAATGCAGAGAGCTTTTTCAATATCATATAATGAGCCCTGACTTATTAGAAATGGGAGTTCTTTCTTAGTCTTCCACTGCAATTCAACATTTCTTTTAATAAGTTCAGAAAACTACTGAGTTTTCACACTGATTGAGCCTTCTTGCTGAAAATATGACTATCAGTCATCATCACATTGCTGAAATCAACTATGACTCAATTCATTTTCAGGGCGTTAAAACATTGCCTCACCCATGTATTAAACTCTGTCAAGTTACAGGAACTATTTCATGATAATATGTGTTCTTTTATGATGCCTATATATTCATAATCCATTCCACAGATCCATGTCTATAAGAAGCAGGAATCTTGGAGAGAAGTGAGTAAAACAGGAAAAGAAAATTAAAATTCTGTGAAATATCAGAACTTAAATAAAACTATAACTTACCTTGCACTAATTCATATTGATGCTTAAGAGATAAATTGCTGAAATAAGTGGTAGGTAGGAAAATGTGACTGTCAGTCATAAAAATATGGTTGTCTGACTGGATGTAATTATGATTCACAGAATATATCAACTATTTACATGAAAATATATTTAAGAAGAGAAGCTCATTTGAAAGATAAAATTATAACCCCAAGTAAAAGCAAACTACACCATAGAGTACAGACAATCCCATTTGCAACGGAATATTTCCTTTTTTCTTTGTACTGTATTCGGTAAGAAAAAGATAGTTACATAGTTAAGATCAACAGTGAAATGTCTGGACACAGATGCATGAATCCAACATCTGCACCCAAAAATCATTTCAACGTTAGTCAGTATATAACAGAGACATATATGATAAAGACACGAGACATAGATCTGTCTGTCTCTCATCTGTGAGGGCCCACAGTCTCATAAATGAAGGACCCCTAAAAAACAACGCAAGCTTTAACAAGTTAAGTTTGAAATACATTTGCAAATTTGCTATGAAAATCTTATCAGCTCCTTGATGCCACAAGGATAACATCTTGTGATAACACATTCTTGGAGGGCTGTTACTCTTAAACCACTAGTTTGGACCTATTACTGTCTAACCCTCTTTATTAAGGCTAGAATAACAAATACCTTGGCTAAGAGCTCCTTTCAGATCAGAAATAAAGTCCAAATAGTGACCATCTTCAATTCTTTAGCCAAAAAATACTCTAGGAAAAGGCCCACATGTACCAGAGAAGTGCTACTTGATAAATCCATGTCTAATTCTTAGTGGTGTAATTCCCCAAACGTACTATTATATTAATAAATAAAATTATTAAAGGAAAAAGGCTTCTATTACCCACCTTAACAGCTTATGAAGAAAACCAGAACAAAACAAAAATACATGCCACTGACATGTCAGATTAACGTAGGAGAACACTTACTTCCACATGCCATGAGCTAGGCTATCAAATTAGTGGCAGCAGGCAACTAACATACACCACAAAATGCTAGGAAATTCTGCTTCTGTCCAAGCACACCATCCAATATGCACTTGAAAGCAAAACAATGTAAGAATGAACTTAGAATAAATCTTAAAATAGTGTTACAAATGTATCATTAGAATTCATAGACCACCGGATTCAGAATCAAAACAAAGAATTTTTTGGCTTCAGGCTGCAAATCCTTAATCTGTAGTTAGGGATTGCTAAAGATTTACCATGGGATGTTGTTAAGGGCAAAAGCTGGAGGAAGGGGAGGATGGAAAGTATTGTAGTGTAACAAGCATGGGAAGAGACAGAGAAGAGGGACAAAGAGGCTGGCATGAATGAACTCACTGCTGATCAATGCACTTGTCTAGAGGAAGAGGCATCTGCTGACCTCCTCCAGGTCCTCCCTTCCACTAGGCTCAGCTAACATTAGCAGTGAGAACCTGGTTTCTGCTAACTTAGCAGGAGAAAACATAATTCTGAATTCACATTGTTTGGCATCTTGAAAAGCAGGTAGGTAACACATCTGTGAATTTCTGGTATTTGATCAGATATAAGAAACTGCACAGAAAGACCTTTTAGCTAAGAACTGCTCCAGCACAGATCCCTGAATTACACTTTTTAAAATGTGTTCAAGTTGGTACTAGAATACTTTCATATATATACATAAACACCAAATTCACCCACCACTTATTGAGGTTGTTATAAAGCAGGATTATTACCATTACATTCTCCTCTTACACTGTACAATCTTGTTCAAGAAAAGGAAAAGTAAAAGCATTGCCCAACTTTGAGCTGATTTTAGAAACTGAAAGGGAAAATAATTTTGTTCACTCTGTTAAGTAATCGCTGTTCATTCTTACAAAACTTTCCTGTCTCCATCCAATTTTCTTGGTTTTTCCAACAGTATCAACAACTTCTAGGAGGCTGGCTTGCAATCTTCCTAGCCAAGTCAGAAAAGACTAACACAAAATTCTTAAGCAAAACTCTTTCTCTACAAGTCAGGAAGATTGAAAAAATTAGGATAAAGGTTTAAGTCAAGCCCAGAGCTTTTGCATGGGTCTATTCATCTTTTCATTAGTCTAGCTGAATTAATATCTTGATGTCTTTTGACACTGTCTGAATAGCTGTCATGACCAATAATAACGTTGTTTACTGTCGTGTAAGCACATAAAGTACACTCAGCACAAAACACACCTGGGGTCCTGTTAAAGAGGCATAATTCTTGGAAACAAACTTTGCGGCTGGCTTGTCACTGTCATTTACCCTTCAGTGTGATTCAGACCTATCTGCTAGTGTATGAAGCTGCTCAAGACTTTGCTGCCAGCATAAACTCATTACAAGTTCAGGAAATCCGATAGAATTCTTCTCTCTTTGCACATGCCCCTCTGCAGGTAGATCCCAGTTTATGGATAATGTTATGCAATTGGTGCCTCAGTTATTTTATAATTTGCAAAACAAAGTGAAAACAGATATTTTAAGATAAGAATCTTTGCAGTGAGGTGCTAAATATTTTAATGGATGAAACATAGGTCAATGTCACACTTTGTACAAAGCCATGTATCTCTCCTGAAAATCCTAGGAAATTTCATATCCTTATTAATTTCTTTAAAAATATATGCACCTGTAGACACATAATTTTATAAACTAATACATCTGCTGCATAATTTTATAAATTAATATATCAAGCTTCCTGTTAACAGGACCATAAGAGGTGTGTGACCCAGCAAAAAAGCTGACAATAAATTTCATTGTAATCTACAATGGGTTGGAAATATGTAATTTTTGGGCCTTAGAAATACATATTGTGTATATTGTGTCATCTTCCATATTCCAGTTCCAACTGGGGACAATTACCCCAAACAGGATACTGATTATGCTGCTCCAGTAACAAAACCAGGGATACAGAGCTAAATCAAGGAAATTTGGAAATGTCTTTTAGGCACTTCATTCTACCTTGTAGAGCTATACTCTTTGTTAGAAAGGACAAATGATATTTTAAGGGATTGATGCATTTTAGGAAGGGAATAATGACTTATATGTGAAGTCTATGTGTTTTCTTACACTGGCCTAACACCTAAATTAATGATTTATTTTTTTTTTTCAGTAGAGTCTATGGCTGATTGCATATATGTACGATTTTTCCTTAAAACTCTTCACAGAATAAACCATTTTAATACTACTAGAATAAGATCCACTTTCACGGATCTTCCATTCTTGTGGATCTAATCACTCTCCCAGGAGATTATATTCCACAGCAATGTTCCTTAATGCATTAGAAAAACATATCTTTTAGAGACTAACAAATGCCCTTAAATCTCCATTTCTAATCTTTACCTTTTGAACCAATTTAAGGTTGTGATCATAGTCTCTAAATTGACTGGGAATGGTATTCTCTTTCCATGAACCACTAAAACTTACAAGAAAGGAGGAAACACTAAATTTTATTAGTCTTGCTCTGAATAGACCACGATGATTTTTCATATTCAGGAACCACTTCCTCCACATCCTGTTCAATAAAAGCCTTCCCTACTACTGTAAAGCCTGTAAACTTACCTGATTTCTGTAAAATTCAGATAAGTCAGAGCATGAGAGGACCAAGAAGGAGTTCTCAGGGCAAAAATAATGTCTTCTGTATAAACCTAGTTGTTCTGACTGTGGAAAAATATGTGGAACCCTCTGAAGACCATTTTCAGAGAGTGCAGTGGCACTTGGATCACTAGAATATCTAGAACACGGGATAGACAACTTTGAGTGTGGATATTAAAAAATACATTGTTTTAGTATGAAGATAGTGTACTAGGCCAACTTCTTCACACATGAGATGTACTAGGAGTACAAAGACAGTCTAAGATTTTTCAGCAATAGGGTCTACGGGGTTCATATCTTTGGCATGTTTCTTGAGAGTATGTTTTTTGTCCCTCTACAACACCTTGCTTTTTCTAGAATCAGTATAAAGTGTATGGTAGAGCTGAAGTCTCTGGCTGCCACAATAAAACTTAATTGCTATTCCCAGAATTAAAATCATTCTGCAATTCTTCCAGTTTCTGCCAGCAACTGATCCCTAAATATGGTGGGGAGGAGAGAGTGTGCTAGCAATCATCTGTGTCTTCATTTCTGCCATACAACTCACTCTAAAATAGAGCCAAAAGCACCACTGACATTTATTGCTTTAGCTCGTGTTCCATACACATTTGGAGAGCACAGTCAAAGCTGCACTTTAATGTTGTGTTTAATATTTGTGAAATGGGAAAGATTATGCACTCTCTGCTTCCAATACACAAGTCCCCAAGGCATAAAATGTAACCTTAAATCTCTTAACTAAAAGCAACAGCTCCAATAAACTTACTGGTAATTGCCCTAAATAAATGTTTGCAACTTGAAGAACATATTGCTGATAACTTTTTTTACTCCTGTCTTCTCAAAGATGACATTTTCTGAAGGTTGGAAACGCTTGTCTTGGTATCTGTATTACGTTGCATTTTGCATGTTTAGAACATTCAGAAGTCACAAGCATAGACTTATTGTCACAAGGAAACGAACAACTTCTATAAGCATGAGGAAGATAAAATTTTGAAGTTATTCTCCTTTGAAATAATCATAAAGGAAGAGTATTCCTCAACATTTGTGCTCTTTCCTCTCCAGACACTCTACAGAAAATAGATATGCATGTGGTTAGTGCTCTGATGTGCTGAGAACTAAGAAGGTTCCTTGTTGCCCTGGAATTCTGTAAGCCTTCTGTTTTTAACCTTGGAGTCAGATTCTTTTTCACAGTTTTATGTAAATAGTAGCCGATGTTTACTTAACGGTATCTTCTGTTTTTCATTCCTTTTGTGATATGACCACTTTGATGAGCACCTTTCTTCTCCAGTGAGATGGAGAAGGAAGTGACATGCTCTCCAATCCCTTGTGGAGTTGGGATGCGTATAAAAATAAAATAATGTCAATAAATCGATGTCATATCCTCCTTTCTGCTGAACCTGGCCGGTGTAAGAGCCTCTTTATTGTGTCTCCTCGGACATAGTTCCTAGTTTCCAGCCATTAACTTTTATGGTTAAAGCTGCAAAATATCAATACACCTTAAATTCCAGGTGACCCTGAGCTTTCAGTTTTCAGTATTGCAATACATTAAGTATTAAAGTTTCTATTAAATAGGAAGTGCAAATGATCTACACATGATATTACACTCAGTCCTCTTCTTGCTCTTTCCTAAGATCTCAGAGTACCTCAAAAATATTAATCCTCACTACTCCTGCAACAGGCATTTTTATGCGTAATGCACAGTATACTAGAGAAAATCCTGTACATCATTCCTAGTGAACTGATTCAAAAGTTACACATAGGATGAATTAGATAAACCAGACCCAGCTTAAGTCATGGTTATGAAGTCAAACACTGGATTGGTGATAGAATTACAAAGAGATCCCAGGACTACCAACTCATGAAAAGGAAAGTTAACCTTTGCAACAGTGATCCTATCAGTTTCTAATATCTTAATTAATCTGTGTCTCACATCTTATTTTTTCGTTTTTTATTCTGCAGTTTTCAGCCTGGAGCAAACACCCACAATGGCCTTGACTGACCACATCAAAAAGATGGCAGTTATTACTTCTATGCTCCTTTCCTCCCCCTTGTTTTACACCAAGATCACCAACATTACAATGATGAGGGTAAATTGAATCATTTCAGGCTAGAAAAGCCTAAAGAAAGCAATAGGAAAATCCTTAGGGATTGGCAGATTTCTCAAATGCTCAAATCCTGATAAATAAATGTTTTAATAATTTATTCTTCCTCCTCCCTAATCCAGATAACAGAATATAATGTTCTTGACATGGTTTAACCCTCTTCCATAAAACAGCTCATGGAACTCTGTTGGTAACATCTGGCATGGAAGTTGGAGGTTAATCTATAACATGTAGTACTGGAGTAGATCCCCTCAAGAAGATGCATCATTCTGATATGAATGTTTCTGTCAAAAGGAATCAACCATACAATTCTCAAGACTGTTTCACTCTTCTTCTACTGTTTGTTAAATACAAGTACATCTCCCTTATAATCTACTTCATAGCTGCAACCTTAGGCAAACCATCCCATTTGATCCATGATGTGGTCAGTACAGCACAGTCTCTCAGTAAAATAAAAATCCCCAAAACAAATACCAGTAAGTAAACTTTTCCAAACAACAAGAACTAGTTTTTCTCCTTGAGGGATCTCCTAATTCTGCTTGGAACTGAATATCTTGACAGCAACCTTAAACAAACACAAAGAAACTCTGAGCAACAACATAATAAAAACAAAAAATTAGGCAAACAAAAAGTTCATATTCTCCTCAGTTTCTCCCCATAATTCATTACAACAACAGCATGCAAAGCAAATATGTCTTACCGAGTTCTGTTACATAGTTTTTTCCTTCTGAAGGTAAAGGAATGTACTGATTAGAAAAGAAGTTGCTTCCATAACCCAGGACAAAGCCTTGTAGTTTGGTGCTTTCACTTGGTCGAAGATACCTCATGCAAACGGTGTCATCTGTTGCATTGATCTGAACCTTCAGACTCTGCCTTTTCACTGGGGAAATAGTAAAAAAGAGGAGATCAGAATGCATTATCCTGCAATCATATATTCAGTAATGGACCATGACAATATAGCAATATAGGGCTGTTCAATTTGCTAATAGCATGCAAATGACAAATTTCTTACAGGTGATGTCTCCTGGAAACCCAGTGTATTTAAAAAAGTGAACTAACAGTCATGTAAAAAAGTGGTTGCCAACACGACTGTTTTTCCACTAGTTTAGCATTATCATTTCCTTTAACATCGACAGTTGCAGTAGTAAAACCATGCATGAAGAAAGTGGAAAAAATGCAAGTATTTTTTCCTTTAAATGCAAGAGTTATAGTAGTATTAGCCATATATAGGACCCGTAAGTGAAAAACGTGCAAGTTTTTGGTTTGATTTTTTTTGTTTGTTAGTAGAAAATATGAAGTTGTAAAATTGAGTTAATCAGTTAATCACACTCAAAAATTATGGTAGAGGATAAACAGTAACTAGATCCAAATAAAACTTCTACCATTTTTTTTTCTCTATGTTGGGCTGGAAATGTAATTTTGTATTTGGAATTACACCAGGACACCTAACTAACATAAATACTTTACCCAAAATAAAGAAACTCTTTTTAAACATTCATTTTTATGCTTTCCAGGGGAACAGCACATAAAGTAAGAAACATCTTGTATATCCATCTGCAAAAATTTAACTTGTAGCAACAGAGAATGACTTCATAACAGAATAACTAACTTTTTAGGCTACAAGTTGGTGTTTTGGCTTCTTCTTGATGGGGTAAGGGAGGATTGGTTTTTCCCTTTTCCTTCCTTGGTATGTACAATTTTAATATTCCCTTGTTACAGTTAGGCCTATTATATTTTCAGAACTGTTGAATTGCTGGCTTTTCTCCAAACTTACAACACCAGCACTGGACTAGTACATTTTGGGTTATTATTTCTCTTCTCATTCTCAAAATATAAATTTTTATCCCCAACAGATTTTCTGGCATCTGTCCAATCATGAGGGCTGAAATTAACTTATCAGGAAAAAACAGAACTTTGTAGAAAACCATTTCACTTCAGGAACTAAATCCTGAAGAAAAACAATGAGAAAAATGATATATCATTGAATAAGAATGTAGAGTGATACTAAACTTCTTTCTTTCTTTTTCTTTTTTCTTTCTTTCTTTATTTCTTTCTTTCTTTTCTTTTTTTCTTTCTTTCTTTCTTTCTTTCTTTCTTCCTTTTCTTTTCTTTTCTTTTCTTTTCTTTTCTTTTCTTTTCTTTTCTTTTCTTTCTTTTCACTCTCTTGGTCTTTTTTTCTTTCTTTCTTTCTCTCTTTTTCTTTCTTTCTCTCTCTCTCTCTCTCTCTTTCTTTCTCTCTCTCTTTCCCTTTCTTTCTTTCTCCCTCTCTTTCTTTCTTTCTCTCTCTCTTTCTCTCTCTCTCTTTTTCTCTCTCTCTCTTTATTTCTCGTTTTCTTTCGTTCTCTCTTTCTCTCCCTCTTTCTCCCTCTCTCAGTAATTGCTGACTGATATTCAAAGTTCCTCTAGACAAGTACATTATGATTCTCTAGTATCACCCCAACATACCCTGCTTTTTTTAGAGAAATACTAATGACTAGAGCTGCCAAGAGACCAAAACTCTCACTTTGTTTTAGTAGATGATTTGAGCATCTGCAGTTGTCTGCACACAGAATGTAAAGCCTTAAGCCAACACTTTATGCCTCTTCCCTTTATAGAAAGAAGCGTACAAGTAAAGCTGATGGAAAACATCTGCCTCCCTTCCTTTATCTAAAGACTGATCAAGCAAAATCATTCAGCCAGGAAACTGTCACAATTTTCCAAAGGCAGCTCTGCCAGGTTCCAGAAGATTGCAAGACTTCTAGAAAACTCAATTGTCTGGCACTTTTAGCAGTGCAATACCTTCACAGGGGAAAGGGTGGCAGTTGCTTCCTAATCTCCGTGACATCCTAACTTTTTATTTTCAGTATACAAGATGGCTGCAGATGTGCAACTGAATATTGACAGGGCTCCAGATAGCACAAACCAGGAAGAAAACACAGCAGATTTCAAATGCCCCTAATGAGCTTCATAAAGACACTTAGTGAAAAGTGGTAACAAAGTTAAGGATTATTATCTCTGACTGACAGTGAACTACATCTGTTTAAATTATAGATTCTTCAAAACCCTAACTTTAGAGAGTTGAGCATTATTGAAATGATGGTCTCCTGGCCTCTATTGAGTATTCATGTCTAAGAATAAAGTAAGACTTACAGTACTTAATTCAAATATGGTAATTTGATTTCCATAATAAATTTCTTAATCCGTCTAAAAACTGAATTTGCAAAAAAAAAAAAAAATTTGCNATTGCGAAGATCTGTTTAATTTAAAATTTACAATAATTTCAGTCGTTTCCCCCCCCTACAACTGTATCTACGTATCTCTCAGTTATACTTTACATCAATTTGAAGACTAATTCTGTATCAAGATTAAATTGAACTGGGTCTGATTTCAGTTAGATAGATATCATTGCTTATTCATAAGCTGTCAATTATAGTGACCAAATGTCTTTACTTTATTCTTAAAACTCTCAGTGAGGTTTCTACAATTAGAAAGTTTAAACAGGATCCCAAAACAGTAGTAGGTTTGAAATAAGACCCTTTAGACCTCTTTTTTATAGCTAGCATATCAAAACCACCAAGAGAGCTTTTAAAATCAAAGACGGTTCTAGCAGAAAATAAGCAGGAATCATGTATTTTTAAAAAGAGAGAATAAGGCAAAAAAGAAGAAAAGGAGACAAACTTGAAATTTAAAACAATGAGTCCTTGTCCTCATCACCCTGTCTTGACAGGGCATATCCTTTTCCTCTAATTTACTTTTAAGTACAGTGATGGCCTGGATGGCAACAAATATTGCAGAGTCTCTGTAGAGTTTAGGAAAAAAACCATCAGGAAAAAATTATTTAGGTTGGAAAAGACCATCAAGATCACCAAGTTTAACTGTAAACCCAGTCTTGTCAAGTCCACAACTAAACCATGTCCCCAACTGCGACATCTACCCACATTTTAAATACCTCCGGGGAGGGTGACTCAAACCTGGTCAGTCTGTTCCAATGCTTCATGACGCTTTTGGTGAAGATATTTTTCCTAATATCCAATCTAAACCTCCCCTGGCACAACTTGAGGCCATTTGCCCTTGTCCTGTCACCCGTTACCCGGGAGAAGAGGCTGAACCCCACCTGGCGCCTACACCCTCCTTTCAGGTAGTTGTAGAGAGAGGTAAGGTCACCCCTGAGCTTCCTTTTCTCCAGCTCCCTCAGCTCCTCCTCCTAAGACTTTTGCTCCAGACCCTTCACCAGCTTTGTGGCCCATCTCTGGACATGCTTCAGCTCCTCAACATCCTTCTTGCAGAGATGGATCCAAAATTTAACATAGGATTTGGAGTGCAGCCTCACCAGTGCCAAGTACAGGGAGGAGACCACTGCCATGGTCCTGCTAACCACACTATTGCTGATCCAGGCCAGGCTTCCATTGGCCTTCTTGGCCACCTGGGCACACCCTGGCTCACGTTAAGCTGCTGGTGACCAGCACACCCAGGTCCTTTCTCACCAGGCAGCTTTGGGTTGTCACAAGCCAGATGCAGGATCCAGCATTTGGCCTTGTTGAAGGTACACAATACCCACAACCTTTCCCTCACTCAGCAAGTGAGCGACCTTGTCTTAAGAGGAGATCAGGCTAGGCAAGCAGGAGCTGTCTTTCCTAAAGCCTGACCCAAAGAACAGTAAAGAGCAAGGCAGACAAATCTCCTTCACTTCAACCTAGCTGCACGTTTTTCAGGGAAAATAACTGCTAAAGCAACAACACAGATGCCACACTTCATATGACTAAACCACATTCCTATTCATGGGCTGTGTGCATTCCAGAACCACTGAAAATGAGGGATGAATATTAACTGGCAAAACAATAAATGACCAGTTTCTGGAAGCGTATGAACAGAAGTGGAGCAACCAAGGACAAGGGGAGCTCAATCCTACATGCAGCACAGACACTGCCAATCTAGTAAAGAGAGGGCCAGCCTGGAGCAATATGGATATAAGGACTTCATATAAATTAGCTTGGGAAATGGGGACTGCCCCCAAGAGTACATTAGCAATGTAGATTTCACTTGTGTTGATCTCACAGTGTTTTGAACAACTACTCAGGAAAGCATTCTCATTCTGAGTAATATGTCTCTCTTAGTCACTACTCAGATAAACATTTATTAAATATGATTGAATGGACAAGGGAAGTAATAGGAACTTAATAGTTATGATACCGCGATAAGAATCTATTTGATTTTGAGAAAATAATTTTGTTGTATTAGAATTTCAGGAGACCTTTTTTCCTGCATTCTCTTGATGAAAGACTCTAATGATAAACTAGATGCCCTCTAATTCCATTAATTTGTGTCAGTTTTTGGCATTTGTTAGTGAAACTCTGGTCTTAAGTATTTGCATTTGTAGTGTGATTCTTTTAAATTGAGGCCACTTCCAAATGGAAGATGCTGAGATCCATAACTACCTCTGAAACACAATCTTTCCCTCCATGCTTGCCAACAGAAATTCCACACTGATCTGCAAGTATTTATTCTCTTCAACAGAAGTCAATTGATGGCCAAGATCAGCAGGAGAAACTGTGCAAAGCACATCTGAAGTAAAAGCACTATGTTAAGTGCATCAGAGCACTTGCAGTGTTGGAATCACTCTAAGGAAAGGAATCTGTCTGTACTGGGAGAGAATGAAAGACAGCTTGATGAATCAGCCGCATCATAAGAGAACCAGCCACCACCAAATCTTCAGAAAGAAGAAAATAGCTACCAATGGCCTGAAGAATCCAGCTGGAAGCATCACAGTTTGGCTAGTTGGAATGCATAGGCAACAGGGGACAAAAGCAAAAAAATATTGAAACTTTTAAAAGTTTAGATGTTACTTTCACTCATACCAGGAGTCTACTGCACACTTTAAGTGTGCATGGCCTCTTGTGATCAAATACAGTCCTATTTTTTGTTTTTATCCATAGAGTGAAGATCCTTGAACTCTGCCCTACAAAACTAGAGGGTGAATACAGCTGTACTGTATTACAGCAAATTTGGCTTTGTTGCCAGAATTCCATTTGCCTTACATTGAAACTGTTTGTTTTCCACCATTTCAAAGATTTTAGGGGGCATGAAGGCAAAAGCACTGCCTCCCAGAGTGCTAGACAAATGAAGCGTGCCTTATGAAAATATATTAGCACCATCTATTTGTAAGCACAACCTCACTTATTCAAATCATTCACAGCAGTGCTTTGATTTTTTCCAAATCTGGTGTCATAGTACCACCAGGCAAGTTTTCAATTATAATCTAACACTATGAAACTTTTATTTTCTGCTCTTTTATATTTGTGTATTTATTTTGGCTGCCAAACATGGAGAAATATTGGTTGTTTGGCCACAACCCAAATATAGCTTAAAATGGGAAACATTTAAAAATAGTTCTGTTTCTATGTAGTAGAATAAACAAGACACACTTCTAAAGCAGCCACAACCACAGAATCATGGAATAATTTAGGGTGGAAGGAACTTCTCTAAGTCATCTAGTTCAACTCCCTGCTCAAAGCAGGCCTCAAGTTGCTCAGGGCCACATCCAGCTGAGTCTTGGACACCTCCAAGGACATAGATTCCATAACATCCTGGGGTAACCTGTTTCAGTGCTTAGCATACTTCTGTTTAAAAAAAAGTCCTAACATCTAACTGGAATTTCCCATATTGCAGTGTGTGCCCAGTTCCTCTTGCCAAATTACTATGCACTTTTGCAGGAAATCTGTCTCTGTATCCGTCATTCAGATAGCTGAAGACAATGTTTGATCCTTTCTCATGACAGATTACATCAAGCACTAATGTTCCTAGCTATGTAATTCACATTAACAAATACTCTGAATGATGAAAGTAGGTGTCATATGAAGAGGGCAACCATTACCTTACTAAAGGAGAGTGAGCTAACAGCCTTGCATGTAGTTTTGACATTTGCAAATGAAGTTCCCCAATTAATTATTTCTTTCTAAGTATTATGCCCACACAAGTCCAATATTGCTTCAGAAGAATAGGCTGTCAACGTGCAGCAGTTAACTTTGCAAAACACAAACAAGCATGTCTATCTACAAAAAACTAACTCTTAAACTCTCAACTTACACCTTCAAACTACTTTCGTTTCAGAGGGCAACTTTACTTGGGTGTATCAACATTCTTAATAGAACACACACAGCAAATAAAACAGCATAAACTAACTCCCCTCTTTACTTCTTTCATATCTGAGGCAATTTTAGTAATTTAAATGGTAGAGAAATTCACCACTAAAAGGGTAAAAGTAGCTGAAATACGTAGTAGGGAAACTCCTCAATAGTGATGCTCAGCTGAAGGTAGTGACTCGAAAGGAAGAGATGCACTCTGAGGGCCCAGGGTCAGCCCCATCCCTTACGGTGCCCTTTCTCACAGCACCCTTTCAAGGCTGCTGATACCTTTTCCTCCAGTTGCTGTGCACATTTAGTTTTATTAATGTTAATCAGAAATATGCTGCTCTTTAATGTTATAAACTAAATATATACTTCTGAAAGAAAATTGTCAGAGCATTTATATTACACAGGTTTTAAAAATTACACAGGTTTTAAAACTTCTTTTGCCAATTTCTCTCTAGTGATCACTACAGTTCAGAATTGAGTCAATAAGCTGTACTCATTAGTACTTTAGGATCAGTTAGGTCAATGCAGAGGTAAAGATGCAGTTATCAGCAATTCCATTTTCTATATAGCTACAAAAATCGTTGTACAAAGGAAATTTGTTGCTTATATGTTGCCATCTGTTTCGCCTGTTTTCAGGTCATTCAAGAACTTAACTGAAGTTCCACTGCCATCTTTATCACTATGTCCCTCACAAGGCTCCTTGAACATGCTGGTTTAAAGTTTTTTTTTATTGGACTTAGTAAAGTAACTGTCATTATTTTTAGGGCGCAAAGCAGAAAAGAATCTGGATTTAAACTTGGGATCTCACTTCAGTGGTCCAACCCCCAGTTCCAGCTTTCATTCTGCAGGTCATTTTTCACTATTTATTAAAATAGGAAACAAAACTGAAAACAAGAAAGAAAACTGTTGTTTGAAAATAACCAAGCCTATGGCTCTGATGGAAAAGGGAACAGGAGTTAGACTCCTGAAAACTTCTTTGACATGACTTAAAACAACCTGACCCTGGCTCCTCTTGTGAGATACTGTTTAATTTTTATTTTAAATCTTAGAAAATTCAGCTTCTCTATGTGCCCAGTTAGTAAACTCAGTTTGGTGTTTAAAGGTAAAAATTTAGTTTAAATAAAATTCAGCATTGGACAATTCAACATTTTTGAAGGATAGGGACAAAACCAAGCCTATCCATTATTTTGAATGCATAACGGCCTCTGAAACTCTTTCAAGTTGAATAATTTTTGATAGATAACACTTCTGAAATAAACAGCACACAAATTTAAAAGGACAAGAAAAGAACTCCTTGTTAATAAAACAACCCGAAAGCCTTAGTTCCATTTAGATTATGGATCACTTATTTGTAGTAGGATAAAGCTTACTTTGGATCTTATGTCTTTAGGTTCTCCAGGGCCTTGTTCCCCTGGCTTTACTCTCAAAGCTCTTTGTTTGTTGTTGTTTTTTCCAGACTGGCCTGGCACATATTTTTCTGGATGTAATTTCACCTGGATAGAGCTGATGAGACAGTGACTGCATCTTGCCCAGAAGAGCTGTCTTTCCAATCCTGGCTCCTTCTCCTGTCCAAGGAAACCTGTCCAAGGCAACTCCACCCAGGCTGGGCTATGAAGAAAACTGTGTTCTGGCCAAAGAACCTGACAGATTCCACATAAATATATTCAATAAAGGCAAGCAGAAGACTGTGGGGAGCAAGAAGAGTCTCCCAAATTTTCCAGGTCTAACTTTCTTTTTCTAAGCCTTTAAAGAGCATCAGCCAATGCAAACTCCAAAAGAGAAATGTGGTCTTTGGATATGGCCTCATACAAGGTGATTTAGAGCTGATCAGCTGAATAAGAGCTGTTCTTTAACAACAGCTCCTCAGGAGGCAAAGCTCAACAAAACACCAAGAACCTGAGCAGGTGAAGAATTCAAATGCTGTTGGTCTGGCTCTGCCCATAAACTACTAATGAATTGAAGAGATTGTTATTAAAGACCATAGACCTTAATGCAATAACTGTCTTCTAACTATGCTCATAAGCAGGCAGTGCATTATCACTGCCATTACCTACTCCATGGCAAGCAGTGTTTGGCATCACCACTTCCTTAAGCCACTTTTCCTTCACAAATATCAGTGCATTTTTGAAGACTCAAAAATCAAAGGCATAATGAAAAACACTATCTGGAACTGCAGTCACCTTTGCTTCTGCAAGAAGAGTGACGATGTTGCACTTTACAATCCAGAATGTTAGCGTTTATTACTGAGTGCACAGATAATCTGCTACATGGGTTACTGTGTATCCAGATTGTAGTGAGGGATTAATTTCTTACAGCCAGTTTGGAGTCTGTTCTGTACATGTGATCACCATTTATTACATCATAATACCTAGGGGTTTTTTTGCTGTGTGACTACGTATCTGGGGATCTTTTGAAACACTTTGGGAGGAATCATTCAAAAAAAGAATATCAAAATAACTGATGGCAAGAAAGTATAAATTCTACTGCGTTAGACTAAGGCGGCTCCAAATTAACATTTAAAAAACCCCAAGCAGTAATAAATTGAAATTTGCATGTTTATCTGTGTTAGTAGAACAAAATAAGTAGTCATATACTGAAATCCTCTGTCTGTCATAAGTATTACCTTATCTGCCATAATCCAAGCAGTTGAAAGAGTAAGTCTTTAGCTCAGTATTCTGTAACATTGGCTTAGATGATTTTAAAGCTAACTTTGTTTTACTTCCTTCTCTGAATCAGCACATGGTTGTTTTATAAGGACAAAACTGCTTAGTGATAGTAGTATTTAGATGGCTAGGAGGATTTACAATCTATACTAATAGAATAAATTTGAAACCAGCACGTACTTCCAACCCTCTAGTTGTAAATTAATCTATAAGTCTCAGAATCACCAACATGTCTAGGTATGTTTCAAAATTGTTACCTTCTCTATTTTAAATCTGAAGAGATGGATCTCAGACCTTTCATGCAATAGTTCTCACTTCCAAAAAGATCTCTTATCACTAACAGATAAGTACATAGAGCACTGCAAAACAGACAAACTTGATAAATCCAGGAAAAAAGGGAAAGTCGATGACTAGAGGTACAGAGTCTGTTACCCAGGAAAGAAGCTTGAAAAAATAGGAGTCATCAACCTTAGAGGAAAAGTACATAAATATGAAGACAGTATCCAAATATATATGGCAAACAAACAAACTTTTGAGGAAAAGCATTATAAGTAAGTTCTGCTCCACATCTGTGAAGAGAAGTGACAAACTGTAGCAAGGAAGATATCTGGAAAACAGGCAATTACACTCTGGAACAAACTGTCTCAGGAATAAGAACAAGGTAGTCAAAATGAGTTCAGGAAGTTCATTTCAGCCCTATGTTTCCTTGCAAAAATGAGTATTTTTCCACTTGAAGGCTATTGCTTTTGTTCTGCACATCTAAGTATGCACCTGAAAGCCTCAAGGAGAGCTGCCCTCCTGAGTGCTGCGTGAGAATTCCAATATCCTACTTTCTTTCTCTAACACATAGAATGAAAAGCCAGCAAGGCATGATCTCTTCAGTATATAGATAAGCTTAAAAGAACTGCAAGGGAGAAGCAAGATTAGTTTGTTATGTGAGAACAGAAAACCATCTCAGTGCAATTGATTGAGTAAAGGCAAGACAGAGCATCCAGGAAACTGACAGCTGTTCCCCCTAACCTCAGTCACCAGGAACAGTCACACTTCTGCACAGTATGAACAAGAAGGTGTTTTGGAACAGCCAGAGCAAATTTACCAAGACCAGGCTGTCTGGCAAAGCCTGCTGCCTTCTGTAATGTTATTACTGGGTTTGCATGCAGTGGGAAAGGGGTGAACATCATTTACTTCAACTTGGGCACAATTTCCACATGTATCCTTCCTGTCAGACTGGAGAAATGCAGACTGGATGCCTACATTACAGGGTAGATGTAAAACTGGGCTGAAAGAATAGCAGTCAGTGGTTAAAAGTCCAAAGTCCCCTTTGATACCCCTTTGATATTACTCAAGAACCTCCTTCTGGTTCTTGAGCAATATCCAGTGTAATTCCTATACTCATTTCAGTGAGGGAGAATGTTTTGTGCTTTGTGTACAATTGGTAAAGAACTTGGGTTGGGCAAATAGAAGCAGATGAGTTGTCCATAATGACCTGCTTTGAAATTGAAGGAAAACAAACTAGATTGAGACATCCATTCAGAAACAGGTGATATTCTATTTATAAGTCCCCCATTATGCTGGGTATAGTTGAAGCAAGAATCTTTAAAATAATATGCAAAAAAGATAGAAGCGGAATGGGGTTCTCCTTTTTCTGAAGTCACAATGGTTTTCCACCTCCAGCATTGCAACCCTCCTATGATCACACAAAATAGCTGTGTTCTCTGCTCAAAATAACACCCAAGACATACAGGACTTCAAATACAGCAAGGATTAATAGCTCTGAATGGGCACTTAGCAAAGGTGCTTGCAATATTCTGTGTTAACTTTGGAATAAATTCCCCACTTTTTAGAGGCAGACAGATGATAAAGCAATTAAATAACTGAAGCACACATAAGAATTCTTAGGCGGTGTTGTATATCAAATGCTAAACTCAGAAAGAGTAAGAAAGTTTCATCAGTTAACAAAAGCAGTACTGAAATATGAAATTCTATTGTGCTATGACAGCTATGATTTGGGCTTGTCAGTGTAGCCAAGCCTGTCAACAAAGCTTTTAGCCAGTTACTTCCCCTCAGTGTAGAAAGCTGTAGACACAGACAAACAAACAAACAAAATGTAAATTTTAAAAAATTGCCCTATGTTTCCAAAAGAGCAGTCAAAATAAAGTGGTTTCACTTATGTTCCTGGTGTCCAAGCTGAACGTTCTCACACATGTCTATGACACTTGCTGGATACAGCCCAGTCCTATAAGGATTGATTCCAACTGCACATAGTTTTTCCAGCTGGAAAATGTATCTCATCTTGCACCGTTAGATGAGACAGATCTCAAGACTGATGACCTGGCTTCTTACTACTACTCTAAAAAAAAACCAACAAAAACCCCAACAGATCAGGAAAAATCAGAGGTGATCTTATTTTTGTCTTCTATATTGTTCCACATTCTGAATGTGCAGAGATCAAAGGAAAGATCCTACAGTTCAAACACATCTAGAGAAAGAAGCAATGAATTGCCAGTACATCTTTAATTTTGAAAAGTAGTAATAAATACTTCATAAGTTTAGAATGTATTACTAAATTCCTAAATTTGTCAGAAATTCTTTTTCAGCAGTATGAACACATTGTGACGCAGTGGCATTGTTAACTTCTCTTAAGAAACTAAAATATGAAGTAAATGGTTCAAAATCAGTGGATTACAGAAAATAATGGACACCGAGCCTAGTAAGTATACAACATATAAGGCAAAAGTTATGTTGATGATTAAGTGAGTACTAAGATAAGACAAATACTTATATTTGCTACTGCAGGTGTTTCATCTTTTCTCCCACATATTTCCCTTCCTACCCAGGATATGGCATAGAGTTTATGTTCTCTGACTATATTTCCAAATTCTTTATCTGTTACATCACCTTCTGTATTTTCACCATGTTGCCTTTTATCTACAGAGATGAAAGCAAGCTATAGGAAATAATCTCTGTTTCCAACCCATCTTTTTATGTCTGTACTTACTTTTTAAATAAATTCTCCAGCCAATGTTTCATTGAAAAATGCCAATAAAGAATGCTGTCAGCTACACAAAAGGAAGGCTTATGAAAATTTTGGGGTGAAATAGGGGCACATACCTCTATGCACAAAACCACCAGCTAAGCAATCTTTGTGGGCCTGACTTTGCATTTTACTTGTACTTCTCTCAGGCACATATCCAAACGCTCATGGAGAATTTATGGTATGTAGGAAGCTATGTCTCTCTCATTACGGGTCTTGTAACCCAGTGTGCAGTAGATTACATTAATTCCCAAGGAATGCTCTCTGACTTAAGACTATTAAGCACATAAATAATGCTTCACGACTTCAGAGTTTTAAAATGAGATGGTCTTCCCTGTACTAGGTTTTGTTGACAATTGACAAGTGTTTTAATACTACAAAAACAAATTATTGGAAAAAAATCTAGAAGGGGCAGGTCATGGAAAAAATTATTCACAATACTTGAAATTTCAACAGGGCATAAGTGAGATTATCTATTCCCTACACATGGTGGAGTTATCTGTAATTTTTCTACATCCTTAATACTATGAACAAACTCACATTGCCTTCAAATAAATATAACAATAGCATATGATGTCCCTTGCTAATTGCTGTAAGTATTTTTGAGTGGAAAGGGAACACAATAAACATCTGTTACGTTACTGAAAAACTGCTTTCTAAGAATTCACGGCTGTACATTAACAACATACTAATGCTTTTATCGACTGCTATATGACCGTGTTACTAAAATTGTAGGAGTACAGGGGATTGATGAAAGTGTGAGAGACTAAAACAAATAATTTTTGATGCAAAGCATTTACCAGAAATAAGCAAGGTCCCATGCTGCCTTTGTGCGTGCACAAGCATGCCTCAGTGTACTAGAGTCTATGTGAAATCGCACTCGTGACTTGCTTACTTGTGTGCAAGTTAAGTATAGATTTTCCATTGGAGCAAAAATCCTCAAATCTGCCAACATTTCAAAAAAAGTTCTTCAGCTAAAAATAATTGCATAATTAGTATTTTAATATTTTGGGAAAAAAATCTTATTTATGTTTATACAGACTTGATTAACAAAGGACATAAATTAACACCCACTCCATAATACCAAGTCACATCAGATGTATCAGCTACTAAGGAGCACTGAATAACCAACACAAGCAAGAAGATATTTCTATTAGAATTGCCAGTTTTTGTGTTCCTCGTAACTAAACCAAAGAGCAGGAAAGAATGCTGAAGGGATGCAGTATTGGTGCATGTCAGATCATAGCTAAAAGCTGGTGCTCATCTGTGAGGTAGCAAATGACGAGCTGCCACTGTGGAGCAATTTCATAGTCATGTTCGTACTAAAAACAGCTGTTAATAAGCTTTATGACAGAAGAAGGAGACCTATTGATTCAAGCTGAACATGAAACCCCATCGCTTCTACCTGAGTCAGCTCTTCATCAAACTAAGACAATTCATGGTTCTTAAGCCTGACTGCAACCATTTCCCTGACTGTGAAACGCGCTGCACACTGTGCTATAAATAAAAACTCTGCCCAGCCATCTAATCCAACTACTTCAGTGTTTGTGAGAGCCACAGAATGGAACTCTGCCAAAATATTCAGGTCAGACAGTAGAGTTTTCTTTCTATTATTTGTATCCCAAAGCTCAATTTCTTACCAACTTCCGGACTATTGCACCCACGCCTTTATTTTCAGTGAGTGTTTGTGCATATTGTACAGATGCACTGAGATTTCAAAAGAAAAGTGGTAAGAGATAAGGTCTGAAAGTCTTGTAATTTTCTCAGTGTGCATTTTTCTTGTTCATGTATAGGCTTGAACTGTGGTAATGAGGTAATCTAAATTGCCAGAAAATGTTTTAACTTCAAAGTCAGAAAATTTTCTACTGGGACATTTCAAGCGTACATATTTGTATTTTTGAACCAACCACAGTTTTATGCATTCTAAAATTACTCCAGACTTTTACATCATAGAAAGAAAAATTAAAGTGCATAATTAATATAAAGCAGATATTGCAAGCAGCTGACAAAAGAAGAAAAGTCTTTTCCAAATGTGAGTTTAAAAATAATGTTATCCCACATACACTCTCAGACCTTTAAAATTGGCCAGGTTCCCAAAGTATTAATTATGTAAACTCATATCAAGCACTCTGTGGCCATTTATAGATTCATAAACCAATGCCACAACTCAGGTGATTGGAAAGAATCTTTTCCCACTCTACTGAATTGTGCTTTTCCTGAGCAGATTTCAAGAATAATGCAAAACCTTAGAACCATATAAAAATGCTGAAATAGCCTTACCAAAAAAAAAATCCCTCATACTTTGAGAATCCATTTTGCCATTACCTTATCAGCTTGATAAAGAGTATAGAAGTACAATTTCTTTTTAAGTACATACAGGGATATTCTGGTGTTAGCACATCACATGCACACACAAAATAAACAAAAATTAAATCACATGCAGAGGTTTAGGCACTTCATTAAGCTGGGTTTTATCGAAGTAGTTTTATTCACATGGACCCCTGATGCCTGATGATATATTTTTCCAAGGTAAACAGGATTTATATAAGAGCCGTGGCTACAATTAGCCTAAGAAAAATTGTGGACTCGCTTGCCTCATTTATTTTTCTTCCAGAAGATGCTCTAAATAATACTAAATTATTGCAAAATGATGGACCTCAGCTACAATTCTAAAGCATTTTAGAGGACACAGGTTATATTTTGTCTACCAACCTCTGAACAAGTGCAATAAACGCTCTCCTCCAGACTGGGAGAAAAGTAGTTTTCCTCTTATAAAAAAAACATTCCCTACCTCACCGCTTTTACATGTAGAATCTTCATAGCTACTGCCTCAACCTTTCACCAGCATTTTATTCAGCAGCTCTGCAGCAGTGAAGACTCTGTGTTGATATTCTGAATGCAACCATCCTTCTGTAACCTTGCCTGGATACTCGCACACTGATGACACCACTTTGGTTAAGCAGTGAGTGCAAAAACATTCAATTCTGGTGACCATAACTACAATCACAACTTCATGAAGAGTAGAAGTTCACTTGGTGGTTCAAAACTTGACCTATTTTTTCTTCACCTTGATATGACACGCACTGCTTTGCTCAAGTGGGGAGGATTAGAGTTGATACAGCCAGAGTTAAATGGCACATGATTGTTATGTTTTGAGGGATGGCTGTACTAGAAAAGTTGGCCTAGGCCTTGCCCACATGAAGGTTTCATTCATGATGCTGCCAGTAGTCATCTTCATGACCACTATTCTCACAGCACAATAAGACAAATACATATCTCAGAAAGCAAACTTGCATTATACACATGTTGTCCTGTATTGTAGAAAAACCAATTTTTAACTAAGAGCATTTGAACTAAGGCCTGTCAGGCAAGTCTGAGGAGCATCTGACCTGTTTCCAGCTGCCCTTTTCCACTTGGGAAGACACTGCAGACTGGGCTGTTTTGCTAATGGCACCTGTTTTAGGCTGCAGCCTGTCCAGAACACGAATACCTGCTTCTGTTCTCACTAAGATTCACCATGCCAGTGAGTAGGACTCCAACCATCTCCTGTAAAAGGCAGTAGTCAAGAACGCTCCCCAGCAACAAATTTATCTTGCTTACAAACAATTTCAAGTCTGCACTTGAATTTCCCCAAGGAAAATAAATCCACTAGGAGCTGCATGAATAGTTCTGACTATGGCAGGTCACTGCCTGCCATTTTTTTCCCCTGGAGCAGACAGAGGTTTTTGTTTCCACATGCAGTGTGTAGTGCACACCTGGTGAGTCCAAACGGTCCAAAGAAGCCTCAAACCCATTGTCTATATCATCAGCCAACAGATACACAGACTAAACTATCCATATAAAGTAGGTCTGGCCTGAGAGCAGCAGCAGGACTTAGCCTATAGTTCTGCCCTCAAGTGAATTACGTAGCTTGTCCTTCTGGAACAGCCAGATCCAAAGATTATATGAAGGAGGGCTGAAAAATAATGTTCAAAAAGTGATACTCGGGAACACAAAAATTAAAATGAAGAGGTGGAAGGGTATATAGATTACCCAGCAGTGAGATCATTTTGGAGGCGTTCGCATGCAATGGAATTTAATTCTGGCAGAATCCACCCATATGTATCATCACAATGTTGCACTACTGCCTCTGCCAATACAAAAATGGAATTCTGGTATTACAGATTATCTTTGAACTCGGAAGCCTGACACTCAGTACTGAGTTTTGATATGTTTATGTGCAAGCCTAGGACACAACTGTCTGTGTGATAAGATAACTGATTAAATGAACTGCTATAATTGTTATATTCTTACAGGCTGTTTCCATTTTCGGTAAGAATGAACCAAATTTGCCATGACATATCTAGTGACTGAAAACCCTTGTCATTCTATTACATCAGATAAAGGATCCCTTTTAAATTTCTCATTGGACTTGTCACTTATGTGCCATTAAACTCAAGAAAAATATTCACAAAAAAACCCCCCGCAAATAAATTACGCACTTCTTTTTCCAGACACAACAAAAAATGAAGTTAAATAATTTAGTTCAAACTGGCCCTTCTTCATAAGAATGTTTTTTAAAGGTTAATGCATTGTGCATTTTGAAAAATAGTTCCCAGAAAGCTGTTCTGTAAACCATGGGGAGAGTAACATATAAACCACATGGCATTTCAGTCCTTTTGTGATATTTTGATATGCCAGCTTCACTGCATGTTCAAAAACCCACAACTTCCAGGAGACTTTTCCCTGTCTTACAGTTTTTGCCCTGCCATCCTACAGCTACCAAAGGGGTGCTTCTGGCGGGAGGGCAGAGGGCAGCAAAAAATTTAAGGTTTGGCTGTTGCAGTATAATAACTGTGATACATTGCAATAACTCTACATTGTTTTAACTGTTTGACACTAGTAAATGAAAACACATGCTGACTTTATCCTCTGCCTAGTAAGACATATTACACAACATAGCATAGCCAGCAAATTTAGCTATGAATAAAATCAGCCTATTCCTTTCACAAATGTCAAAGTTTGGGAGTCTACTGTAAATACAGCATTCACTCTCAAAGGGATGTCAGTTATAATTACCTTAAGTACAAAGATTAGCTAGTAGCTATCTACAATATCAGACCAAACATATTTAGTACTTCCAAACAAAGAAAAAAATCCTCAGTGTAAAATGATTGGTTTTTCCACTTATCCCCACAGCTGACAACTGTAGATACATGGAAAATCTGGATCTCGTTTTCCCTAGAGGAGTCTGCAAATCAGGCTTTTTTGCATGGTCCCCTAAGAAATGCCAAGTCCATGTTCTTTTTCCCTAAGAAGAGAGCAACCAGGAGAAAGCTGAATTTGGGTTTCCTGAGCCCTTCCTGGACAGCAGAGTAGGACAGGCCTGAGTCCTGAAAAGTAGAGCAAGGATGGACCTGAATTCCACTGTATCTGATGACTAATTCAAATAGTAGGAAAACCACAGTGGTCAGAAACATGTCAAAAAATCCCCTGAAAACAAACCAGAAAAACATTCTGACTCTTTTTTTTAATAACTTCATAAAACTGCACTTTTATAAGAAGGGATCAACTCCAAATTCTTTTCAGCTCTAACAAAGTAAAACAGAACATAAAGATAGACAAAAGCTATCGGAAACAGAGACTGTGGTGAAAAAACACATTTCCATGCACATCTGTGCTGTAAGTGGAAAGTCAAGTGACAAAATCAAAAACATGAAATACTGTTTTACCAAACACTAAGAACTTGTTCCACAATTGTTGCCTTCAAAATTTGTATTAGCTCCAACTGGAAAGATGCCAGTGAAACACGGTTTACAAGGCAGTACAATGTTGTGGATTATGTCCTGTACCTTGTTTATTCTGGATTCTGTGGCGTTACTTTCTCATCTCTGTCTCAGATCTGAGATGCTCTGCTTACCAGCTCATTCTCTAAAGACAAGACTTTTTGTCTGTACTTAATTCCTGTCTAGAGAGACGACACTGCGTTAAGAATGGAACTTTTCTGTTACACAGAACCATAAAAATTACAGAAAGTATGACAACTTATAACTCTGACACCTATGCACTGCAACTGTTTCCACCCATTCATGAAGTACGACAGTGATGAACTAAAGAATTATATATGTAGGGTGGCACTGACATAATGGCATAATGGGAGAGACAAAAATGAGTGGAAAATTTCTAATTAGAAGAAAACTTCAGAGGCTAGACAAAGTCGAACAGACAGCGGCTGAAATACTGGATGAAATATCATCCCTAATTGTACCATCATCTCTCACTCTGCTGTTCTGTGATCCCTCACATAGTATCCAAAGGCATTGACTGAAGAATTTTCTTAGCAGCTGATCTGCCAGATGAAACACAAACATAATTGTAAGAAAACCACTGCCTTCATACTAAAACACAATACCCACCAGTCTTCCCTTCCCAATTATACTGTCTTTACTTATTATTATTATTCCTCCAACAATGCCTTAATCTTTGAAGTCAAAATAATGAAAGAAAGAATTTGTTTATAAAGAACACTCTTTTGAGAACAGCAATAATATTTTCTTTTTCATACTAGTAAAACACACACTTGTGGAGGTGAAAGTACAAAAATATATGGGAAAAGGGAGAAATTTGTGTTCCATCCTCCTGACAAGCACATTTGCACACAGTCTCTCAAACAGCTCTGGAAGTCACTGTACTGGCTCTGTTCCTTTGCAGCTGCAGGAGGCAAGATGTTCCTTCCACCTTGTACCACTGAAAGGAAATCCCAGTCCATGAGACATGGGGTCAGTGTGTTTCACCTCTGGGAGGGAAGATTTGAGCACTAGAATTGCAAAGTGCTGGTAAGAAGGGCAAGATTTACTCTGATAACCTGTTGCCACAAGTACCTGCACCACCAAAAAGTGAGTTTGGCTAGATTGTTCTCCTCCAAGTTATGAACTTGATTCCACTGTTCCCCAGAGAGCAAGAGTGACTCTGAAGCCTCCGTTGCATACTTTGTGACTTAAAGAGCACAGGAATTCACTGGAATTTAAGCTTGCATAGCAAGGCAGAGTAGCCCTCTTAAAATAATATAATCACTACATATCTTCATTTTTAAAACACTTCGAGATCCACATATACGATTTGCTTACGAAAAAAGTCTGTAGTCCCTGTCAAACAAGACAATGCTGTAGAAGACAATCCTTTGAACATTTCCAGATAGCAGCTAAGTACTAATACACTTGCTTTTTCAATGCAATTTTTTGTAAATAGTAACTGGAGAGGCAGCTACCAACAAAAGAATTAGATTGATGTTTCCACACTGCAGTGGGAGAATCTTAAAAAAGCTATTTCAGTGAAAAGAAATGAAGTTTCCACCTGCAGCTTTATGCACTTGGCAAACAGAACTTCACTTCTGCAATGTTATTTTAGGATAGAAAAAAAAGTGCATGCCAGACTTAATCTTGCAGTGGATTAGAAGCTTTGTCTGAATTTCACAGTTAGCATAAACTTAGAGCCACTATTCTACAGTAGTGAGCAGAAAGTCCAGTGAAACCATTTTAAAAAGACAAGCACTGGAAAAGTTCCTTCCCTCAGAGTAGGCAATACATACAAGATTCCTCTGTGGTCAACATAATCCTCTCTTAAGTCCTTTTTTGACAAAACTAAAGTCTTAGAGTTAGCTTGACTTGAACTGCGTATCTGTTACTCGCAGACTACACATTGTTCCACCATTACCAGCATGCAGAAAACTCCACACTGGCTCCAGAAGATGAGATTAAAAGAAAGATACTTTCAAAAGAACAGCATCACAGGGAAGAAAGAAAAATAATGAAATCCTGAAAAAAATCTCTTAAGGGAGGGTGAGGGGTGAAAAACCACCTCAACTCCCTAAAATACCTTTAGGTTCCCTTCTATGAAACAGAATCTCCTAGGAAGGCCTCAAAGTGCTTATTTATTAATAAACATTTTCATAACTAAATCACAGCTTCCTCTGAATGTCAGCGGCTGCAGGAGAATGCAGATGTAAAATGTATTACAAAGCACAGTGGACTCAGGCAAGCACTTCCACAAAGGGAGAGCAATACGTGCAGTACAAAACAGTTGTGAAATTGCTGCTTTAATGCCAAGGCACTATGAAGTGTTTTACTATCCAGATAGAGAAATATTCTTTTAATTTTATGCGATGACTGTTCTTCCTGCAGTAAGCAATGAAATACTAATAAAATGCCAATGTTATGTGTATCATATTACCAAGGAGGAGGAGAGATCACTGCCAGCTTTGCAAATCTACTGTACTTCCAGACTCTGGGAGAAAGGAATCATTAAACAAATATTCACACAGGTTTGGAGGGTTTTTTCTTCTTGTATAAATTTTAATCAATCATATTTCTCTCCCTCGAAATGCCTGCAACCTGCACCCACAGGAGTCAATTCCTACTGAATTGTTAAGGATGTATAAAGGGAAAGTATACAAGTTCTTTCAAAGACTGAACTGAAACCTTCCACCAGCGACACAGGGTGCTTCTGAGTCACATTGTCTTTAAGATATTAAACCACAGACCTGCACACTGCTGTCTCAATCATTATAAAATCATTAAATACAGTCACTTTGTTGCATGGTACTTCTCACTAGAGTCACAAGATACCATGAAAACTTCTGAGCTTACTTTGTTCAAGAGCTTTAAGGTTGCTGTTCTACCTGGTCTTTGCACTTTTCACTGACCTTCTTTCATCTTATCTATTACCTTTAATCATTCCTAGCACGTTGAAAGCAAATTTCCATAACAAAACACAGGCATTAAAAACCCCCAAACCCCACAACAGAAAAACAAACAAACCCCCAGAAAGTTGTCATAGCTACTTGCCTCTTGGCAATTTCTGAGTATTTCCCAGGTTTAGTGCAATATATCCACAGAAAAGAAGACAGACAAATCTTGACATCATGATCACAAACCCAACCTCGCACTGGGAATGGCTCTGACAGGTATCACACAAAAGTACCGCAGCTGCATTTAAGTGAACCGTTCTCCCTGTGACAAGAGGCAGCAACACTTTGACACAAGCTTAGTTTACACAGTGGGAGGAGACAGGATGACATCATTCACTCCCACTGCAGAACGAGAATTAGCATTAAAAAAAATATTATCAGGCTCCCCCTACAATAATCTTCTGGGGTTTGTTACAAGGTCTTTCCACCACTAAGTGTAAAACATTATCATTTTATTACTTACATTTCATGAAAATAAAATCATGAATATCAAACTTTCTATTAATTGAAAATGATCAGAGAGACATTTTCACTGTTTTATCCAAGAAACCTGGACTTAAACTGCAAAAACAGCATTTGCAGTACTCAGAGAACTGTTTTCTATATTGACCTCAGTATTTTTGCAATCTCAACATTTTTCTTAAGGTTAATTCAGGCTACTTGTGGCTTTCATCCAGGCAAAATAAATACTAGTTTAATTTGACATGACATTATAAACAGTCATTGTAAATATTTATTCAGCAAAAGAACTGGACTTGAAAAATCGAAATGTCATTTTTTTCACTTGTATCTAGTGTTGGCAATTTAAAAATACTTTATAATTTTCCCTTTCATAAGTGTCTGGTGAGTCAATGGGCACAATGCACATTTAAAGTAATAAAGCAATGCATCTCATTCCAGGCTGATCTTCTCACCAGCTACATAACTTGAAATAAAAAATAAGTTCCATTTTTCCATTAAAAGCTGTTGCATTCCATGTTTACAATGAGCCAAGTAAGCACAGCATTTGGTCCCACTCACAAGCAAGAAGATGGAAAGGAAAGGGTGAAGCAGAAAAAGAGGAAGCTCTAAGGAAGAATTTAGTCTCAGTATCTGGAAAAGTTTCCAAAGAGATTAAATCTATTCAACTAAGTAGTCATCTCTCTCTCTCTCTCTCCCCCTGAAAATAAAAATTCTGAAACCAAACAAGGGAAAACCCAACAAATAAAGAAAACCCAAAACAGTCCCCAAGGGAAAAAAAACACCAAACAAAAAAAGTCTAACCAAAACCAAACCGAAAAGAACCATCAACAACCAAACCTAAACATCTCTCTTGCTTACAATATGTGAAGGTCTTCAGTATGCTTAGTCTGCTCCCACTCCCCAGCTGACTGGACCTGACATTGTTCTACTTCCATAATGTTTATAAGCAGGGAAAATCATAGCACTCGTACCTGGGCTAGAAACAAAGTAGTTTAAAATAAAAAGGCAATATCTTGAACCATACAGGAGCATTTCTTAAAGATCAGATTAACTGTGTATTTAAAAAGGCCCTGTGTATGCCATAATTCAGGAAGAGCTTCACAAGAGAAGCCATCAATAATGGCCCTAGAGACAAACCTGAGGAATTTCAAGCTCTTCTAATCAATATGGACAGCAGACAGCTACAGCAAAACCAGCTGGACAATGGGAATGTGTTCCAGACTCATCACACCATCTGAATTCCGACATAAGGAAACTTTTTTTATTATTCACTAACTCAAATCTGGGAATAGCAACTTGAAAGCCAATATTACTGACAGATCCCAAAAAAATCCCTAAACACTATTACCTCAAGGATCTTTGGGAGGATTCAGATCTTGAATATGAACACCCTGAGCAGGTAAGTAAGACAGGTACAATTTGAAAGAGATTAAAAGATGTTTGAAAGGCCGTATAGTTGGATGAGGGTCTCACAAAACACCACACCAAAAGAGTGTCAAATGACAGAGAGATGGATACAGAGAGCAGATGTGCCGTTCTTATTGTTTTTTAAGTTGAAATACTATTTTCAAAAATGCTCCAGAAACCATATTCTATTTTTCCCCTCCAAAATTAAAAATAAGAAATCAATCATTTGATGGAACAGTCAGGAGGAGTAATGGGAAAAATTGCTCCATGGTCACACAGAGCTGCCTTTGTATTAGTGTAAACTGGACTCTCCTGGTTTGTCTTATGGCAAATTTGCTTTCCTTCAAAAAGATTACACAACACCTTTCAAAAAAAGCCACGAAGGCCAACTGCTACTCAGAAAAATCTCAGTGAAACAAACATATTAATTATTTGCCTACCTCACAACCTGTCTCATAGATAAATATAGTCCCACCCCTGCTTTCACAACTGCTTGCTTCTCTGCTGCCAGTTACGTCTTACTTCTTCCTCCTTGGTGCATTATCCAACCACGTCTTCTCTGCTTAGGTGTTCCATGTAGATATTTAACCCTGAGACCCTGGCAGACCATGCAGGTCTCTTTCCCTCTGATTATTCCTGTAGAACACAGCTCTTCCCAGCCCAGAGTTCAAAAACCCATGCCAAGAGGCATTTTCTTCTGTCTTATCAAGGATGTGCTTCATCAGGGGCAATTTTGGTTTGATAAGCAGATGCAAGTGTAAATTTCCATTAAATATATGTCAAGAGTACAGAAATCAATTCTATAATATTCTTTTATAATTTTCCAATATGCTCCGTGCATCTGCACCATCCATAGATGATAAACAGATAATCACTGAGTTTGTCCACTTCTTTTCTTACAGGACTAACCTTTCCTAGGAAACCTCTGGTACATGAAAAATGAAGGGGAAAAAAACCCAACCAAACACCATCTGCTTTCCTTTTTCCTAAATCCTCCTGCCATTTCAAGGGATGTTGACTACTGCAGTGCAAAACTAAACATGGGAACACAAGGGAGTTCCTGGGATTTCAAACACTATCCTGCACTGCTGGATGCTTCCATAATGCTGTTCAGGTACCCAATTTCTCCTCTTTTTGGAAAGCTGCTTCATAATCTCCATTGAGACAGAGAGAGAATCTGATTTCCGTTCACAAAGTTATCAAACCTGGCACATTTCTCAGGTTTCTCTCTTCCACACAAACCTGGAAGTACATTACCCATCCTTTGACTCCTCAGAAGGAAAATATTAAATGAAGAAATTCAGTTAATGACAGTTTTGTGTCACACCTGTAGCATAAGAGGCAAAAATATTGAGCTAAGTACAGTAATGAAAAGTCTCAAATAGATCAAACAGGAAAAGACAAAACCTCTGATCCTCTAGTGACTCCTCCTTTTCAGCACCAAATTAATGTTTAAGTAACAAAGTCAAGTACTCAAAAGTTTACTTGCTTACCTCAACTTCAACTGAATCTCTGTGGGTTAGATCTCAAAAACAGAGATTCCAGCAAGATAGTATCATAGTCCATCTGGGGGCAAAACAGAGCTTTTCTAGTCCTATCTTAATAGTTCCCAGACCAGAAAGAACAGCAAAAGCAAAAGTACGGGAAGGAAAAGAAAAAGTTGGGGGGACGGGAAGGAGAAGATCAGGAGATGAGATTTTACATTTTGTTTCCAAATATGAATATGCTTTTGTTGAGATTTGGGCTCAGTCCCAATTCACCTATCATTCTCGATTATTTTGACAAGCAAAAGCCAAGGTGACTCAACTCCTTGCTGTTCTAATTTAAAGCAGAAAGAGTGTGCAAAGAATAACCTCAAAAAACAAAATCCTATCTTCACTTTGAAAAGCACAATAATGCCATGAGGAGCTCTCCAAGAGTAATGACTTACTCAGAGTACTCTTGGTCTGTCTTTTCTCAGAACTTTTCTGGTTGATACTGTACATTTCAGCACTGCTTGTCAATTATTTGTGATGTGCCCTTTTCATAAAACATGCTATATACATGCTAATTTCAATTTTAATTCTCTTACGTGTGACTCAATTATTGGACTCTTTTTCTTGCAAATGTCACAGGATGTCCTCTAAAGCCTTCAGGAAAAGAGAGATGCCAAAGAACATTCTTTCAGATGTGTTGCTTAGAGAAGAAAAAGAAGAAAAAAGAAAATCTTAACTTTCTAACAGTCTGTAATTACTTCTTTTCCAATGTTCCATTCTCATTTTGATGAGCAAACATTTGAGATCTTGTGCTATCAAAAATACAGAGTTCACATGTTAATCTATTAGTCAAAGGTAAGACACATTCATTTGATAGCAAAAAAGTGACAGACAGGGCATTCTAGTGTCCTTATCCCAAACTGATTTCCAGCTTTCCAAATTAATGGGATCTGAGATAAAGTGAAAGGAAGATATTCAGTGAAAAGGAGTGGACAGAAGCTGGTTCTTGTGACATGTGTTACATAGTCCAAACTCTTTCAGCACTCACTCATTTGGCACTTTTAATTTCAGACAGTGACTCATCTTTTCTAACCGGCAGTGTATTTCACCAAAGTTCTGCACAACATGGAGTGAAATAAAAAATCCCATTTATTTAACTTCTCTATTAAGAGTTGACTTATCTTATTGTTCCCTTTGTAATACAAATGACCTGGTACACTCAGTTCTTCAGTTTTGATAACATTATCATGACCTGCCATATGGAGAACCAATGTGATTCCAGGTTTTCAACAGTGCCATTCCTCCCCGTTATCAAGATTTTAAAATTTTATTTGGGGCTTATTTTGCCTTTTAATATAATTTCTTAACAGTCAGGTTTTGAATGACTCCAAAGAAGGACTCTGCAGAGTGTCACTACGCTCCCGGTACAATGCCTGACCATCCACATGCGGGAAAACCAATTTTCCCTTATAAGCAGTCTAAACCTCCCTTGTTTAGCTCATGCCTCTTTTCTCTTATGCTCCCACTACACAGCAATGTGAAGAGCCTAGCTCCATGTTCTTGGCCACCTCTTGGGAAACACTGTGAGGGCTGTTGTTAGGTTCCCTTGTCCCGACTGAGCAAGTCCCATTCCCTCAGCCTGTCTTCATAAGGCAAGTGCTCCGGACCTTGACTGTCTTGCTTGCCCTTCTCTAGACTTGCTCCAGTTTATTGATGTCTGTCCTGTATTTAGGGCTGTGGTGAGAGAGCAACACTGGATGCTCTCTAGGTATGTAATTCAGCAAGTGGTGAGTAGCAGGGGGAAATGACTGCCCTCAGTCTCCTGGCCATGTTCCTGTTCATGCAGCCCAGGACACTGCTGACCTGCCTTGCTGCCAGGACCCACTGCTGGCTCCTGTGCAGCCCTCTGTCCACCGAGATCCCCCAGTTCCTTTCACCAGGGCTGCTCCCCAACCAGTCAGTCCCCAGCCTGTATCACGGCAGGGGTTACTCCCAACCAGACACAGGACTTTGTAGTTGTACTTGAATTTCATGATGTCCCTGTGAGCCCATTCCTCCAGCCTGATGAGGCCCCTCTGAATGCCAGCCCTGCCCTCAAGAGTATCAAGTGATCATCCAAATTTCTGTCACCTGAAAACCTGACAAGAGTCTGTCCTGCCACCTCCTCCAGGTTACTGACAAAGATGTGAAAAGGATAGGTCCTAAGATAACCCCTCTGAGCCCAAGCATCCAACCACTTACTTGGCCAGATAGTTGACCACAGTCTCTATGAACCACTTTGGTAGATGTGTACTCCATCAAATACACGATGTGTGCTACAATTTATACTTGAAAACACTATAAAGAAACCAGCTTCTTCAAGCAAATACTCAAAACATCAAACGGGTTCCTCACCTGAAGCCTTCCCCTTCATTGTTGCATCCTGACAGAAATAAATCTGCCCAACCTCATTAAGCCTCTAAAGCAAAAACCTAGCATGGCCTTTGAAGCACTATGTAATTACTTAGTACTGAAGACACTGCTTCTGTCTGCGAAGAAAACTACCCTAATCTTCTCTTTTATCAACACATTTGTACCACTTGAGATAATTAACACAATTACAGCCTCTTTATCATTGGATTGCCCCAGAACATTCCTTCCAAACACCTTCTGTCTCTGCCTTTCCTGCCATCATATCTCTAAACACATATCACTGTCTGCCTAAACACGATCTGATTAAGTTGAAATGCAGGCAGAAGCAAAGAGCAAAACACAAAAAGGCATGTGACAGTAACGAGTCTTTAACAGAGTAATTGCATGAATCAAAAATATCTTAGTATATATTGATTTTCCTGTGATTAAAATGAATTTTGGATAGCCTAAATTATTCTCAATTATAATTATTCTATACATGCTTAAAATATGAGCAAAGACTTTAAGCACCAGTTCTGTCCCAAACTGCTTTGGAAGATGGGCTTCATAATCCATGCTGTACTGAGTCCTGGTCTTTCAATACTCCACTACAATCTTCCTTTGCAGAAGTCAGCACCTCCTAGTCTCTTTCAGTCTCTTTCTACAATATGTTCTGATTTGTGAAGATAGTGTAAGATCACAGTCCAGATTAGTGAACTCAGATGTGAAGTCTGGAGTCTATTATTACACGCTATGATAGGACACAAAATCTGTTTATACACTTAGAACATGAATGTTGATGCCATTGGCAATTCTATTGTGAAGAAGAGAGATCTGTCTGTATCACAGATCTGCAGAAGTACCCATCCCTGAAGATAATAATGAAGTGCTAAAGATTGACTGCTCTGATGCTTGCCAAGTTATATTATAGTGGGTTTGTACAGGAATAAATACCACATGCCACGCGTCATATCATGTATCTGGTACAGATTTGGTTTAGTTTGGATTATTGCCACAGGATAAACTGCTATGTCCTAACGCTACCGCTTCCTCATTGCTCAGCCACATTCTAACCAAGTACTTCTGGCTTCCATCTCAAAGAGATATAATATACTTCCTTACTTCTCAATTCACCCACCATTTTTCTGTGCCCTGGGCCTTTACCTCTGGCTTGCTCCTTAGCTGGCCTCCCCACTGCTCCAGCCCGCGGGGATCCCGCCCCCGAGCGCTCCGGGCTCTGCCGGCGCTGCCGCCTGCGGCCGCCAGGGCGCAACCTCGGGACAGCGGCGGCCCCGGCCGGGCCGGGCGGGGACAGCGGCCACAGCACCGCGCTGGGCCTGCGGGACGGGGACAGCGGGACGGGGACAGCGGCCACAGCACCGCGCTGGGCCAGCGGCCCGCTCCACACCACGGCTCCGGCCAGGGGCTGCCCGCAGAGTGCCCTGCAGAGCTCCCAAGGGGTCGGCAAGCCCGCTGGAGCACCAGTAGGAGAACGGGATGTGGCCTTACACGCCATGACCCGTGTCCCTCAGAGAGAGGAGCTGGCTTGGAAGGATTGCTGCTGATCAAACTGCTCTGCCGTGTACCCACACCCTGACAGCGGCTGCTACCAAAGCCTGCAAGTTCTGCTCATGGGCTGGGTTCTTTCCCTGTTTATTTCATGACGCCTCCCAGCATAAGCTTCAAGGACAGAATGGAGGGAGACACCAAACTGCTCTCGTATCAAGGCAATGCACAAAAGCGTACAAGGCTGTTGCCTGTGCTCTTTTACTTAAAATAGAAAATTTTATTCTCCCCATGGCTGCCAGCTCAATTCATCAAGGAAAAAAGTTCTGCCTCGCTACAGTGGGGGCACTGAATTAAAAGCAACTCGGTACTGAATCTGGCCCACTCCAGGGACAGCAGGTGCAGCCTTAAACTGTGCTTATTTCACTTTCCCCTCCTCCCTTTCTCTACACCAGTCTTTCAAATATTCTGACAGAAAGCCAGGGGAAGCCCTGCAAAAACTAGAGCAAATAATAAAAATGAAACACTGTTAAATTTTATGAAAAGCAGAGAAGTCATCTCAAAGTTATATGAAGGAAGACAACCAGATTCTTAGTTTTATTAAAAGATATTCTTGGCATGAGAAAATTAGTTCTTTGGCTAGGATGCACAGATTTGATGAATGCATGCAAAGGCAGGAGGGAAATAATTCATGTTTTTTCCTCTCCTTATGAGTCATTTTGGCCTAAAACACATCTTCCAGAAACTTTTTGGCTGAATTTGGCTACATTAGTTTGCACTCGCCATCAGCAGGCTTATCTAGGTCAGAATACTGTGAATAACATTCAAGTGTCATTGCTTGCCACTACTGTGCACAGAATTCAAACATGTAAAAACCACTATGAACTATACATTTCATTTTAAGCTGAAAAAGGCAGCTAAGGATCAACAGAAACATATTATTCTAAAGTACAGAGCACATTTATTATAAAGAACTTGTACATATTAATATGAAATTCATGTTTATTTGTCATAATTGTCCTCTGTATCCAGGGATAGAAAAAGAGAAAGTTATATGACATGAAGATTAAAGTAACAGTGCATGTACAATTTATTAGAAGCAAACTAAACCCAGGATTAAATGCTGTCTTTAGAACAAAATTATTTGCATGACACTCTTGGAGCAAGTATTTAACAACTGTAAATGTAATCAAAACAACTCTGAAACATTATAGTCTACAAAGCACATTATCTGCAGAGAAAAGGGGTTATGTTTCACTTAAAAAATGAACAGCAACTGCACATTTCCAGCAGATAGCTCTCAAATGTGTGTTAGAAGATTTCTTTTATGTCAAGAACTATGCTTAGCTTTAGCAAAAAGCACAGACGAAAAGAAATGGCTTTGTACAGTCAAACAATGCATCAGGCCTACCATCCTTGCTTTAGGTTCAAGACAGAAGGACAATTACTTAATACTGGTCTTAACCTGGTCCCATGGACCAAATGGGCAGCAGTGGTGTTGCAGTTTGGCCCAGGCCAGGTGCCAGGCACCCATGAAAGCCGCTCATTCACTCCCCTCTTCAGCTGGACAGAGGGGAGAAATCTAACAAAGGGTCCATGGGTTGAGATAAGGACTGGGAGAGATTGCTCACCAAATACCATCACGGGCAAACCAAGCTCAGCTTAGACATGTAAAGTGGATTTATTACTAAAAATTCAGAGCAGGATAATGAGAAATAAAATAAACCCTTAAAAACACCTTCCCCCACCCCTTCCTCCTTCCCAGCTCTACCTCCTACCCCAGCAGTGCAAGTGGACAGAGAATGGACGTTATGGTCAGTTCATCATCCGAGGCTTCTCCTGCTGCTCAGGGAGAGGAGTCCTTCCCCTGCTGCACCGTGGGGTCCCTCCCACAGCAGACAGTTCTCCATTAACTTCTCCAACATGGCTCCATCTCACGAGCAACAGCTCTCTGTGAACTGCTGCAGCGTGGGTCCCTCCCACGGGCACACAGCCCTCCCAAAACTGCTGCACCGTGGGTCTCTTCCCACGGGGTGCAGCCCTCCAAGGCCAGGCTGCTCCAGCCTGGAAGCAGGGCCCTCTCTCCACCGGGTCTCCCACTGGATCACAGCCTCCTCCAGGCACCCACCCGCTCCAGCGTGGGCACCTCCCCCACGGGCTGCGGGTGGATCTCTGCATTCCCCATGGGCCCATGGGCTGCAGGGGCACAGCTGCTTCACCATGGTCTGCACCACGGCCTGCAGAGCAATCTCATCTCTGGCACCTGGAGCACCTCCTCCCACTCCTTCTCCACTGACCTTGGTGTCTGCAGAGTTGTTCTTCTCTTATATTCTCACTCTGCTCTTCTCTGACTGGAATTAAAACTGCGCCCCCATCTTTGTTTTGATTTTCTTCTGAAATCTGTTATCACAGAGCCGTTACCACCATTTCTAACTGGCCCAGCCTTGCCTAGCAGTATGTCCATCTTTGGAGCCACCA
The DNA here is from genome assembly GCA_013397175.1 of Platysteira castanea. Lineage (NCBI taxonomy): Eukaryota > Metazoa > Chordata > Aves > Passeriformes > Platysteira > Platysteira castanea. The sequence goes on along the minus strand of VYXC01012426.1, from coordinate 679,874 downwards.
GGAATTGGCTCTGCTGGACACAGTGGAAGCTTCCAGCAGCTTATCACAGAAGCCACCTCTGCAGCTGCCCCTGCTATCAAAACCCAGGCCATACAAACCTAATGCAAGTGGTTACAGAGGGTTATATCCATAGGTGGATCTTACCTTCCAATTCAGTCCCATCTGAAAATAGTCCAGCTGTGCTATCCAAAACATCCCCATCACATCAACAAAATGCAGTGGGGATGAGCAGGAGAGTCTTTCTAGGCATTCTCATCTCAAGTACGGTATGAATATATAAATATATACATATATATGTGTGTGTAAAAATGAAACCAGTGTACTTCCTAACATGAAAAGTAATACTGATTTGGAGAACACAATTTTTTCTGTAGTTCCTAAATTTCAAATACTATTAACAGCTAAAGAAATTCAGCAGACTCCCTTACCCCAAATGAAAATACATGCAACGCAAGAGAGTTATAACATCATATGTCCAGAATAAACCACATTTTTAACACAGTTTGCCTTAAAAAATCCTTAGTATTTGAGAAACCTGGAGTTTGGGAACCAGCTCCTAATTTTAAGTGCAGGGAAACTGAATTCTGAATTCTTTGCTAGTTTAAAACCCTGTAAGATTTTTTTCCATATAAAACTGGGTTTTGTTCTGTGAAGATATGTAGAACCTCTTGAACCTGCTTGTACCTCAGCATCTTGAAAAACTTTCAAGGAACATAGATATAGTGTCCAAAGTGCAAGTTTTCAAGAGCTCAGATGGTGTGTAAGAGCTGGGAACTGCTACAGAGACATGGACACTCTCTGGAGTACACCCAGTTGTAATAGTACATTTTGGAAGTCTCTTCTTGTGCAATGGTGAGGTATTTTTGTAACAGTTGGCACTATTATTTATCAAATAATATCAGCATCTGTGTTTCTGTTACACCAAACACAAGTAAACACACAGAAACAGGCACACAAACTTAGAGCTCATTTCAAAACCTTTTCCCGCAAAATTACTATTTCTATATTTTCAGAGAGAGGTCAACAGCACAGAGTAAGACAATTTTGAAGCATTCCTGAATCAAGCACAGAGTGCCAGATGACCCGCAACTAAGAATTCCTGTTTAATCACTAGACAAATACTTTACTAGTTCAGTAACAGTATTCTGCCAGTTTGCATCAGTCAAAATGTAAGGATATTCTCCAAGAGAGGAAACATCCTCTCTCAAGCTGTTCATCCTTGGGGTCACTGCAGACAAATGAGAACTGCAGAGAACTCTGAGCATTGTGTTCATTTTACAGTGTTGACACCTGTCTGCGGTCACTGCCAGTTCACCACAGAGATGTTTGCAGAGGACCCTGACCTGTTCTCAAATGACAAAAACCCACAAAACACCATAAAAGCAAATCTTCTAGATGATTATTACATGACGGTATAAAGCCCTCACTGACGAGGTACAAGAAGCCACGTAACAACCACATACATGATTATCCCCTACCCTAACAAGAAAATAAGAACTTTGGAATATTTCATGGATGGCCAATTACATTTGTTTCAAATAAAAATATTAATACGTTTACATCAATTAATATAAAAACTAGACTTTTTAAATAAGCTCTGTATCTGCTACACCAATGAAAAAGCAAATAAAGTATTCAGTGATGAGAAATACTAGATGAAGATGTATGGAAAAAACATTAACATATGCCTGCTCACCATTGCATTGATTTTCAATTTTAATCCTGTAATTAAAAGTAAGAGAGAATAGGAAGATAATTTGTGGGTTTGTTTCGTTCAAGTGTTATCTTTTCCTTCGTTTTTGCATTGCAAATATCTTGCTATACCCTCTCCCGTACATAGGGAAAAAGCATCTCCCTTTTTATATTAGTTGAAAGCTACTTACTGGCATACTGTGAGAAAATGAATCTCGGAATCTTAACTACAAATCTGTGCATTCCAGGTCAGGAGCAGTAGTAGTCCTCAAATGGATTTAAATCTCCTTTCACTCATAGTCACATACCTATGAAATTGGAAATATATTCTGATCTCACATATGCCATTCTTATCTTTATAAGCAGACACTAAACATGCTTTTGCACAGACGAGCTTTAAAAAAAATTATCAGAGGACATTTTTTACTTTGAGTTTGGAGTAAGATAAACTATCAAAACTTACAAAGAAAAGAATACCACTTGGTAAGAAAACTCTTCAGACCATAAAGGCAGAAAAGAACTATGCTACCACCATCTCTTAGTTTAATTTGATGAGAAAATGAAAAGCCAGATGTGCAAAATAATTCATATTCAAAGAAGTCATGGTTTGTCCAGACAGAATGGATCCCATTCTCATTACATGCTGAAATCACTTATCAATTAAAGCAGTGTACGTGCTTCCATGTGGATGAAGATTTCCCTATCCAACTCAGGAAAGTACTGAAAACTTTAAATTACTAGTGGGATGTGTCTGACCTTTGGATAGTATCAGATCAGCTAAATAGCTTGCATTCCCCTGTATAATTTATAACAACTCTGATAATACCAGGAGATTTGATTTATAAAGTTTGGAACATAAAAGGGCATCAAAAGCTCTCAGAAGTCTGTGAACAGAACTCCTGGAATGGTATAAAAATGTTACAGAATAACATTATGCACGTCACTTCTGCTACTGTACCAAATTACAACCCAGTCCTGGTTACTGGAATCATTTAGTAGATGGAGATAAACCTTTTGATTAAGTACACATGGGTATCCAGGCATACCTTTTGTAACAAGCCTTCCCTGTAACAGCAAAATGTTCTGTCATCTGCCACGTCCCTAAAATTTGCTGGCAGTGGTGACTCAAAGTAGTTAAGGGGAAAATCCCAGAGCATCAGTGGTATCGTACGAGCAGTACAAACATGGAGTTAGTCTACTGAATCAACTAATTCTTAACTCAGTATTCAAGATGCTGGCTCACCCTCAGTGAACCAGTGACAAGGGAACAAGTGCTGCAAGTGTAGAGTGGTCCCAAAAATAGAGAAAAACAGCAGAAAGAAAGACAGCCTCTTGATACTCTCAGGGTATGCTGAAACCAAAATTAGCTCAGTCTTGGGTCAGAGGCTTCTTCCCCCTGTTCCCCTCACCCTCCCCTTCTATAGGAGAACTGAAAAAAGTCAAACATGACATGGACTTAATTCGCAGAAATTCCTCAGGCATTGGTTATGCGCTTTCCACAGATGTTAGCTGTTTTCAAATGGAAATTATAGTGTCAGACATAATTTTCTCAGAAAAACAGTTTTAAACTCTTTTGATCAGAAGAGATTTAGCTCAGTTTCACATGAGTCAGGGTGAAGAATTTCTAGATGGTCCCCTGGGAACAGCATTTGGATGCTAAAAGACAAAAGCTCTTCAAGCAACATGACAATAGAAAAACTGGAGGTATCTTCTGTAGTCTGCAAGTAGGGGAAGGGAATGGTGGGAAGAAGTGTGTGGGGACTATAGGGATTTTCCAAAAGAGCATGTGAGAAAGCAGCCAATAAACTGACAAAGCGTACAGCATCACTTATTTCACAAACAGCATTTAGTCTCTAAGGTACAAAAAGGGTTTTTTTAGCTTTCAAAACAACTAACAAAGCTGCCAACTGTTACTCAACGCATTATCAAGCTAATGGAGGGAAGGGGTTGGGGCAGGGGAGACAGAGAAAGAGAGAGCTTTTATCTTCTCCAACATTGACCAAAAGAATGAAGTCAAAAGTAACAACTTCAGGCATAGGGCAGGGCTCTCCCCTGCAGGGTAGTGCATGGCTGGATGAATATTAAAATCAGTACACAAAAATGTGCATGAAACAACTGCCTTGAGATCTCCATATTCAAAATGAGTATTATAAATATACCCACCTGGTTATGTGGACATTAAGTTAACCTTTCTTCTTCATTCATCATACCTTTTCCTTTTCTAAAAACACTGGAAAAATTCTATTTAGTCACCAGCATGTCCCTTACATGCTCTACTTACAGCATTCACTTTATGCTTCCTCTGCTTTATTGACATAAGGGCAATAGCTCTTCTGTCCCATTGTGGAATTTTTTTACCTTCCTTTTAACATTGTGGTGAAGAAATTTAATATAGTAGGCAGAGTTCTGTAGAGTAATACTTAAGATCATTAAACTAAACATTTTTGAATATTCACCTTTCGGGTTGCCAAAAGTTAAAATAATCCTAACAAACTGTAACAAAGATGTCCTGCATGTAGTACATAACAATTAATTCCCTCTGCCTTCATCCAAAAACAACTGTCAAAATACTCACAGTTCTGGCTTGAAACAACTAAGGCTTTTGCAAAGGAACTATTCTCTGACCACGCTCTACTTCACTCCTGTCTCTCAAAAACCAGGGCAAACATATTATTTAAGACACTCAAGGGCAAATGCTGACAAATTCACAGGTGTTCAGCAAGTTTTCAATCCACCTCACTATCTACTTATCTAACCCATAATTTGTTAGTTGGTCTATTAGGATTTCACAGGAGACAGGAGGAATCCCAGACCATCCTGTGTTTTAAGTAGTGCCTGCAGCATCCTTTGAATGGCAAAAAGGAGGTAGAAGTAGCAGCTGAGTTAATGAAAACAGACTATATTGATCTCTGATGTGAATCCTGTTCCCTCTTTCTTGATCCTTGTGACCATAGTCTGATGTTTCTCCTACATGGGTATTTGTGAGAGTTCTGCTGATTTTTTTTCTCTTTCTAGTTGAATTTGAAGGGCTAATCAAAAGTATACGGGACAATTATTGCTGTCTCAATATGCTTCTATTTGGAGCTTTTTTTTAAAGTCTGAAGAGAAAGCTAATAAGGATTTGACCAAAACATTATCCGAATAGTCTTTATTACAGTAGTGTATTTTTCTGTGTCTGGAGCTTTTCTGTGTAACTACTTCTAATTACATTTTGATAACATGAATACTATGAAATACTTTTGAAAATTAAGTTTAAGTTCTCTCTTAAGTAAAATCTTTGATAAGAGAGTAGAAAAGCCTAGAAGAGGTTGCTGGAGTCTCATGAGTTTACGTATTTGTGTATTTCTATATAAAGAGGAGGGAGTGATGCTCATTACATATCTACCAGAAACACAATGGAACTGATGATCTAATCATGCCTAGGTGCAAGGAAGATTTCACCTCAGTGGAATAACTGAGCGTATGTAAGTCCATGGAGCCAACAGAAGGAATCCGTGAATGGTGAGAAAGCTGCCTGATGAATTTGCAAGACCACTCTTGAATATCTTTGGAAGGTTATGGTGATCAGAAGAGGTTCCTCATGATCAGAAGAAATTAAGTGTCACTTTCTTCTTCAAGAAAGGCAAGAAGGAGAATCTGGGGAACAGGAGGCCAGTCCAAAACAAGGTGATGGAGGAACTAATCTTGGAAACAATTTCCAGATACATGGGTATCGCTGGGAGTAGTCAACATGGATTTATGATGGGGAAATCATGCTTAATAAGCCTAAAAATCTTCTTCAATGGTGATCAGCTTGGTAGATGGAGGAAGAGTGGCAGATGTTCACTTCAACTTTAGTAAGGCTTTGGACACTATCTCCTGGGATTCCTTCCCCTCAGGTAAGTCCCAGCCTGAGGGACTGAATTTGCTGAGATATTTGCTGTTCATATGGGTTTTTTTTTTCTTTCTTGGAACAGCTGACAATCATTGTCTGCAGTACCAAGTTTCTGGCTGTGGAAGCAGGTGCTGATGTTTAAAATGCTGGCATTATAAAATTATGGATTGTTGAGCAGTAATCTGCTTAATGTTCCACATTAGTATCCCTCATGACTTACTAGTCATGATGGGCAAGCATTAGAGGTGATTGATAACCCTTCTCCTACCAAAGGGAGATACTAATAAGAAAGTAGTGGCCAAGAACGAGACTGGTCCCAAAATAATTTGCAGGCTGTCCCCACGTGCAGGTTCAAGTAAGCAAAGAGGAGGGTGTGAATGGGTTTGTTGGCCTCAGTGTATTTCCAGAACCTGTCTTTCATGATGCAGGTTTTATACACAGTCCTACTGAGCACACAGACAAAATCCATCATGTCAGGGAAAATTACAGCAGCTGAGCACTTGTGGTCCAAATACCTTGAGCAAGGACCATATGGAGGAAAATCAAAGCACAGCTCTCCTTGGTATTCAGATCAACTTGTAGCTATACTCTTCAGCGCAAAGGAAGGGAAAGAAAAAGAAGAAGAAAGACCACCATTTGGGATTCAAACAGTAACAGGCCAGGACCTTTCCACTCAAAACCTTTTATTAGAGGCAATTTCTGCTTTTACTGAAAATTGAACATGATTTGCAATGCACAGGAGGTAAGACCAAATGATGAAATAGTGTCTTGTTGTCTTAGAGACCATATGACTGCCCATAACAACTGATTTTGTTTATAAATGTTCTGCACACCAGTTCTGACGTCCAGTATGTGTTGTGACTAAGCTAGACAAATGCCAGAAATACTTGTATGAGATTATACATATACGTGACTCTTATGCAGGCTTCTTACAGGAATCGAAGGAGAATTTTGGAAAGAAAAAAATAAAAAGCTGTAACCATCCTGAGGAAATCTGATAGCTATGAAGGCAAGGCAGGGTATCAGAGTACTTGCCAGGAAACGAGAGATTTGTTTATACACACCCATTATTACATCAGCTGTTGCGCTGCAAGTCACTATTAATGAGTTTTGAGAAAAGTAGGTTTGTCATTGACTGAGATGATTCCAAGCTTTATAAGGGTTTCCTAATTTCAAAACTGGTGCTCAGTAGCGCTAAAATCCATGCATAATAAAGCCATCAGTAGTAAGTCATGAGGGATAATAATGTGAAACCTTAAGCACGTTATTACTCAAGAGTTCATAATTCTGTAATGCCAGCATTTTAAATATCAACACCTGCTTCTGTGGCCAGAAACTTGATACTGCAGAGAAAGACTGTCAACTGTTCCAAGAAAGGGAAAAAAACCATATGAATAGCAAACATCTCAGCAAATTCAGTCCCTCAGGCTGGGACTTAAAGGATTCTAAAGAATTCTGAGAGTTCTGAATTCAGAAAGATGCCCATGTTAAGCTACTCCAGAAATAATAAGACTAACAGAATCTCGTGTTACAAGCTAGTGCCATGTTACTAAGACAATGAACACTTACAATCAAAACACCGATTTCAAGATCTCAGAGGATGCGAATTTTATCATTAGCAAAAATAAGTTCTAAAGGATGCAGAGATATAGCACTTCGTCACTTTTGAGCCTGGTAATCGTCAACATGAAATTGTTGGGGAAAAAAATGTTTCAAAGACCTGCTTAGTAAATATTGGTCATGTATGAACTCTAATTCCAATACCAATGCCATTTCAGTATTCCCTTAATTCTCAGTGAGACTTGACCGTATCATAAGCATTAGCACTGAAGATACTAATTTACAATGAATGTGCTAAGCCAAAAAGGAGTTAGGAGGGAATATTCTTATGGAAATACTTTAAAGTTTGAGGGTTTTTACCATACTCTTTTCTGCAGCTAGGGTATGCTAAGCCATGGGTGTGATCAGTTATGGCAGTTCCCTTACCCTAGTGTGGGGAAATTCTTCATAGTGCCTCCACCAGGGTATGACAACACAGATATAAAGCAGTGTGATTTGAGAGACCTCACACAGTTTATACAATGCCAGACTGACAAAATTAACAGAATACAGAAATTTAATGTCTGGCTGAACTGACAATGTCAGGAACAAGGTTTCAGATTCATTCCAGAAAGCAAGAATGCTTCTGGAATGCAAAGGTCCCATGTAAGGGACAGGTTTAATCTGAACCTTAGGAAAACTGTGCCAGTGGCACACAAAAATAAAAATAATAGTAAAAAAAAGGTCACAAACAAGACTTTAAGTCACAGAATGTAAGAAAATCATCAGGTCCAGAAGACAGCATGGTACTATTACAGATAAAGATACAGAAGTTCCATCTCTCCAAGAAAATGGTACAGATTGAAAAAAACCCCAAAACTTAATACAGAAAAATAGCACTTTTTATTTCATAAATACCAATTAATTTGATACTTGCAGCTCCAAGCAGTTTATGCTTTCCCCTTCAGTCTTTTCTAGTACATTTTGAGACATTAGATTGTGTGCAGTGGTTACTTCTTCAGGCAAAACATCCCAATGTTCATCATCCCTTGAGGAGGTGCCCCCCCGCCCTGGGGGGATGGGCCTTGGGTGAAAAGCGTGGGTTATACGGGGTTTATTGGACCCCTGCTCTCTGTCACATGTACCCAAGTTCTGTACACGTTTGGCTATTCGTGTCCCCCGGCCTGGGAAATTCTGAGGTTTTCCCGTGGGTCATCAGTCTGGTGCAGGCTCCCAGCCATGGCGGCTGGAACAAATAAAATCTATGAACATCCATGAAATATCATGTCCCTGATTCTTCCACAGGCCAAGGCTGCCTTCAGGGGATGTTGCAGAGACCCCACCGCGACAATCCCTGAATCTTATGTTTAGAAAAAGTTACACCTGTGACAAGCAGAAGCAAAACTGAAGGAGCCAAAAGGATTATACATCCCCAGGGATAGACTCAACTTTTGTTGCTTTTCTAACCTTATTCAGCTGGCTTCTGTGATAAACCCCCAGACCCAATAATTACTTAAACTAATTATCAAGGAAAAGAGGGGCCAAAAAAAAACCCCAAAGTGCTTCTTGAACAAAATCAGCCAAAAAAGTTAGCATATGACTCATATTTAAGTTACCCCACTGCAATTTACAAGACTTCCAAAATAGCTGCACCATGCAGCATCATTTATATAACATGAAAGATAGCCCAAACAGTGTCAAATACTGATTTTCAAATTATTATTTGCAAATATTACTGCCATATTTTCACATTTTGTAGCACATTACCAAATGTTTACAAAACTACAAACTTCCTCTTCTCAGAACACATAATTTATTTATTACACATCGTTAAGAACATGCTTGAGTATGCTTTTTGACTAACAATATTTTTCACCCTGAGGCCATGCAATTGTAACAAAAGGTAATTATAAAATCACATCTAATCTATGGCTTTAGATGAAATGCATGTTTCTCAATAAGAAATTTTGGAGTATAGTAAGATTCTAGCACAACATCCTAAGAAAATGCAATTTAAATATGGAAGAGGATCGACAATACAGAATACAGGATAACTGAAATATTTTTGCATGTTAACAAAAGAATATATCTATGTACAGTGTAATTGCCTATGTACACAGCTACAGTAAGAGAATACTTAGCTAAATGGACAGGTAACTAGGTAGCAACTTTATTACACAAAAGCTGAATTAATTAGTATTAACTTGCAAACTTAATAAATCAGTAGTAACAGCAAGAGTCCTCTGCACCCTTATTTTATCTAACCTGTATGGTAGTTGTGATAGGATACCACTGTTCCCACAAGAGTCCTGCCTCAGTCACTCTACTGAATGGCTTGCTCTCTGAAGGGAGCAAATAGAGATGGAACGGCAGGAAAATAGAACATATGCCAATGAACACTGAGAAACCTAAGACGTAGGAATGTAAAAGCAATAGGAAAACTAAGATCTCAAAAAGAGCTCAGAAAATAATTAGTGTAAACACTACCTGATCTTAATGTTAATTTTGAAGAAATGTTTGAATAATACAGTGGGTTTGAAAAATGCAGGGAAGCTTTGACACATTCATACACTGAAATCTGCTCCCTGAAACAGCTGCTTTCACTTGCAGACAGAAACAACCTGTGAATCCAGAGAAAGAAATCTCCTAGCTACATATCCTTTCATTCTTTTCCTGCTTAGTCTAAGAAAATACTCATGGAGAGGCTGTTAGAAGAAGTTCATTCATCATCTTAAAAACACTATTTTATTAATACAAAATACAGTGGATATGATTTTGAGACTGAAGATTACTTACCATATTTTTGGCTAAAGAACTAGAGATGAGTCAAAAGGAACTTCTTGGCAGTATCCTGCCCTAAGCAAATAAAACAATCTGTGTGTTTTACAAACAAGCTCAAGAGGAAGATACTGCTTGCTCGTAACTCCCTAGGTAGTACAGGACACCCGCAGAGTTTCCCCACTATTTCTATCAGAACCTCTGGTGAACAATCAGAAGTTGATTCTCCCAGTTGCCAATGGGAGAATCCTTCTGGTTCAAACACTGTGCTAGGCGCACTAGCATGATGCCATTTCTCTGAGGCATGGTATTAATGGTTGGCTAAGAGTTCTCTGACTGATGACATTTTGCATTAGAAACTGTCACCAGTCCCAAAACAATACTCCCATTCTCTGTCTCTCTGGTGGGCAGAATACCAAAAAGAAGAAGACAGACTGGATGGCTCTTACCATCTTAAGCCTTCCCCCACAGGCAGCCAAACAATCAAAAAACTCTGTTTAAAATCTTTACAGATCTTTCCTGTGAACTACACAATTGTCCTTTCCAGCTTGATCACTTCCTTCTCCTCTCGTATACATTAAATACATGTATTTCCAATAAAACATCCATATTCTAACCAGATTTAAATATGCCACATCCAGAGAAAAGAAGCAGTGTTTTCCTAGGTTGGAACTACAGAAAGATCCTCTCCTCCTCTCACAGAACGCAAGAATAGCAATCAGTCCTGCTGAATAAAATACCTCCAATAAGCAGCATCACCAACAAAAACTTACTGTTATGCAGTCACAACGTAAAATGATAGCTGTCCAAGCTCATGAACATTTATTCAGTATTATGTTACATATATTCTATTTAAAAATAAAATCTGTGTTCTCCTAAATTTCCAGTGCCAGTTCAATTACCACAAGAGAATTATTTTTTCAGCCTACAAGCAAATACCATTGTCTTAGTTATGATCGTTGACGATTAAGCCACAAGGATTTTTTTAGGTGGTCACATGTGGTCTTTTTTCTTATCTTAGGCTCAATTAATTTGGCATTGCAACAGTAAAAGTCAGTAAATTTTAGCTCACTGGAAATTATTCTAGCAATTCTATTTTTTACGAACGTACTGAGGGCTAAACTCAGACTTTTATCTGCTTGCACAATCCTGTAACCCATGACTTAGTCATGCACAGTGCTTATAGTATTTAGAAAAACCATCATTAAGTGGCAAGAGTTGTCGAAAGCAATGGAATTCATTTGTGTATCTTCTTGACTCAGGAATGACTAACAACTCCACTGCCTAAAAGTTGAGAACTGGAAAAAACCCTGTATATTGTGCTCAAATAGATTTTTTTTTTCTAGCAGATGCATCTGACACTCCCTCCTTCTGCAAATAAACCAAGCCAGAAGAAAAGCAAGGGAATAACACTGTGTAACATTAAATAATCAACAAAAGTATCAGTGTAGTTGGAAAGTCTGGCCATGCTGATTAGCCTGAAAGGAGCAGGCACTTCACTGATACGCTTTTCAAGTTCAAACACCAAAATTATCTTCATTACACAGATTAAATGATACTGCTGATGTTTGACTGCAAAGCAGAGGATGGAAAAAGAAAATTCAATTTGTTTTGCTGACATTGCTGAATGCTTATCTGGCTGCTCTGTCACCGTATCTTGTTTAGTCTAACATGCAACTACTCTTCTTGCCAGTGAATAAAAACTCCTACTCAAGCATTTGACTCAGATACAATCTAAAAATAGTATTCACTATCAGATATAGAACTCAGAGAGAAAAGGTATATTGAAATGGAGAAGAAAATATCACAAAAATTCACATTTGAGTAGCATTCAAATAGTTTCCCACAGATTAAAGGAAATTTGGGCTTGGTCAAGTCTACAAAAAGCCGCAATCCTTAAAAAAAAATGTTCAGAATGAGCTGGTCTTTCACAAGGCCCCATATTCTCACTGCATTTGTGGACCGAAATTCTGATGAGCAACAGGACCGTAGCCTGTGCAAAGATTTGCACAGAGAATAACTAAAAAAAAGGCAAAATAAGTAAGATGAAGACCTTAAATAAGAGTGCATACTGAGGTTAGTGTTTCTGCCTTTGAAGCTTGGGTTCCTTTTGAGTAAGATATGAAAGAGATTTGCTTCTTCTGAAGTTTGCTTTCAGACTTGCTTACTACAAACACTTACAAAACCAGCAAGATGTGGAACCAAAGTCTTCACATAATATTGAAAAGATGTTCATTTACTTTGTATTAATAACCCTACGTGGCAAATTTGGGAAACCTGTGTTCCAACAGAATAATTTTAAAGTGAGTAAATTTATCTGATCTCCAAGTAAAGCAGATTCATAGAAGACAGTTTTTGTCTTTTTTTGTCCACCCAGTTTAGGGATATGTTGGTTTGCCTTTTATGATGATTGTTAAACTGCAAACCCCAGCAGTCCCTCATCTTTCGTATTTTTAAAGTCATACATATGACAGAAGCAAAACAGCTTATAATATATTCACAATTATTCCCACCTGTTTACATACTTTTTTTATGAGAGGAAAAATACTTTGCTTTGGGAAAATTGTAAGTGTTGCTTATGTGACAGAGAGGGCATGATATGATATTAGAAATATTGCATTAAAAGTCCACGGCAGGTGAACTATAAGCATCATTAATTCAAAACACTACAGCTTCTGTTCTGCTTGTTGTAGAGGTAGTAGCAGTTCTGTAAATCAGTGCCGTTCACATCCTAGAGAGTCCTGGATTCAGACAGTTTTGGGAGAGAAGCTACATATCCACATAGACCTAGAGAAAGTTTTCACACAAACATATCTGTAGGAACACCCTAAACAACTAAAATTTATTGGGAAGCTCTTTGGTCCCAGTACTCTGTCAAAGTTAAAATGTTCAGGCAGAAGTTAAACCATGAAGCCGTCACATCTGCCAAAAAATTTGGCCACTGCTTTAATATGCGTAGTTTACATGCTTATTCAGAAAATTACATTATTCTGGAAAAATACTATGTGCAAGAATGATGATGCATGTTTAAAAATCCCTAATAAATATAACTATTTATCCAAGCATAATCATACGTGTAAAAAATAGGTATACCAATAACTGCTTTCCTAAGGAAAACTTATTTCCCTCCAGCTCTAAACTTGCATCAATAGGGCTTCCCTCCTTTTAGCTTGCCTCAACTTTGAACAGTTTTGTCTTCAGTAACAAACAGTTTTGTCTTCAGTGAGGCAAAAGACATATATATAACAATCAATTGATGACAAGAGTGTTGTTTGATTTCTTTTGCTTATTTAATTTGAATTATTAATGCTAATTGTATCTAGTTGTACATGATCATTCTCTCTTTAAATACTGATAGCAGGATTCCAGTTCATTTTCCTCATCACTGCTGCAGCTGCTAGCATGTCCTGCAAACCATAATGAAGTGTGCAGAAAGCTTTTCACACACCACTGCTGTTAGCAGAAAGCTACAAATCTCCACCCACTAATATTTCCTGACAGTACCCACGGCTTCAGCCCTAAACTAAGAAGGGTCAATTGCTAGAATAATCCCTCAGTTCAGAGACTAAAACCCTGACAACGTAATTCCATTGCTATACAACTTCCACATGGGGAAGGAAAGAACCTTTTGGCAGAGACCAAGCACTTTCCAGAGTAAAAGTGTCATTGTTTACTTCTTCCCTTTCAACTCCAGGCAGAGTTACCAAGCCTGCTGTGCTTGGACAATTGCCTGGTAGTTTGATCAGCCTGAGGCAAGCAGGAGGTGCTCGAAAGCTCATCCAGATCCGTTTCTGATACCATTGTTTATTTTCTACATAAAGAACAATTGACAGTTGCTTCAGTTGATTTTTTGAGGTTTTTATATTTAGATAACCTTTTGCACTGTTCTCCTCCAGCAGCACAACTAGAGGAGAAAATATGAAAGTTGTTCTTTCTGCTGTGGCAAAGGCTCAGATGCACAATATTTGGCCTAGCTATAGTTCCAAAATATCCTAATGTGGACATAGCTTTTACTGGCAAAAGAATACTAGTTAATGTCACAGTTTGCTGAATTAGGCTGAGCAGTTTTTCAATTATTTATACTTTTTCCATTTCTACAAGGTTTCAGCAGTCCAACAATTTTCCTAACCCAAGTGTCCTTTAAATAAATATGCTCCTCAGCAATAAAAAACAAATCCAAAGTCAGGCCCAGATCCAGGGTAAAATTTACACCATTTAAAGTCACTTCCTAAAGAGATAGAAGGACAGAGTGAGTACTTGTTTAGCAGAGTTTGCCTCTATCTCCATTTCTGCTTTCAAGCTTTGTGTTAGAATCATTTTATGTGGGCAGGCAGACAGTAATGAGTTTCTCTCCTAAAACAAGTATTTCCACGTTAGAAACATTCTACTTGTCACTCCTGAAATCTTTGGATTTGACTCCTGAATATTTTATGTAGATGTGTGTTGCCAAATTGCAAAACAAACAAGATGTTTCCCCAACTTCTCCGATTAAGTTTTTTGAGATAAAACACAGGTGCAAGGATGATGATAGTTTTTTAGAGAAAATGCTAGTGAGTGCCGACAACATCCTGAATTCATATAAATAGTTTGCATTTTTGTCTGGATTGGCACTGCCCAGAACTTGGACAGGTATGCTGCAAGAAGGAACATGTAACCAACCTAATAGAAGGAGTTTCATTTAAGGGTGTCTCTTTCTTGAAGGGTGGGAAAAGAAAAGGAGGATGATCAGGATTTGTGTTGGTCTCTGTAATACAGAAAGGACTCTTTAAGCCACTATAGCCTTCTACTTACAGCTTCTGGGTATTCACTACATTTATACACTTCTAAATTGATGTTTGAGTGGTTTAAAAGAAGGAAAAGCAACTGCCAGCTGTGCACGTGGTTAATTTTTGGTAGACAAAATCTCTTTAACTTTCTTTTAACTAGAGTAAAATCTTCCAGCCACAGGGCAGTGAAGTAGAACTGGCACAATCTTGAGACAATGAAACAATCACATGAACAATATCATATGTTAGTTCTTAATATTGATATGAATTAATGAATCCCTTAATTAGGATAAGAGGAGTATACAGGCAAAATATGAAATAGGCATCCTTCAACATCTAGAACATTCAGGCTATTGTAAGAAGAAACTGCGATTCTAGGAAACAAAGGAGTAAACTGAAACTGTACCACAATTTACTGTCAGTGGAAGAATAGGCTTGGGAATGAAAAGCTCTGCTATTCATAGAGCAGCTGAAGCTGTCTTGAAGTAAATCTGTTCGAAGTTACCAAACCAGACAAAGTGTTAGCTGTGGCAGAAGTGGCTAGTTACTCAAAGTGTAGTAGAAAGGCTATTAATGACAACATAGAACTTGTATTTAACTAAAAACCTTGTCCTCCTCAAGAGTGTTTTTGAATACCCTCTTCCTGTTCCTCTGTTGTGAAAAATAGCGTTGTGGTGATCAAGAAACTACAGATTCCAAATTATTTACTTATTCAAGCCATAACATTGTTTCCTTACTATTATGCCCTGACAATATGAATTATTAATTTTTTTATCAATCTGAAAACTGCACTGAAAAGTTTATTTCATAAAAAAACCAGAAAGGTGATCTAAACGACATCTGTCTCGGAGGGTAAGGAGATGGCCTATCACCTAACACGACACTGAGTTGGATACACAGTATCAAAATCTTGGTACTAACTTGAGCTTCTGTGCATCTCCAGACCTCAACACAGTCATCCAGCCCTTCTAAAATAAATTTGAACATATTTTGGAAAATGCCATTCACAATTTTTCCTTAAATCAGGTCACACAAACCAAGCTGAGAATAAGATCCCAATCATCTCTGCTGGCCAAGCCCTGCACTAGCTCTCCAGGCATTACTCATCAGGCAGCACCCCCTTGCTCCACAGCTGGTAGAAGGTGCAATTTAACAAAGAGCTATTACTACAAGTGGAAAACCCACAAACTCCCAGAGGCACGTGCAGTGTGTGTCTCACAAACCACACCCCTGCCGACAGAGTACACTGCGTTCAAAGGCTCACAACTTCCTCAAACACCATTTCCCCCCAGAGCAGGCCAAAATAATAATCGCAGAAAAGCCAACACCCACATGAACTTTTAAACTGTCTTTTGAAAAAGAGGACATTCATTACGAAGTTTTTTTGTCTTGCCTATTTGTAATGACTGAAAAAATACTGAATTAAACCAGAACGAAAGAAATATGACAAACAGGAATTACACTAACTTGATTACAATTTAAATACACAAGGTAAAACTGAACACCACTGACACCAAATGGAAAGATTTAATACCTTGATATCTACTTTTATCTGCTTAGAGAGTATTATCTGTAAAAGTGTCCTTCAGCTTGTGTTCCTCAAAATACAGGTAAAAGTTTAGGAAAAAAGAGACAAACTGTAATGCAACAAAATGTGCTGATGCACTAGCTGCACAAACCAGCAAAAAAAGAGGGTCAAATGAATAAAAATCATTAGGAAAGAGAGAACAAAGAATATCACTGCGCCTAAACACTGTATAAAGCACAGAAGGTGCAGCTAATGCAGCTGTCTCTGCCCCATGCTCCATAGGCAATAAAAAGGAGATGGCAGAACTGAAAAGATAAAGAAAAAAAAGCAACAGTGGGCAAAGTTTAGAATTAGATCCACATGAAGAAGAAATAAATTTCAAAATAAATGAGTAAATAAACCAACCAAAAGAAACCCACCCAAAACTTCTTAACAAAGGAGACAGTAGCTGAAGGCTCCTGCACTAAAGATATGTAAATCAGTAGTGGAATGATAAAGGTGAATGGGAAGCAATTGTTTCCTTTTTCCCGAAACATGAGGCCAGAAAGCACTGAACTAAACTCTCAAGGGCAGAAGTGAAATGTACCACTTGTTTCTTTTTTTCTCCCAGAACACTTAATTAGAAAAGTAGTACGGGATTCAAAACATAGCATGTATATAGCAATTTCTCTCTGTTATTCCCCACCAGGACATTTATAGAATCTCAGTATTGCTGCAACATGAAGAACATTTAAGGACAACAATGTAAGAAAAATATATGCTCATAATAGCTTCATTTTCTTAGAAAATCAGACCAAAAGTAGTACATTAGTCCTCAGACTGTTCTAGTAATCTAAGTGCTTCAAGGTAGTTTTATTCTATGTGCTGATCTTCCAAGTTTCATCTGGTTTGAATCCAAGTGTATTGTGGATGGTAATAGTCTTAAATGCACTAATATATTCTCAATATATATTCATGTACTAAATAAAAAAAATCCACATTGTAGGGGGGAAGTTGAATAGATTGGAGGAAATCTATTTTTACACAAATCTTTTAGCTGTTCTATATTCACTCTTTTAATGGCTTCTAAATAATTTCCCAGAGTAAGAAAGAGCCAGATAAAAAAACACAGATAACACACAGAAAAAAAATACAGTTGTGAGACACAAAGCTGTGACTTTAGGGAATATGAGCAAAACCAGGAGGATTGTTTTCATACCCTGAAAAACTCGACAAAGTGGATTTTTACTTTCATCTTTTGGGTGTGGGTAGTGGGATCCAATACAAAGAAAGCTATAAAGAAAGTCCTGGAGTGCATCATATACCTAAACTAAAAAAAAAACTAGAACTGACCATTTTAAGCAACAGTAATATGGGTAATTTCAGCATGATTTTGCATTGTAAAACTAAAAAAAATTTAACAGCTATTTTTGGAATATAAATATGCATGGGTTTGACTTTTTTTTTTTTGGAAGGTAATTATTTCATATATGTCAGCCCTTTTCAAAAGCAATTTCAGTTTTAACAATTGCACATTCTTAAAAGAAGAAGAAATTTTAAAATATTCCTGAGAAAGTCTGGATAAAAGATAAGAGCACTTCATATCAAAGAAGGGATAGTAGAAAGTAGCTGTAATAAATGCAGTACTTTCTATGGGAGATTCACAGAAAAATGGTGACAGAAGCTTAAATAGAATGCAAAGCCTACATGTGAAATTCTTCAGGGAAGGGAAACACCAATGGAGCCAATTCTTTGATACCAAAATGGAAAAGCATAACCAGGGTAACAACTCATACCAGTTATGAAAGATCACACTGTACCCATTGCTGCTCATGAATACAACATACTTGTTATAAATTGCAGAGAATTTTCAGAAGACACCACAACTTATTATTTATATAGAAAATGTTACTTGGGGCTAGTGACAAGAGCACTTGCCAAAAGTGGATCCCAAATGGAAGTAATTTTGAATTAGACTGAGATTATGAGATCATCAAAAACATCTCACTTCATAATTGTACTTTAACTCATTCATGAGTAATGAAGTTAGCCTTTCAAAACTACTCATCTATGCAGCAATCAGAGAAATAGAAGTGGAATAAAAACTCAAAGATGCCCACCACCATCTTACACACTAACTCCTGAACATAATTCTGTATAAAAATCCTCTTTATTGTATAAACGAAATTTGATTCTAGGGAATACATAGCCAACCACTACAGAGTTACTAACAACTGGATTACACATGCATAGTGCTAGTTGATCAAACAAGTCAATTGTATATGTAAATTACTGCTAAATAGCATATACCATTTACACTTAACATTTTCTATAGAGAGTCTATGTCATGACAGCTACTCATTCTTGAAGGATATACTCACAGTTGCACTGTTGCAAATTGCATCCTCAAATTTTGAATTCTCTTCAATCTTGTGGACTTTCTGTCTTACTGAGCATCAAAAATGTCAAGATGACTGATATTTTTAATTTCCTGATACATTTACTCAATTCAGCTGAAACTTTTGCATTTTTACATCCCCTTTAAACTGAATTAGCCCTGTGAAGGGCCATGGCAGCGTTATCTGGTATTGTTTACTGTGGAACCCTGGCTTTACAGGGTATCTGGAAGAAGCTACACAAGAAGAAACACGATAACTTTCATATTACTGGCAAAGTTCTCCACTCTGTGCTGAAGTTCTAGCCGTAAATTTCTGAGAAGCAACATATTACATCCACAACATTTTTAAAGTATATGAATTACTGAAGAGCTAGGCAATAAAATGAAATAAAAATAGGTAACACTCAAATTGCAAAGCATATCTACTAGCACTACAAATAGCCATTGCATTTCTTTGTACCTACAGATGTACCAAAATATAATCAATCTAAGCAGATCAATCAATACCAGGTTTTATTTCTGAACACTTAAGTTTAATACAAAAAACAGCTTTGTCATTAACAAAGAGTGTTCATAGTCGTCACATATGGCCTTACTGCAGTGGACAGCACTGTCCAAAAAAATCAAAAGTTAGAACTGACACATGCAATAACAGAAAAACAGAACAAAGGAGCAGCCTCACCCCAAAGAAAAACTGTGCTTAAGGAAAAACAGATTAATCTCAACAAAACCAGATACTGGTAAAAATGGGAATCACAGAAGTTTCAGGCTGATAAGCAATGTTTCATAGACATGAAACTCAACATCATATTAACATAATTATCATCTGTTGTTTGAACCATTTCAAGACATCATATACATCCATCTCTCTTTTAGAAATTAAGATAAGAACTTAGTCAAACAGCAAATTAACTCAGAGAAATTCCCTAGGAAAAACTTAATTAGACTTTTCTTTTGCATTAGCGTCTGTAGTACATCAATACAATTACTGGTAAAACTAGACACAGCAATCAGCTTAACCTAGTTTGGAATTGCAAACGTTATTGTTCTCATTATTAGGTGGGTTTTGAATGTCATGATCTGTAAGAAAGACTAAAACTGAGACAGCAATCTAAATAGGTTATTTTAGATAATATTTTATAAAACTTTTATCTTTATAGGCTATGGTTATCAATTGACATTATAAGTGTATACAGAAATGACTCGCTGTTCTGGTCTAAGTACTAAAAACAATTGCTCCAAATATCAACATCTGTAACAGCTTGCTGGCACCCTCCTCAAAATCTGGGGTGGTGCAAGGGGAAAACAGTACACAGTCTAATCAACTCGTGACTGAGGTTCATTTGTTCAGCAGCACTGTGACTACATAAGCCATCCTGATCAGTACAAAAATAAACAAAATAATTAGCAAAGAGGGGAAGAAAGACTGTCTGTGTCACCTGTCACTACAATCTCTCAGTGCTAGTAGTTCAGTTCACTTCTAAATTTTAACTTATTTATTACACAAACTGATTACTTCACTTCCTGTAGAGGAGCTTAAAAGTGCTAGCTATATTTTTTTTACTACATGTAATTAATTGTCTATAGAAAAAGTCAATATACTTAATAGTTTTATGTTAAAGATTTCACTTATCATAGAATGAGAAATATCTCACTTAGCTCATATCACCCCGAGGGAAAATAAACAGAAATAAAGCATTTAAACATTATATTTTTGGTCAGCAGTCCATACTTAGTTAATCAAACAAAACCAAACCAAAAAAAAATCCCAAACCCCAGAAAAACACAACAAACTAAAATCAAAAACATGTCACTGTGCCAAACAAGACTTTCCAAAGGATTTCTTTTTTTCATAATTTCCCACAAAAAGAATCACAATTTCTACAATTTCCCTGAGTCAGTATTAAAATAATTCTTGTAATACAAAAAAATGTGGGGTTTCAGTCACTTGGTGGCAGATATAATACAATATACAATATACAATATACTTAAAAGCTAAACTACAGCTAGATCAAGCACAGCCATGTTTCAGTGCTTGGCCATGTTTAAAAGGGCTGTTGAATTTTCATGATGCAGGACTCTCCAGTTACTGGCGGAATCTGTCAGAGTACATGGATTAGCTCCTTTTTCCATTGCTGAACATGACGTTTGCAAGAAGATAGACGTGCGTGAAGCTGCACATGACACGTGGGAAGATACAGCAGAGAAGCTGATACAGAAAGAAAACTCAGTGTTTAGTCTAAACTCTTACAGAATGTCTAGTGACAGTACTACCTGTTTAATGCCAAGTTTAATGCCCAACCAATTCTGCTGTTGATTATTTAGCAGAAGCTGCCAACAAAGAAATCAACACCATAAACAGTAGTTACTTGTGCAGTTTGGAGAGCTGCCCACTGGGAGTGGGACTGATGCAAACAAGACGCAACACAGACTATGAAACAAGCATTGGAAGGCACTTTTAGACATAAATTTGTATTTGTAAATTTTGGGGTCTCAAGGATGTTAGTGCTATCACAAGGCTAAAAGGGATTTCAACACTCCAAGGTGCAGTAAAGCAATTGTTAATAGATTATGAAAGTTCACCAGGTATAAATCACTAACTGAGGATATTGAATTAGCCCAGTCTTTAACTTACAGATGTTAATTCTATGCACACTTCCATATTCTCCAATTAATGTACTCTCCATATCTATTCATAACATCTCATTTGCTCTCATTAAAATAGGCGTAGTTAGCAATGTAGGAACTAGTTGGTGATTAAGTTCTTTGAACATTGTCTCAAAACACAGTCCACACAAGCACAACACGCAATCCAACTTCTACATGCCAGAGGGAAAAACCAAAAGGATTACTGCATAGCTTAGCCTGTGGAACACTTCAAGTCTCTCAAAGGTTAAAAGTCTTCGAGGTCTTAAAGATTCAAGAAGTTTTAACCATGGCTGGCACCATATTAGACTGTGACAGAGGAATTAACCAGGTCAGTCCTATCTGGGAAGTAAACTACAGACAGCTTAGAAAGGAGCAACACGTGAGAGAAGCAGAGGAAAAGTTTGCCATTAAATGGTGAGCCAACAAGTCAGCAATCAGACATTCCACTTTGGGCTGATCTCTCATCTTTCTTATGGCCACAGCTTACTCCTTAGGGACTTTTATCTATCAGTTCAGCATGTCAGGAGACTAAAATGTAGAGCAGTAAGAACCAGCCATCAAGCCTTGTAACCTTGAGTCTTTCCCAAAAGAAACAAGATCTCTATGTTATTTTAGGATTGCTTTTATAAACAAATGATTTTGCAACTTTAAAACAAATCTCAAAGAGCATACCTTAAAATTTAAAAAGAAAAAACATAGAGGGTTCAACTCGTTCTCAGAGTTCTCAAAGGAAGTGACTATGGTAACAAAAATAGAAAAATATTATCTATGTGCATAAATCCCTCTGTCACCGATTCTTTCTCCTACCACAATATTTCCAAATCACTGTACATCACCACACCATAATTTCCCTGAAAATTGAGCTATTACCTAAAAGTATAAAGGTTTTGAAATTATTTGAAAGCAAGTTGGGAAATAGAAGACTATGTCACCTCTTACTCCTTTTGGAGCAGCACATTAAGAACTGCAGTCTACAAAGCATGAAAAATGTTATCATTCTCATGTGGGGTTTTTTAAGTATCAACATCCATAATTTTCTTTGCTGTAGTATGGTGCCAATTCTATTATTCATTATTACAGCCAAAAATATTAAAGGACAGCTGTGGTTCAGTGTTAAGGGCTTCTTGAGGTGAAGTAAAGCATTCCAAAATTCACCCTTGAACAGACTGAAATAACATGCAGACTGTAAAAAAGAACAGCTTTTCTATTAGTTCAACTTTACCACTCGCATCCAGCCAAAGGCAAAAACTATTTCTGCTCCTGCCACCTTTCCCCCTTCATTTCTTTTGCACTTCTAAACCCTGGACAGAAGAAATTAAAAAATGAACTTTCTTTACTTGAAAGTTTGTCAGCATCTTAATCAGGTGACAGCAATATACTGCTTTTGAGTGGTTTTTGTTTGGTTGAAAGGGAATCCAAATGTAGGCATAGCTTACATTTGGAATGAATTTAACTAATGATTATTAAATAAGGAAAAAATGGAGAACATTGAAGTCCTTTCTCACCAGATTATATTTTACCACAAACATCATATACTATTTTTAGATGAGAGCGTCATAAGTATCAGTGCTTTTAAGTTTTTGATGTTCAAATCTCTTTACAGAAGATAGAAGCTGGCAAATTCAGCTCACGTGTATTAAAAACATGAAGATGCCAGTGTGCAGGTTACTCTAAGAAACAACTCAAAGATGAGCAAAAGCATTAAGGAGAATCTTAAGATGACTTGGCTCTTTTACTATCTTCCCTATCAACAGCTGGGACGTGCCAAAAACATGATATTAATCAATGTTACATTATTTGTCAACAGATAAGCTGAAGGAGTTTTTAGAACAACATAGAAGCAAGCAGGGCCCTTGGGTGTTCCTAACCTCTCTTGCTTAATAGCAACTTACTAAAATAAACCCCAACCAACAAGTTAACCGGGCAAGATATTTCTAAGCAACTCGCAAAGGTAATTCTACCATTTCGAGAGAGGTTACAAAGTAAAATGTAAGTCTCAACTCTAAATAATCACTGGAACAACAGGATCTGATCCTCCCATCGTAGTGCGCGTATCCACATCAAAAACTCATCATGCCGTAGGTATGCAACTATGTTGGATTTCTGTTGAAGTGATTCTTGCAGGCACTACTTATAATTTGAAGATTCTGGAAACATGCTGCAAACACAGAAAATGTATTCAAGATATTCAGAGAGCCCTTGCTGTGCTCTGCCACTGTACCATACTCTTGAAGAAAATGTTATATCATCTTAGTTGTAGCAACAGATGCATTTGCACAATTGTTTCTGTGTTGCTTCTGTTAATAAAACAAGATGACAGAAGTAGAACCATGATCATTTTTTCAAAGATTTCCTTTAGTTGAGTCACTACTGTTGGCTCTGACTCCAAGCAGAGAATGCGGGAAGTGTCCTAGACAGCACTGACGATATCGTAATGCTGCCCCTACAAAACCTCCCTGTGAGCCATGCTAGATCAATTCTTCAGCTTTAGAGCCATTTCAGAATGATTATAAACCACCTTCAGCTCTTTAAATGAATGCATTATAGTGTTGTCTGAAGTATTGTTTAAAGACGGTATTCTGGCAGTTCTGTTGTCACCTAAAATGACCGAAAGTGGGGTTAATAGAACTCCTTAGCACCAGAGCAGCATGGAGAAGCAGGCATTATTGCCTGCGGGCCCGGGCGCGCGGGGGACAGCTCCTCCCAGCGTGCATTCCCATCCTCTGCAAGCGCCTTGCTTGCGTACATTTATCACAGGCGCGTGCAGCGCAATTCCCAGAAAGCCATACATATTATAATTGATCATTACCATAAAACCCTCCCCTGGTTCAGCCCCTGTCATGGTCTTGTTTTGGCTGTGGCTGCATTCCTAAGCCAGATATACCCCCCTCCAAGGTTCCTTTATCTCCCTTCTGTTGTTGCTCAGTAAGCAGATCCTGCACACAGTTTCTTTGCTAAAAGTACATAGATGCAGTAGAGCTCCTTGTTCTTAGATTAACCCTTTGGTATCGATTCCCCCCTTTGAAACTTCTCAAATTCCTTAAAGTTATTTGATATGTATCAGCTTGGGTTTTATCCACAGTCACATATTCCTGCAAGATTAGGGACAATCCTTTTGCGAACATGACCAGTAGCAGTGCTGATAACTATTACAGTTATGACCACAATTATAATGGTTTCCAGTACCCCAGCCAGCCACCCTTTCAGGAGCCACCCTCCTATTCCTTGAAGAATTTTGTTGAGCCAATTAGTTCCAGAGGCTGTTTGGATAGCCTTGCTGTCAGCAACTTCTTCTATTTTGTTGTCTTTGGAGATCTTCTGTTACATTTGGGATGCATACACAACAGTGTTCTCTATCCAATTTTAAATACCCACACACCCCTTGTTCTGTGGCAGTAATAGATCCAAGGCCATTCTGTTTTCTAATGCCATTTTAGTATCTATTTATAATTTGGAATCCCCTTTCTGTGACTTTGGATAGTGTCTTTACTTACCAAGTTCCTTTGTTATTACATTAGTCAGATTATCATATTGACTCTCCATTGACAGATTTATAGGGATAATTCCCCAAGGAATAGGTTCCCCTGCTGAATCTGGGATAGGGTAATGTTGGGCAGATTACACATTTCACCAAACCCTTGCATTAAAGTCAATATTAAATTTTCTTCAACATCTCCACCTAAAGATAAAATGATTGCCATAGCTACTAGTTTATGCATTTTGCTGCTCATTTACAAATGTCTTTGAAATTTTCAGCTGCAGGGATCTGGTGTTTTTCACTCTCCACTCTGAGTTGGGAGCCCTCTTAATTTGGGTGCAATGCATCCAGGAGTTAAATCCTTTCACTTTCACACTCATTCTTGTAGTCAACAGAACCAGACAAAGTCCCAGTGCTCCTCAAGTGACTCAGATTTTAAGGTCTTGATGGTACATGATCTCTGGGCTGAAATGAATGAACTCAGCTGTCTAGGGTAGGAGGTAAATCTTTTCAGTTAATTCAACGATTTCCCTAATGAAATTAAATGTTGTTCTATTTCCTCAATCCCAGTTTGTTCCCCAGACAGCACACACCCCAATTGCCTCAAAACCCAAAAAGACACTCAGCCATTCATTGACACTGTCTCAGCAAACCAGCCTTACATCACGGGCATCCCCATGTCAATTCTATGTGCTGGCAAGCTCAAATCAACACACAACTCACTCTCATACATGCGCACTCCCAGAGCCCAAAAAGAGCTCAGAGCATCTGAGCAAACTCCACCACAAATCACCCAACAGCAACAACCATGAGGAGGCTGTATTCGTTTTTACTTTCCTACATAGCAGCCAAATACATACCAATGACCGTAGAGATGGGTGCTGAAGTCTTTACAAACAATGCCATTTGTGAGGGTCTTTAAGGGAAATGGTTTTTAATGTCTTTGGAATGGGTATAATGTCTCTAACAACCTCAAGCCCCACAAGTTTGTTACAGAGTACAGACAGTCTGACTACATGTTGAACTCCTGAACTTTAGGGTACCAGGACAAATGGGTCCCCTGCAAAGCCTATTGCAGAACCCAGATAGCCTGAACTTCTGAACTTTGGAGGAAAATGACACGTTCAAGGGGGAATATGTGCTAGGCGGTTTGGGAAGGCTGTACCTTCCTAGTACCTCAGCCAGTGGGGCAAGGAAGAGGGCAACGTGCGGCAGGGAGTTTAGGATAAAAGGAGGCTGTGTCCTCTGAAATCTTGGGAGAGAAACTCCATGGGGTTACGCCCCAGTGGACTCTCTCCCTTTATTCGAACAAAGGTGCAGGACTCCTCTGTCTCTTTTGTGAACAATGGCTTTTCATAGCATGATTTTCCGCACCACATTATGTGCAAAAGGCATTGTTAAAAGGTATCTTAGTATGCAGTTAGTGTGCAATTACTGCCAGGATTACCTACATCTGTAAGTACATAAGTGTAATGCTGTAGATACGCTGCTTTTCACAGTTCCCAGCCCGGCCGTGGTGCCTGAGCTGCTGCCTCCCCGTGGCAGCTGGAGCGCAGCAGCACCAGAGCCCAGGAATGGGCTTGGATGAGGGATGTCGAGGATGCTTGGTTCCAGCCACCAGCCCTCGGTGGGGACTGTCCCTGACCCAGCAACTGGCTGGAGACAGCTCAGACACCACGGCTTAGGTTCAGCGTTGGGCATTTCCAGGCACACTTGTGTGCAGGTCTCTGGTTCTGAGGACACCACGCTGATGCCCCGGCTTTGTGTGCGTAATGATTCTGTACGAAAAATAATCAAACCAGCAGTAATGGGGTATGGATTTAAGCATCTCCAGCACGCAGTCCGGATTGGACATTAGGAAAAAATTCCTCAGGGAGAGGGAGGTCAGTCACTGGAATGGGGTCCCCAGGGAAGAGATCACAGCACCAAGCCTGGCAGAGTTCAACCAGCATCTAGCCAACACTTTTAGCCATATGGGTTACTTTTAGGTAGCTCTGCGAGGAGAAGTGAGTTGGACTCGATCCTAATGCATTCCTTCCAAGTTAAGATATTCCATGATTCTACTGCTAGTTCAAATCAAAGGGGTTACTCCCCTCAGACAGTAGCAGAGAAAATAGCACAATCACAACGGTTCCAGTTCCAGTGCTGGAAGAGACTAGTGTCAGCATAAATTAACAGAGAGGACCAGATAACCCAGAAGGTAAGTGGTTTTTTGCATGGCTGCCAGGTGTGCATTTGGTCTAGCAAACAGGTAGCTGATAGCCTGCTACATGTGTGCTGCTGCTCCATGGAGAACGCTATGGGAAGGCGAGCAGTAATTGCAACAGAAATTGTTATGAATAAGAGTCTGATTTAACAATTATCCATTCATTTTATACTTCATTGTAGTTTATTATTTGTTACCTGAATGTTATATTACCCCTTATGCCTGTTAACCACCTTAATTAATAGTTACTGCTAACTTTTGTTGTAAAAAAACCCTCACTTGTTAATTACCCAAAGGCAGTAACTGTTCCTTATCAGCGCATACCGATGTTGGAATGTACCCTTCTCCCCCTGTTGCCTAGCTACTACCCCTCCTGAAGAGCAGCCTGAAGATACCAGAGAGAGAAGAAAAAAAAAGAGAAAAAGCCTGATATGCAAACGAAAGCCTAAGACTCTTGGGAGGACAAAAGCCCCTAGAACCAACAAATTAAAAGTGAGTCAACGAACTTATAAGAAAAACCAACCCGATTATCGATTAGAAAGAGGACTACCACCTGGCCAACCTTTGCATTTTTATGGTCACCCTAATAGAAAAGGGCTCAGCTGAAAGCCCCCTCTCTCCGAAGACGAGCTGAATCTGTTTTCCTGGCCAGTCCCTTGTGAGAAGAGAAAGCCCGACTCTGTCACTTTGAGTGACAGAGCCGAATTCCTCCTCCCCGACATCGAAGCTGGGAGCAGCGAGGGTGTGCACAGCCTGCTGAGCACCCAGCCCAAGCTGATCACTTTTAATAAAGGCTTTTAAAGGACCCGCAGTCCTGCCCATTTTTATTTCAGAAATGGTGCCAGAAGCAAACCCATGGGCAGTGATACAATAGCAGGGCGACAATACATACATAGAGTGATATCAAAATCCCTAACTGCTTGTCACTCCGGGCTTGCTTGTTTTAATTTTAAATTAGGGGAGACAAAACCCAAGTTTAAAAGACATTGTCTTAAGCTTTCAGGCTAGAAAGAGATATGCAGGGATTTCTTGCTCAAGGTTTTCTTGTTATGTTACTCACAGAAATGTCATGGCTGAGTGAGGGATGAGTAGTCCTAGACTAGACTTTGACTGAGTAGTCGAAGTTCATTTAGGACTTTAGTAGGTCAGAACTCCTCAGCATGTTGCACTAGCACTACATCTGTCTGATGATACTGTGGCAAAGCAACACTGTCCATCCTTTGACTTACATGAATGTTAGTGGTTTGCACCCCTGCACTGCCTGAATCTCACTTTTGAAATACATGGGATGCACAGCTGGCATTCATAAAGCAACATGGAAAATGTTTCTTGGTTCTGTGCTTGCAAGTTATCAAACACCCTTAAGTAGCTTGCAGTTGAGACTTACTCGCTGAGAATCTTCATTGAAATTAAAGCAGGGATTCCATGAAGATCCATTTGTTGGATTTAGATTTGTTGGGGGGTGTTGGGTGTGGGGTTTTTTTGGTGGTGGTGGTGTTTGTTCTGGTTGGTGGTTTTTTGTTTGGTTGGTTTTATTTTTTTAACAGAAGAAAAGAAAGTTGATACCAGCAGTGTCTTTACCAACACGTGGAGAATATTAACTTGAGTGCAGGCAAAGTGGGAGAATGTTAGGTAAGACAGCTAATTTTAAGGTATAAAAACTGGACATGGCAAAGGCAAATACTTTCTTCTATGGGGAGAACAGATTTTGGTAACATGTTTTATAGACTGTCCAAAATGCTACATCTGTTGGGCTAAGTACACTTCAAGAAGTTATAGGAAGAAAAAATAATGTTTGCTGAAGTATGTCTGAACATTTTAAAAATTATTATTATTTTTGACTCTGACTTCAAAATTAGGATCAGTGAGAATGAAGGAAATGTTCTTCATTTATTGTGGGAGGTGCTAGAAATCTGACCTTGCAGAAGACACAAGCTGGATCATTAAGAACATGGAAAAGAATTTGAAGCTATTACTTTTACTTTTAAACTACTTAGTAGCCCTGGAAACAGAGAGAAGGTAGTGAGAGCAGTAGTGGTTCTGAGATTTACAACAGCATCCCTGCACAGAAGGGAGGGGAATTAGCTGAAGGATGGAATTGCAGGGAGGAAAAAGAGATGAGTCTTTGAGAGGTAGCATCAGTTGGACTTCATCCCTTTCTTAAGTGTGCTGTGAAACACGTATTTCTGAAGTCTAGGGCCCTGTGTGGAACTGGATACTGTCTGAAGAAATTTCCCAGTACTCCACCATCTTCAGGTGGAAAGAACCAGTACTGGTTTGTCTATTCTTCACATGAGGTTTTAACTCACCGAAATAGATTGTTTGCTTTTCCTCTGGAAGCCTGTGATTTTAATCCCTAATCCTGGGATTAAATTTAAACCTGAAATATGAGGCTTCTGTTCTTTCCAGTGCTTTTTTTTCTGCAGGCTTTTAGCTGTGGATACAACAGATAATTAGGATTTATTGTTCTTTTAAGTGGATTGTGACAACAAAGTTTCTTGGTTGCTTGGGTTTTTATGCTGGGGGTGTGTTTTGTGTGTTTTATTGTGGGATTTTGGTTGTTGTTATCATTATCACTATTATTTGTGTCTGTGGTGTGTGCCAGTTACATGAAAAATTTGTCTTCCAGAATCAAGGAAAACATCCTAACTGTTACCAGCATGAGGATGTGGAGCAGTGATTGCACTGCTATGTAACAATGTAGGAACTAAATGCTGCCTTGGTCATTGTGTCAGCCCAGCATGGCCAGCAGTCATGTACAGCTTCTTGGAAAGTAAAGGAACCCTTCCAGCTGTCATGGGAAGCAGATCTGTGGGTCTGCAGGGCCTTAGCTCAGGTACTGCTTGCTTCGAACACATCCTTTTGAAATAACTGCAAGTTTACCAGTGAGTATATTTTTTTAAGCTGAATGTTATTTAATCAGGGATTTATACATTGCCATACTGAACATGGCTACTGAATTTCAATATCTTGCATGAAAATCTGTAGCACTTCACAAAATGACCCAGGCAGACTGCAGGGAGAATTCCTTGCAATATAGCTTTTTGTCCAGCCACTGCTGGTCACCGTAACTGAGAGGAAAAAGGTTTGGGGCCAATCAGGACTAGAAGCTTGGCTTTGCTTGAACAGGATGAAACTCCCTGAATGGTTATTACTTGTGTACTCACTTTCCTCTGTGCTTTCAGCTGCCTCCCAAAGCATATACTGATAAATGCTTTCATAGCTGATGGAAAGCGCACACCCCAAAAAATAGGTACTGGAAAGCACACATCCCAAAAACAGGTGCTCAAAGAAAAAAGAGAGAAAAATTGGCAATAGGATGTGCTCTTTTTGCTCATGCTGCTGGAAGCTGGGAACATGTTACAGACAGCAAATCACATTTCCTATTTTTTTGCTCTAGGAGGCAGGTATAACTCAAGTTGCCATGCCGGCATTTGTACTGCAGTGAACCCTTGGCATTTACACTTGTGCAGGTTTGCTCACATCTCTTGTTCAAGTCCAGCATGCCAATTCTCATCTCTCCTCCCACACACTCACCCCTTGCTATGATCAGTTTAGCAGCTACAGGGTTTTTTGACCCTAAATGTTCATTTGATCCCTGTCAGCACAACTGCAATAATTTAGACTGACTGCATGCAGCTGCACAACTGAAATGAATAGTCCTTCCTGCACTTTTAAGGAAAAACAGCATATGGGGGAACAGGAGGCCCCCAGCTAAAGGAAAGTATGTACTACAATAATCCTAAACTGATCTTCCTTCTAACAGATTAAAGTATCACTTGGAGAAATGAGGAGCTCATGTTCTTGCTGTAATCTAGGCATCTTTTCTTTTTTAATATATACATTTGCTCTTTACAGGCTTTCCAGTTCTAAGCAGCAAAATTTGGAGGATTCCTTTTTTGATATCCCAATTTTAAAAAGTTGAGAGCAAGAACTAATCACCTTATTTAAAAGGAAGTAAGTTTGACCTTTGCCTGTCTACTCTGGGACCTAAGGACATATCTTCTGCAAGATCTGAAACATTTGCCATCCTGTAAAATTACACGGGGAGTAGGCGAAACAGGGAGACTTTACATTTAATGTTTGTATCAAACCAGTTTCTGCCATTTATTTGCAAAAGGATGCTATTTTTAGTTTTTAAAAAGAAGGTAAGCAAACAAAACTCCTGCATAGTGGCAAATGGGTTGTGACCAGTTGCAAAACGGTGAACAGCTTTCTTTACCTTCCAACAGCATTCAAAGGATCAGTCAGTTATGTGCAATTTCCAGTCAGAATTTTTCTGCTGTGGAGTTTAGCAGAAAGTGGCAAATTTTCCTAAACTAACTGTAGTTACGTCTTGGAGATGTGTTTCTCTCCTCGAAGACTTCAGTAGAGGACTGAGACACATATATTTTCTTTATAATTAGCATTTTTCCGTGAAACTGTAAAAACATGGTTGTTTTCTGGAGATGTGTTGAATTCATTACTCACCTAGTCTGGTAGAGTACCATGGCTTATCTTTAAGACAATAATAATAATAATAATAATAATAATAAAATAATAGGGTGGGCAACAGCCACAGTTAGGAACTTTCTTCTTTCCAACCTTCCCTTCAATGTGCATAATCTTGATACAAATGAATGAAATGAATAGTGTATTTTGTCTTGGAAACTGGCTTTTCCTCTCATATATGACATATCATTTATTTAAATTTTTCTTGAAAGTTATCATTGAAGTGAAGTCTTCCGTAATAATCTGGGATAACAGTCTAGAGGCAACAGTCTAGTCTGCACCCTGTCCTTAAGACAGTAGCTATTGACTACTTCCCCAAAATTTCCTTCCATCTTGTCCCACGCTGGTGTTTTCTTCTAATTAAAATAGTATGCTTGTTCTTTGAAGTGCAGGTACCCTGTCTAATGCATTTCTAGGAAACAACGTTAACAATATTATAAGACTTTTAATTATAATTATCATTCGTATAGGTATAAAAGTAAATTACTTGGAAAAGCATGAGAGAAAAAAATTCTCAGTTAAGTACCAGCTTAGAAATTCCAGCAGAGTGTGCTGTAGGTTATCTGGTCAAATACATTAGACAGTGAGGGAGTAGAAGCAGTGTTGGAAAGGCAGGTGTTTCCCGGTGGTCCAAAATGTGAAGTTCAGATAGCGAGGCAGAGCCTGCATACACACCTCAAAAATTTCTCAGAGATTCTTATTAATTGCTAAATTTGGTAGTGGTAGAGTCATGTTATGCCAGCAGTCATATCACATTTCATTATTCAGCCTGAGGTAATAGAATAGATTGATGTCAGCAAGCCATTTACACTTAATTTCTTTATCCAGGGTTACCATGTTCAGACAACTGAATTGATGGAGTAGATATTAAGAGGAAGGAGGAGTCTCTTTCACTTCAGTTACTTTATTGAGTCTTTCTAGCTTGTGTTAGTGATTGATTTGAATTGAGTGAGTTTAATTTATTTTAGATGGAAAAATTTTCTGTCAGTAATACCAAAATATTCTTAATACAGTCAGAGTACCATGAAATGCTTCACTTTCACAAAGATTGATCCATATTTGTCTGCTGCCTTCCTAATAAGCCAGCAGTGGTCTATGCACTACATCAAAGTCTTTACATAGAAGTCTTTTAGGTCTTCTGAACTTTGTTTGGTTTTGGGTCTGTTATCTTTCACTTTTGTCCCAAAGCACAGAAGGTGAAAAGAAAATAGCATGAGACTTTCTAGAGAGAACTCATGAGGAAGGTTCAAGTTAACAAACTTCCTTTAAAATCAGGAAGCTGTAGTGCAACCCCAAAATACACACACACATCCTCACACCAAAGAAAACAAAGCAAATGCCCACTTTAAATATGTTCTTTTAAGTGCACTATTGAAAGAAGTCCTCTGTGCTTTATGAGCAGCCAGAAGGTGTTGCTGGAAAGGCATCAGCTGATTAACCAGCATTCAGGTTGGTTGCATTCCAGCATGTCCTGTGGTCTCTCAGTTGCTTAGTCAGATGGCAGTCTATTTTTACAGACTTGCTGATAGGTTGCCAAATGGGATAAAGGGACTCATCTGACTGACAGGAAAGCTTAAATTTTTCCAAGCCTGTCAGGAAAGCAGTCTTGTAATAAGGGGAAAGCTTGCAATATGCCATTTGCCAAAGACAGGACTGACAGGAGATAAGACTATTAAATAAATGGATCAGCTTTCTTTACTCAGAAGCTGTGCAGGAATGATAGACCATCTGCTCTCTTGATTGTCCTTAAAGGATAAATGAAAATTGAAGAGAAGTTTGGCCAAGTTTTCTCCTTTATTCTTTCTAATGAGCCCTTGTGCTGCTAGTTCAGCGTGCAGTTTTAATATAACACAGTGGTTACTACTTATGCCACTTGACAGCTTGTGAGACCCTGACACTGTGGTTAGTGACAGGCGAGGTGAACAGTGTAAATGCAGAGAATGCTCTAAATGTAATTTGGAGGAGAGGTAATATATTTTTAATAGATGGTACGATCTTTCATGAATTTTTATTTGTCCTGCACAGTTAGGGTTTGAGGTGTCTCCCTGCTTTGCTCTACTGTTTATTGTTGGCCAGATTTAATGGCTTTTGCTGGGGTTTAGTTTTGCTCTTTTACTGTGATTCATTTGTACAGCTTATGTGTGAACCTTCCTCAAGTGCTTGATTGACCTCTTCAGCACCAAATGGGGCACTAACACTATCCTTATCTAATTATTAGAGGAGAACAATTAATAAACTGAGGAAAGGTATACAGATCAGTATTGTTTGGCCTACCACTAATCTGAGCCAGTAGAGTGCTTCTCTTGGTTCTGTTGAAGAGGAAGCCAGTGTTGCACACTTCCAGATATTTAGTAACTTAGTCGCTTGCCTAGAATAACATAGAAAGCCTGCGACAGCTAGGAATGTGGCCCAGAGCAGAGAAAATTGAACATGATTTTGTAAACTAAATGTACAGGGCTAGACATAATTTCAGAATATGAGAATGGTGTGTTTATAGCTATATAAAAAACTGGAAATAGGATACTCTTCCCTGTGTTATTAAAAAGAAGTTAAATTTCCTCTTCTTAGTTTTGTAAGTTTGGATTGGTGGGATTTTTTAAGTTAGCAGCACAAATTGGATACATCTGTTGGGTAGATTTCCTACTGGGAAAGCATGTCTGTGGAGTCGGGGTGGGAAATAACCCCAATCACCCCAATCATTAAAAGTGTTTCAAAAAGGAAGACAGGGAAACCTTCACAGACAGTTGTGGACAAGAGTTTCCTACTGGAGGTAGTACAGACAGTGGGACAGCAAAGGGTGGTGACACTAAATGGGATGGGATGGCAGTACAGTGAAGCAGTAAAGTGGAAGAGGAGATAAATATGTTCCTGGAGACAGAGGATGAGTCCTGGTAGAGCTCCCAAGCTTAGGAGGATGGCTGATCAGTGAAGGAACTGTAGCTGAAGATACTAGTTAGGGTAACTGTCTAAATAGTACTCCAAGTACTGAATAGCTCTGAGGAAATGTGGTGAGTATAGAAAGGCCAGTGGTGATGTGGCTGAAAGAAAAAAAATATCAGGCTGATGAGAGAGATCAGATTCTATAGGAATTGAAAAGAAAGAAATAGCAAGTATGAGCTGGAGATGAGACACACACACACAAAAAATGCTGTGGTCAGTGTCACAAGTGTGATATCGCTACAGAAGAAGAATCCAAGATTGTTTTTGACTATGTTATACTTAAAACCACCAGAGAATATCTGGGAAAAAGAGAATGTGAAACTGAGGTCAGGATCCAGGAGTTGATAAAAGATGAATCAAAACCTATTTCCTTTGTGAACAGTTCGTGAAATTCACATTTGAGTCATGCAAATAGGCACAATTTTTAAGGGAAGAAGGCCCCTTAGGATCTAACAGAGTTAAGAATGTGAGTCACTGACAAAACTTCCAGCAGAATGTGCGTGCCTTAACTTTTGGTGCTGGTTTCCATCTTTGTTTCAGAGAACAGGACAGTGCAAACTTGCTGGCTGGGATAGCTCTGTGTGAGTACAAAGTCATGATTTTTTTATGCATATTACACAGATATGCTGATTTTTATGCTAAGTAAACCCAGTCTCATGTAAGTGTTTCTGTACCCTGAGGCTCATCTATATCATGGTAGTCATATACAGAAAGTAGAGCTGAATTGCCAAAAGCAGATGAGGACACATGGTGATGGCTGAAGCAGTTTGTTCGTTTTGTGTGGTCAGCTCTGTCAGGGATGCAGATGAGGTCAAGGTTGAAGTCCACATACATGCTGATGCCAAAAGGGATTGCTGTCAGGTGCCTTCAGGGGTGGCCATCACATTTCTCTCTTGGAAGTTAAGGTGTCCCATTTTAGAAAGCTGAGGGGAAGAGTATTTGGGTTTGAGAACTCCAAGTGGAAGTGAGTCCAGAGTCTGAGCAACCCCTCCAGAACCACTGTGTGCTTAAATGCCTGAGTAATTCTCATTTGTTGTCCAGTTCTCCTAAGTTCACTGTCAGGTCACAGAGTCTTGTTAAATGTCTTTGTATGCAAGATGAAGATGCCTCCAGTTCCAGACAACGTCTCTTGTTACAGGTGAATAGACACATAAACACAAGACAGTCACATTTTAGTCCTTCTTTTAAATTATTACCTCATGATTTTGAACTTAGAGCATAGCAATATGATCAAGGAAAGGCAGATGGATATAAGGGGACACAAAACATTGTTTAAAGTTGAGACACCTGAAATAGGACATGAGAAAATCAGCTGCCATTCAGTGTACAACACTCATTCAAGTCACACTTTATGACACACACAAATGAAAGATTATAAGAATAATTCTCATACTATAAGAAATTCAGCTAAGAAGCGGGAGAAGTTGAGAAAATTAAAGGAGCAAAAAATCAGAAATTAAAAGAGGTGCTGGGGTGGGGAAAATGACAAGAAATAGAGAATATAGTCTTAGCACATACCCCTTTTTTCTCTGAGTGTTTTCTGGTACATCTAATAGCACTGAAGTCTGCTGCAGTAGTTGCGTGTCATTTAATAAAAAATCTGCATTTGCTATTTTATTTTACTTATTTCTTTATTCCCTCTTCCCACATGGAGACTGAGCTAAAAGAGTTAACAAGACATAGTAGGGTAGTTCCACAGGCTGGGTCTTGCTCTGACAGTGAGGAAGCTTGCTGATTACAAAGTCAGAGGTGGCTTTCCTTGTGAGTTACTGCAAATGCAAATCCAGTGACTAGCACCTAGGTCTGAACTCTGAGTTTAAGCTCACCCAGAAGAGTGTTACTGCATCCATGGTTATGATGATGTATGCTCCTACATGGATCACAAGGTTTCTAAGAGTTTACTGCAGGGGTCTTTGCAATGTGCAGATGCACCAATCATGAATTCTCAGTGGATTTTCAGAGCATTTCTATGGCTTTTGGAAAGCATGGTCCCAGAGGAGCTGGAAATTGTGGGAAGACACTGGTAGCTTACACTCCACCCGTTTTGTGAACTGGACACCTTACCAAACCTCTTGGGATCTTTGCCCTGGTTTTACGCAGCATCCAATAAGACACCTGGTTTGCCTTGCAAATGCCACTGCACTCTGGTTTGAGCTGCTTTTGTGGGGATGACAGTGAGTCCCCGGTACCTCTCGTCCTTCTGGTTTACCTTCTGTGCACAAGTTTGTGTTTATGCTTTGTGGTCCATTTCAAAGCAGACTTTGTCCCTTTATCTCTTTTCTAGGACTCCATCTAGTTTCAGCCAGCTTGTAATTGTATTTAAACATGTGTCAAATGGTTGTTTTTTGGTTCTGGTTTTGTGGTTGTATTGTTATTCTCCTAGAAAACTTGCTAGAGCAGTGCACCAGCTGACAGAGAGCCTTAAGAAGCTATTTTGTTCTCATGAGGGACAGGAAACTTGTCGGGACTATCTGAAAGCAAGGCTCAAATTAAGCAGTCTTGCCTTCTGTCTGTGCCACAAATACATAAAAGAATCTGAAGGACAAAGGCTGTGGATGGAAATCTTAAATGCATAAGTGCCAAGAAAATCCTAAACTGGGTTGCCTTTCTAGGCCTGCAGATACAGCAGGCATCTGGGCCTGTGCACTTTCTGGTCCTTGGAATTCTTAAGTAACTCTTCACCCATCGCACTTCAATTTTAGGAGAAACTTTGCACATTCATCCACCCAGGAATTCCACTGTGGTTCAGCAGCTGTACAATTAATAACATGAAAGAGCTGGAAGGGAGAAGTCATTACAGGGACCAAGGTGCACACTGTATTTAAACTACAGCCTGGAGCTTGGTCACTTTGAAGTAATGCAGAGTGTTCTCTGTTGTACAGGGCTACTTTTGGCTCCAAATATTTGGTGACTTAGTAGTCACTGATGCTTCATTTTAATATGTGTGTATTTGGCAGAGTAAGGATAAAAGCTCAAAGATACCTAGAAAAGT
Source organism: Platysteira castanea (assembly GCA_013397175.1). Taxonomy (NCBI): domain Eukaryota; kingdom Metazoa; phylum Chordata; class Aves; order Passeriformes; genus Platysteira; species Platysteira castanea. The sequence continues at coordinate 642,564 of VYXC01012426.1, read as the reverse complement.
TTAGCAGGTGCATGAAAATGTTCCCTGGGGTGCTCTGCCAGGCAGTGTATCCAGACACAGGTGGTCAGACCAGGGGGCTGCTGTGACTGGTATATGAAAAGACATAATATGATTTGTAGGATGGTGTTTCTGGCAGATCTTAATTCCTCTTTGTTATTTCTAGCTTTGTCTTACTTGGCGTGTGTTATTCATACTGATAAAACAGGCAAGGGACAAAGAATAGAAAGTGTCTATTTTGCATTGTCACACCTTTGATCAATGGTGTTTAAAGTGTAGAAGAGTTAATGAAATAAGAATATTTATTGGGGGGTTTTTGAATAAGAGGCTACAAAATGACAAGTGCAGATTTGCCAAGGAAACTTAAGAGATTTCTTTGATGCGAATTGTGTTCCTGGTCATTACATGATGTGAAAGTAGCTGCATTCAGCCTTAGCCAAAAAACCACTACTTGCTCTGGGATAAAAATAGAGCTTTAAAAAGGGAAGGGCAAGGAAATTATCTTCTGACTATCCCTGTTTAAAGTTATTCAGAGAAGCTCCCGTGTGCCACTAACAAAGATTAGATATATTAAACAGTTAGTAACTTCTGCTATAAATCAAGTGATTTCCACATTTCCAAGTGATAAATTAAGAGGAACCTCTGAGGACATTTATGTACCTGTTGCTATTAATTTTAAAACTGATAGTAATTGCTTGCATGTTTCCTACAAAAATAATGATAATATTTTTTTAGAAGAAAACTTTTCTAACTCATAGGGAGAAACTGAAACATGGGAGAGCAAATCTATAAACAAACCAGGTAACTCAAACTTGGATGGTACTCTTGCATAAAAAAGCATAATGTTCAAAAGAACTCACTGAGGTATGGAGGCTGATTACTTCAGGCTTACTTGTTATGGGTGATATGAGAGCTGCTAAATGTGAATTATTGCAAAGTAGCACTATTATAGCAGCAATGATTTAAGAAGCTAGATAAAGCTTTTAGAAAAGGAGAATATTGTGACACCCACTGCTTTGAGGGGTTGTGGGGGAGAAAAGCAGTAGATGAGATTTTGGTTTGAAAGCCATAAATCATCCTGTTCCCAAGCAAAGACTGGAAACATGGTAGATCTTATTTTAATTTCTGGTATTGGGTGGTAGTAGTATTTGGCATTCAGCTGTCCTCACTTCTCAGGTAAATACTCAGGTTATACTGGGGGAGGAGAAGAGTATTCTACCCCTCTTTGATCTGTCTACTGAGAAAGCCAACAAGACTTCCAGGTGGTATATTTTGTGTGTGTGAGGTGTAAACATCTATTTGTTTCCCATAAAGTAATAAGTCACCAGATGGTAAAGGTTTTTATCCATGCTGCTCTAGCTGGATTTGTACCAGTAAATTGGAGGTGAAAGGTACCATATGCTACTGTTAATCCCCAAAGCATTCATTATTCCTAAAATAATTTTCAACCCCCATTAGTGTTGGCATCTCCCTTTCATTAATGTCCATACTTATTTATGTGGGTAATGTTCTGATGAAATGTAATTTAAAGTATATGCAGTTTTATGTGAATGTTCCTGAGATTCAGTGCCAACTAGAAAATCAATTGTCCTCGAAAACTGATTTGGTGGCTTATGTGAAATGAGTTGGTCGTATCATTGCAGTCTCCAGTGGGTATGGACTGTCACCACCAGCCTCAGCAGACAGGCAAACTGCAGATAAGTGTGACAACTTGGGAAGTTACATGTGTTCTGGTGGAGAATATCTAATTATTGCTACCAAAAAATATTTTACTGTGAGCAATGGCCAGTGCTTACTGGCACTGCTGGTAAGGACCTATTAGACTGGGATGAGGCAGTTTTGAGATCCTGAGCGCAGAGCTTATTGAAGATACAGGATGGACATTAAAGATTGGACCTTGGTGGCTGCGTGGGTAGATGGCAGTTTTGGCAGGAGGTGTGAAGGAAAGGATTAGTGTTGAAGGAGTTTACCTAGATCACAGTTTTTCAAGACTGGGCTATGATCAGTGCTGGGACACACCTAGGGATTTGTTCAATGGCTGGATGCTCTTCAGGCTGGTAAGTGTCAGCCAGCTTTCTGCAAAAGGCACCCTGACTACAACAACACTGCCTCTACAAACACCTTGCAGCAGATTTTTCAGTAACGTGCCGATATCTGAGTTAACAAGTTGCTTTTTAAAAATGATAGGCATAAGATTTCCAGCATGATTTAAAGAAATAATTTCAAAGCAAGTAAAATGTCAACGCTTATGTTGACAGTTGGAATAGGACTGCATTTATTCAGTCTTCCTTTAAGAAGCAAGGATTGTACCCATAGTTGATGTCTTCTGCAGACGAGTCACTCATGAAACCACTTTCCATAATAAGCTATGAGGAGAACTGTCCTCATATCCTGAAACCAGAGAACACTTTTGTCTTTGTGGTTCTGTCTGCTCAGGAGACACTGGAAAATGGCTGTTTGGCAGCTGCAGTTTCAGCATTGCCACCCTTGGCAGTGAGCAGTGCCCAGCACCCTTCCAGCCTGCGCCATTTGAAGAACCAGCACAGCGCTGTGTGTGCCAGAAGTGAGTGCCCACCAAAGCCAGGGCACCCCTTCTTGGCCAAACAAAACTGCCCTGTCATCACTGGGGAGCAAGCTTGGCCTCCCTACCCACGGGAAGGTGTGGATAAAGGTCTTGCTGAGAGGACACCTGCTGCCAGTGCAGGTGAAATGACCAGAGTGATGTGGGCTGCCCCATAGCATGATCCTTTCCAGGCCAGCAATTGCCAGCTGCAACCAGCCTGCTTTTCCAGAGCTCAGCTGAGGATCAAGGCAGCAGATCAGCACTGATCAAACCACCACTTGTGTGTTCTGTGAGGTCCCCTAATCTGAAAGCAACCTGAGTGACCTCATAGTCTATGTAGAATAGCTTACCCTAGAGGGCAAGTTAGCCTTCACTGAACTTCAGTCTGTGCTACACTGCACAGGATCTTTATCTCTAGACCACTGCCCTGAACCCAAGCTAAGCTGGTAGTCTTCCCTCTTAGTGTGATATTGACTGCTTTGGTCTGCATATTACTAAGCTGATGCTTGGCAGGCTGTGGCTGCTTTGGTCTTTCTTGCTGATGCTCAGGAGAACCTCGTTTGTCCATATGGTATTTTGAAGGCAGCTGCAAATCAGATTTATTCAGTTGGAATCAATATGTAGTTGACTCCTAATCTAGTTGCAGCTAGAGTAGGCTGGTATCAGTTCTTTGTTCTGCCCTTGCTAAGACCCTAAAGAAACAGGTGGATGGGACTTCTTTTAATTTCTACAGTTTCGCATAAACTTGTATCTGAGCTGTTGTTGCTGACTCCGACTGTAGCCAAGCTTTGTCTTTTGTCTGGTTTTCTCCCCATCTTTTGCTCTTCCTCCTAGCCTCGAAAGCACTCAGGAGTGGGATCCAATTGACATGGATGCAGAGCAGTTAGTATTGCTGTTGCTGATGGGCTGGGCTGCTTTAATTTGAACCAAGTTTTGATTAGTCCTTTCCAAACTGAAGGTCTACGATACTAACTAGAGTGAAGAAAGGTCAGAGCGGCAGGATTTTGAGGCAAGCACACTGGAGATCAGCAAAAGTCGTGAAATGATCAAATAACCAGATGTATGAGACAGCTGATGGTCTTAAAAAATCCAGCCAAAGACAGAGTAATTGTANTAAGTAATTGTATTTTTCTGTACCAGTTTGGTTTTTCAGCATTAATTGTATGTGGGATTTTGCATGATCTTTCATTTAAAGCTGGATAAATACTTTTGATTTTCAAATTTGGTCCCTGAATGTGTCCTCTGTTTGATGACTAATCTTTGCTAGATTTGAGGTTTCCCATTTCCTGGAGCAGAACAGGGACAGGGCACAACCATTGTGCGTCACAAGGCTTAGTTAACTAGAGCTGGTTTAAAAAATATTCATGAAAGNCAGCTGATGGTCTTAGAAAATCCAGCCAAAGACAGAGTAAGTAATTGTATTTTTCTGTACCAGTTTGGTTTTTCAGCATTAATTGTATGTGGGATTTTGCATGATCTTTCATTTAAAGCTGGATAAATACTTTTGATTTTCAAATTTGGTCCCTGAATGTGTCCTCTGTTTGATGACTAATCCTTGCTAGATTTGAGGTTTCCCATTTCCCGGAGCAGAACGGGGACAGGGCACAACCATTGTACATCACAAGGCTTAGTTACCTAGAGCTGGTTTAAAAAATGTTCATGAAAAGTTCACAGGAGTCTTGGAGAATTCACATCTTTGGTTTTCTATATTACAGGGCTGAACAGCTCTCCTATTNAGTAATTGTATTTTTCTGTACCAGTTTGGTTTTTCAGCACTAATTGTATGTGGGATTTTGCATGATCTTTCATTTAAAGCTGGATAAATACTTTTGATTTTCAAATTTGGTCCCTGAATGTGTCCTCTGTTTGATGACTAATCTTTGCTAGATTTGAGGTTTCCCATTTCCTGGAGCAGAACAGGGACAGGGCACAACCATTGTGCGTCACAAGGCTTAGTTAACTAGAGCTGGTTTAAAAAATATTCATGAAAGGTTCACAGGAGTCTTGGAGAATTCACATCTTTGGTTTTCTATATTACAGGGCTGAACAGCTCTCCTATTTTTTGTCAGGTTTTCTTGTGGGGGTTTTTCCCCCATGATCAAGATTTTCATTTTATAAAATCACCTGCTTTTTGCACACAAGTAATTAAACAGTGGGAAGTTTTGTTAAGTGTTCATGGAACNAGATTTGAGGTTTCCCATTTCCCGGAGCAGAACGGGGACAGGGCACAACCATTGTACATCACAAGGCTTAGTTACCTAGAGCTGGTTTAAAAAATGTTCATGAAAAGTTCACAGGAGTCTTGGAGAATTCACATCTTTGGTTTTCTATATTACAGGGCTGAACAGCTCTCCTATTTTTTGTCAGGTTTTCTTGTGGGGGTTTTTCCCCCATGATCAAGATTTTCATTTTATAAAATCACCTGCTTTTTGCACACAAGTAATTAAACAGTGGGAAGTTTTGTTAAGTGTTCATGGAACATACTGGTCATCACAGCTGATTAGGTTTTAAATCACGACAGAGTGCTGCAGTGCTCCATCTGGGGAGGAACAGTGCATGGTTTACAAGTCTGTTCACAGGCAGCTGAGAGTACTTGATACAAGACAGTTCTTGAATAGGTGCTGAGCAGTGAAGCTGCATAGCCTCTGTTCTACTGGGTCATGCACATCCCTCACTAGTATTTCAGGAGTAAAATTTTCCATTTAACCTCCATGGATAGATGCACACGGTGTACTTAATCCTTCCTCCCTGCTTATCTCTGGGCGTGGCAGCAGCAAGCTGCAGAGGGTCTGACTGGACAAAATGGTCAGAGTTCATCCCTCCCCTTTGCAAAGCAATATTAAGGATAATTAGATAAAAGCAGCATATGGACTTGAAGGTTTATAAAATCAAAGTGGTTATGGGGTTCTCCTCTTCCTTATATAGGAAAAAACCTTTAAAATATAACCTCTTTGTTTACTTTGTTTTTCCTAACATGACTTTATTCCACCTTTCCAGGCTAAATGATCCCTTTTTAGAGACTGGTTTGGGCTGCCTACAAACTGTGAACTGGTTCTCTGCTTTGAACACCTTACCAGCAGCTTCTATTTCCTTTCTTTTCTTGGCACATAAGTAAAAAGCTCTCATGTGCTTTGCTCTTTGAAAAATGTCTGTGGTGTCAACAATGTTCTTAGAGATAACCCCAAAGCACTTACCATCAGCCTTACTCTTAAGTCACATATCCACTGCTTCTGCTTTTGTTAGCTTGGTGTATTCAGTGTTGCATTAGACATGACATGTCCCATCAGGAGCTATATGCATAAAGCTAAAGGTTTAAGTCCCTTGAAAGGTCAATTTCTGTGTTTATGAGGCTCTCAGTTGCATTCCCTGCAAGCCCTGGGAGGACATTCCAGTGTGGGATCATTTTTGAAACCTGATGTTATTTTTAATAGATATTCATGTGCTGACATTATAAATGTTGCTGCGAACTGCATATGGAAGAGCTCTGTAGACCACACTGCTTTCTCACCATGGCTGTGGGTTTGCATCCGTGCCTAAGGGGAGCAGAAAAAAGCAACCACTAAAAATAAGTGTGGGAAGGCTTTGTTGATTTTTGGGGGGGTTTTGTTGTTGTTGTTGTTTGTTGTTGTTTTGATTTAATTTTTTAATCAAAACTTCAAATAATAAAGGCCAAAAAAGGGGGGAAAAGGCTGTGTAGCAGTCTCTGGTTTACTGGAGAACTGTAAAAAGCATTTTTTTGGATCAAAACATTCTGATCTTTCCACCTGAAACTAGGGATGGGAAGAAGAGCCACTCCCTAACTGAGCAGATGACAGGAACTACAAACAGGTAACTCCAGTCAGTTACCTGTAGGTTATGGTAGGAGACAAGCCCTGTGCTGCTGCTGGAAGTGTTTTGCATCCTTCTCCCTTTCTGAGACAAGAGATCATATAATCACTGTGTAATCCTCTTTAGGTGGAGCTGAGTGAATTTCCTCGTAGCTGTCTCCCATGAGTAGATGGAAATCTTTCACTCTTGGGATTGCTTGTAAGCGCACCTCTGAAAATCTGTCTCTTCACTTGCTCTCTTTTATCCAGCCACATGCCCGTGTTACTACATAAAGTTTTGATGTATGGCCATAGCCTTTATTGTTCCCATTTTCCTTTCTGTTCAAGCTACGTCAGCTCTTCCAGAAAGGAATGGTTTCCCCCATCTGGTAATCAGCTGTGGAGATGCAACCAAAAGTCTGATTAACACCAACTCTAATTTGTGTGCAATAGGTTTTTGAACAACACTTAAATCTCCAATGATTCAAGACAAATAGTCATATTTGGTTGGTTTAGTTGCAGAAATGAGAGCTGTGAGGTGTGCCCTTATAAAAAGTCAGGCTTTAAGTGTAGTTTACTCCAAATTATATATTTAGTATAGAAACATAGTCCTTAGATGTGCTCATGGTAGAATTGATTAAAAAAAATATACATTGGCATCTGTCTCACAAAATTCCAGTATTGAGAGTATTTGCCATCTTGAAACAAGGAAGAGATGAAATCAGCTTTTGCGTTTCATTGGAAACAAAGGAAATCTAAAAGCACAGGCTCAGAATAGCTGTAGCACCACAGGCAAGATGACATTTTAGTTCTGGAACCTGGTGCCATCCCCCAAGCAGAGCTGCCTGCTGCAAGTGCTCAGTGTGGCGGGTGACCCAGCAAGGAGGGTGAGAGGCAGCACAAACAAGAGTCCAAGAGGACAGGAACTCACCTAAAATTCCTGGAGGTCATTAATAATCTGGAATAGGAGAGCCGAGTAGTGTAAATATGGCAAACCCAAAACTTTCCCACTTGGTCTGACAAATGAAGAAGATTCCTGGCTCAGAAATAGCTTTGGTATTTTTTTCCAGTTACGAAACAAAAGCAAATGGATCAATGTTATGTAGAACATGATAGATCTGCTCCCAAACTGTATCAAATAGTGAAAGATAAGACAGAAATGTTGCTGGTGTTGTAGTACTTTTCCAATAAACCAAGTGCCACATAAGTCCTGTGTGTTTTCTACTAATATTTAAAACAGTAACAATGCCCTGACCCACTTCCTATCCTGTACAGAGTCAGTGTCCTACACTGCTTATGGATAGACAGATAAATTGGTATTGATGAATATTTTTGCTTGGTGTTTTATAGGATGAGATGACTGTCCCTATGCTGGAGCTCTAGCACTTTCCCATGCCTCTTTTCACAGAATCCATGTGGCAGAGGGCTCAGAGTCCTCTCATACTCCTGCATCCCTCTGGAACAAGGACCAGTTCCAGCAGGTCTGAGGAGAAATGTGAGTGAAAGTCTTGATTATTAAAAGCTTTTTTCATTCTAACATTTAACCTGTACGTTCTTAAAATCCAAAGTTTATTCATGCGTGTCCTTGGTTTGGAGGACATAGGAGAAATTTGTAGTTTCAACTCTGTGAACATGAAAAGGTCTGTTTTCTGGAACTGAACTGTTATCCAGCAGTACATGAAGCTCACAGTCTGGAGCCCAATGGAATAGAGACTCAGCTACTTGATACCTTTTAGCTTTTTGCTGGGCCAAACTCTGCACTTTGCAAAAAAGCAAATACAAGACAAGTACTCAATTCCTTAAATGCTGATAGTCTTGCAGCTCTGAACACCTGTTTTCTGTTCAGCTCCCTGACCCTGGTAGAATTCTACCACTGTGGATTGGTGCCTTGAGGTTTAAATGCAGGCCTTGAGAGATCCAGCCTGGGCTGCTGGGTGTTTGAGATCCTCAGTTAAAGGGGCAGCTGGTAGGGTCCTGCAGAACCTCATTTTCTTCTGTCTTTCCAGCCTTGAGGGGAGACACGGATGCTGATAGACCTGTCAGCACTTAGTAAACAAGAACTGCTTTTTTCCCATGCTTTTAAATTAAACCAAATCATTCAAACCTGCACTTTTTACTTTTAACAAGTGAAAAAGTGCATGCTTACTGCTAATAGACTGATAGATTTGTACACAGAGCTGGTTGGGTGGTGGTTGGCTTTTTTGTTGTTGTTTTGGAGGTTTGGGGGATTTTTGGTTATTTGACTTTATTTACAGTTCTTTATCTTCGCCTTGGACTGGGAAATTATCAAAGAAAGTCAATCATTCATTAAGTTCTTGGCTTTTTGATTAGGGATGAAATATCTTCCAAAGGGTTTAACCGAAAGCAAAGCACAGGTATGTGGTTTCCAGCATGAATTTTCCGACGATAAACTTGCAAGTGTTAATGAACTCAATTTGGCAAAGGAGTTTAACAGCTTAGCCAACTCTCTTAAAACAAAACAAAACCACTTTCTGATCCTACACACACAAATGCTCATGGCTAAGATGTCTTGTCCATGTCAAACTTACAGTCTCTACACGAATATTATAGAAAAAATGTTTTGGAAATAATTTTTTATTGTAGTGAAAAGATCATGTTCATATGTATACACACACACAAAGAAAATATCACTGTATATTCACTGAAATACCTCACTCTCAGTGTAAGCAAGCCCCTTCTCAGCTTGTGTACAGCAGAATACCTTGAAAACATCTGTGATCCCAGCTGCCATCCTCTGCTGCACTCAGCAGGAGTGCACCAGGTCTGGCAGGGCTGGCAGCTGAGCTGCACAGAAACAAGTCCCAGGCTGCTGCCCACCCTGAGCCCAGTAATTCTCTGCTGTGATCACAGGTCCTGGTGTTATGGGATGGTTCAGCTGTGCTGCTGCAGGGCCACGAGGAGTGGGCTGTGCCTCAGAAAGTCTGGACCAACTGCTCTGACAGTTCTCGGGCCAGCCACTAGAGTGGGGCCTCTGTCTCATAACATCTGGTCACAATGTTCAGCAGCACCATATTATTTCCTGTTCTCTGGCATTATTTGGCTTTCAGTGGTTTGTATAAGCATTTCTTTGACAGATGTGTGGCTCTGATACCCATCCCCTGCCACTCAAGGCAAGAAGGTTCTACACAAACAATCCAGTGAGGTTATCCAGGACATGTAGAAAAATTGCATTGAAATATTCTGTTGTTTAGCTAAGCTGCCTAAAGACAATCAAGTAATTCTCACTATCACTTAACTCTAGAAATTATCGGGTGGCTGTTGGCACATGTGGGCCGAGAACTACAGAAGCTGTAGAAATAAATCACTTGGCCGTTTTTGCTAGCACAAGCTAATGTGACTGTAATTGGTGCCCTAATGCTGACAGCTGTGTTAATGACTTAAACAAGAGACCTTAGGTGATGGAACAGAGCCCCAACACAGCTTAACATGTAGTCAGAACTCTCTTCATAACTGGAAGATAAAATTCCATTTCTTTACTTGGATGTCCCCATCTCAATTCAGCAATTTAAAAATGTTTTAGGCTGACTTCTTCTGTTTAAGGAATTCTATGCTGATTTCCACTAAACTAAGAATAATTTCACTTTTTCCCTTCCCTGCAGGAACGTGCTGGCATCTACGAAATGCATGGACTTAAGTACCTGATTTTGAAGGAGAACTCATGGCAGGCTATTGCCCAGTTCAATAATTTAAAATATTAGTTGGCTGAATTCAACACTGAGTAAACACTAAATATAATACAGATATAAAAGAATGGGCACAAATGCCAATGCAGTATTTCATTATTAAAACTAATCATCTTTCTATTTCAACTCCTAAGTCCATTCTGAATACAAGCTGGGGAGGAAACACACAACAAATAAATAATGCATATTAACTTACAAAATATGAAATAAAATGTCTACATTAAAAAAAAAAATCAGTGTTAGTCACTTAAAGCTTCACAGAACATTTGTATGACAGAAGCCCTTCTGTGTCCCAGCTTGCGTGTCTGCCAGAATGGGCTGGAGAACCAACCCTCCTGGCTTTAGAGCCCCCGTACTGTGCTGCAGAAGCACTGCCCTGCCTTGCCAAGGCTCCCTGAGGGGTCACTGATGCTGATTTCCAGGGAGAGCCCTCAGGAGGCTGCGGGCTCGGTGCTATCCTCTGCTTTGCTAACGCCAGCTGGCAAAATGTACACCAGGCTTCTGTACAGAAGGAAAGCTTTTCCCGTGAGGTTTTGTTTGTGTTGATAACAGAAATGCTTTAAAATAATGCTAACATAATTCTAGCACAATTTTTCTCCCCTACAACTCATTCCCTTGCAAATCAAATATTTCCTTCTGCTAGTGGCTTGTATCCATGAAATCGCCACTGGAGCCTCCAGTAAGGGGATAAAATGCCAGGCAGGGATTTTCAATGTGCATTTTATTTTGGTTGTGCATGTATCTTGTCTTATCCGAGGAGACTTTTTTTGCCTTTGTATACAAAATCTTTCAATGTCGGTTTTGAAGTTACAGGCAAATGAACTTTTATAACCTCTGCTGCTTCTGATCACCTCTTAAAAATGTCACCACACATGGAAAAGCCAGAAGAAATTGAGATAAGCAGACATCTGTACATTTTAGGCATTCATTGAGAAAACATCTGCATCCATCCATGCAATGTTAAGACTCTAAGTAACTTTGCAGTTACATCTGAGCCCACTGCTGCAGCAGCAAGGTAGTCTTTATCTCCCACGTGCATTCTATCAATTTCTTTTTTTCTTAAAGCAGCTTCCTGAAATGAGAAACAGAAAAGCAGTGATTTTATCTCTTTCAGACATTGGATTCAAGGCTTGTACAAGGCAGCCCTTTCTACTTTCTAGCCGTGCAAAATCTAGACACCGATCCTTTTCAAGATGAAAAAATGAACAACTGACATGGAAAAATGTGAGTTGCTGTTCTTTTCAATTAAAAAAATTACTGCTGAAGATCTGGGAACACAAGTTTTTCTGCTACTGTAGATACTTTTAATAGGATGCCAAAGAATTGTACTATAGTATCTTTCAAAGTAACTCAGCAAGCTGTGGTTTGCTGCTTCCTACAGCAGGAGTACAGTTCGTGTGACTGTGTACGCTAACAATAAATTCCTTGAGGACCTTCTTTGTGCTTAGCTTTCATCAAAGCACACAGCCCAGATTGCTTAGTTGTGCGGAACAGTGAAGTTTCTGTTGCAGTTGGTGCCCACCGTACCAGACAGGACTGTACCAGTGATCTGCTGGGTGTTGGTCAGTTGCCAGGTCTCGAGAACTCAAAATAAGCTAGTATGCTTTTAAAATTTCTGTTTTTAAACAAAGCACTGGGCAATGGGAACTACACGAGAAGAATTAAGAAGATTCTCTTTGTGCTTTCAAGGACCTAAATTGATGTCAGAGCTCTGACACACATTAACTCTGGGATTCCTCTTCACTGCTTTTTTTTTACTCTGAGGCTATCTACTTTAACACTGATTATTAAGTACTGTAAAAGAGTTGAACCTCTTCAAAAATAATGTTGAAATCTTAGCCTCTAGTGTCCTTGCATTTCTAGAACCTTAAAATATAATACAGTAGAGTAGTAAAGGCCACAGGAGAAAACATCAAAGGAGTTAGTTATCCAGACAAGACATTTCACTCACATTTGATGCTGCCTAACAAACTCTGCAAACTGGCGGTCTTTAGCGTAGAGCTCTATAATTCGAATTCTGTCCTGAATTTCCTAGAATACAATAAACAGAATTTTAAGTACATAATAGGAATCAGAATGCTACTGAAATAACTGATTTCTGGGTTTTGGGAAATAAGACTCCTATGCATTGCTATTTCAAAGAGTGGAGCTTGAAACTGGGTACTCCAATACTAAAATTCTTCTTTATTTTATTAAAATTCTTTTTTTTTTTTTTTTTTTTTTTTTTTTTTTTTAAAGTGAGGCATTTCATTTGAATGTAATACTTCACTTTTAAATCAAAACCAAGGTTTGGACAGAGTGTAACATTTCAACAGGCTTTAGCAAAACCATTTATGTCTCAGAGATACTTTGCCTACCAGTCCAGCTACGTACTGGAGTCACACCTCTCACAGTTGCTTAAGGATCTGTGGTTAGTTCTGGGATGTAAATCCCTTCTCTTTAGCCTTCTAGAGTAAACCTTGGATACTGTGTATACAGGAAGAAAGAAGATATGATCTAACTTGCGGCTAAGAGAAAATCTTAAACTTTAAAAAAAGTCAGAAAATACCCAAAACAAAAGCACCCTGTGAAAAGGCCTGGATGTACCAGTTTTTACTGTGTAACTACTCTTACATAAGAGAATTGGCTTTAAAAGGTAAATATTGTGTCGAGTAATACATCAAACCTCCCCAACTTCTGTGAAGTTACTTAAGGGGTCACTTAAGCTCCTTTATTATGTGAAATTCATTGCAGGTCAGAACAAAACCATAAATTTCTTCTAAAGCAAGCAGGAAAAGCAAGGTTTTCTGTCTTCTTTTAAATAGTTGCAGCAGCTGCTTCAACCTGTTTATCTAGAGCATAGACAGTGGGGAAAGATTGGGCCCACCTCTGAGGTTAGAAGTGTGGAATAAGCTTACTGTTTACATGATCTTTCCCATGCCGCTATGAAAACAAGGTCATTTACCTCCTTAGTAAGCTCACTGTTTTCATAAATGTGCCTGATCTCTTCACTGCTGTAGTCTGTGGATGTCTCTGCACTGGTGGAACTGTAGGACGTTAGCTGTGGATATCTCCGGTAATAATGGCTGTAGCCAGTCGTATCACTTTCATACATGGGATTGTATTTAACTGCGTTCTCAATGGACGAGAGGCTGTCACCCTGCCTGGGGGAGCAATAAACAAACTGTGAGCTTCTCTGCAGCCTGGAAGGGCAGCAGATAGACTAAGGAGGCCTGGCATTTGGAGGTGCCTGTACATCCTGTTGCTTGTAGACTGTGTGATATAAGACTTACGACAGAATTATCCTTATTGTAGCCGATGTGTTTTAAAATATTGAATGGTGTCACCTACCCCTGTGAGTCCCCAGAATCACTCTTTGTGTACTGGTCTCGAAGGGTCCTGGCCAAGAAGAAGATGACAGCAGATGCCACAAGAAGGAATCCTGCCACAGAAGCAATTGCAATACCTACAACCAGTGGCTCAGACACATATTCCTCACAGTGCTCCCCTCTGTACCACCAGTTCTCTCCCACACGGCACCTGCCACAAAGAAACACAGGGAAATTACACACCAGCAAAAGCTTTGGTTAATGTATTGAAGTTCCTGTCATGACATGCCCTCAGTTAAGTCACCCCAGTAAATATCTTTTCACTGTCCAATCACCAATTTTCTTTATTATTGTTATCATTGTTATGGACATACTTTTTGGTAGATATTCATGTACCCATTTGGGTTGAAAGGGACCTTTAAAGGTCATCTAGCCCCTGCAATGAGCAGGGACATCTTCAACTAGATCAGGTTGCTCAGAGCCCCATCCAATCCAGGGGTGGGGCATCTACCATCTTTCTGGGCAGCATGTTCCAGTGTTTCACCACCCCACTGTAAAAATTTCTTCCTTATATCTAGTCTGAATCTACCTTCTTTTAGTTTAAAACCATTATGCCTTGTCCTATCACAACAGACCCTGCTAAAGAGTTTGCCCTCACCATTCTTTAGACCCCTTTAAGTACCTAAAGGCCACAAAAGAGGTCTTCCAGAAGCCTTCTCTTCTCCGGGATGAACTACTGCAATCACTGAATTGAATGAAGGCAGGTAAAATAGCAAAAGGGTAATGCATTTGTGGTGGGAAACACCTGTCCTTAATGCCATTTGCAGTATCCTGTGATGTGTTAAAACTGGAAGGTGTTTGGACTGAGGAAAAACTCCTGCCTTGAGTGAGCCTTGCATATCAGTGACATATCAATACTGCAAACGTAGAAAGCAGTTGTCTTTACCATCTTGTAATGCAAATGCTAATGAAGGAGTGTTAGCTGAGAAGAATGTTCCTAGTGTTGTGAATTTCACAATGGCTAAATAGATGCATAAAATGAATGACTTGATGGAAGTGCATGTCCAAGACTCTATCTTTGGAATGGTTGCCCAAAACAGTATTCAGCATTTCTGCCTAAATGTTATTTTGAACATGGAAACTATAATGTTGTTATTATTGATTTTAAGTATATCTGTATCTCACACAAAGTCTTTTTTATTACCTGCAAAATACAGCAATCCTGTTCAGATGCATCTGTATCCTTTTTTTTAAGCAAAAATCTGGGGTCTGTTCATTCAACCTTTTATGAACCCACATATTTTTTCCCAAATGTACAGTGATTTACTTTTATGCTTTTTCCAAACCAAAGGCATTATCTTTAATATATTGATGCACTATTAATATACCTTTCAGGTATGAATTTCTCTTATAGAATTAGTTCTCATAGATGATATGACACTATCGGAAATTTTGCTACTTGTGAAAAGCTCTGGAGATAAATTCTGTCCCCAAAGGTCAATAGAAGAGATTTGAACAACTGAGTGTGTTCCATTACAACCATTATTCCTAGTTAGTTTTATTTTCTGATATTTCTATTCTACTAATTTGTTACAGTCTCGTTTATGATATATACATAGGAAAACTAATGTTAGTACTGGGACTTGCACTGAGCAGCGTAACATGAACGATAATCACAATCTACTCACTTGTTACACAGTATTGTACAGAAGTTTAAACCAATCTTACAGAATGCTACAACCGAGGGGGCAATAGGAGTTTTCATCCAGGAAGCACAACTTCTAACAGCAGGGTGACCTACCTACAGATGGCCCCTTGCCCGGGGCTGATGTCACACTTGCCGTCGTTCAGGCAGAAGTTTGGTTGCAGATCACAAATGCTGTTGCATGGCAGCCCATCGATGCTGAGGTAGCCAGGATTGCAGACGCACTCAGCTTCCCCACTCCAGCGATTTACTAAGCATTCGGAGAACTCATTGCAGGCTTGGAACTTGCAGGGATCTGCTTGCTCACCTGACAATACACAGAGCAAAAACTATTAATGAAAGAGGAGAGCCTTAACTGAGACAAGGTGCTGGCTGCCATCTTCTCTAACGGTCTCTTGTTAATCCACAAAAATCCATTGTACATCTTTCCTGAGTAACAAAAGGCTCTGCTAGGGTGAAAAAGCACTAGCAAGTATTCCTCTGTCTGCACATGCCAGTGGCATGACCAAGAACACCCAACAAACAGTCAAAAAAGCAAGTTTAAAGTGATCTTTTTCATACTGGAACAGGCAGTACCTCATATTTTCTCTGTCTGCTGAAACTCTGTTTTACAAATGAGTAAACCACAGATGATCTTCAGTATTTCTTGTTATGGAAAAGCTAGGCAGCATATGGGGAAGGGCAGAGGGACGTCAGGCACTCACCACCTGGTGTGAGGGGATTTGCCTTTTCGTCTGCAAGGAAGACAAGCTTGTAGCATTCAAGATATCTCACTTGTATCAGGCTTAAGAGGCTGGCATACAGCTAAAAAATCAATATCAGAACATTTGCCATGCTAATTAGACCATCTTTATAAGAGACGTATCTGAGAAGAACAGCTACCACATGCCAACAGGTCAGCACTCTTATTTTTCTCTAACCTTAAAACGGGAAATATTTCTGGGTCGCTTATATGGTTGCTTCAACTACAGGCTAACTTGGACAGGGGAAAATGCCAAAACAACTTTCTCCCTGTATCAGAGGAGTGAAGCAAGAGGGCCTCTCGCTTTTTAGTGCAACCAAGGCCTTACTCCAAGAATGAGGCAGCAACTGTTACCTGTGCAGATGCCCATCTGGCAGGTAAACTGGCTACCACCTCTGGGAATAACCACGTGGAATAGGTTCAAACCATACATGAAAGTAAGCACAAGAGAGATGGGCACCACTGTTCCCTCTGAGCCATCTGCTTCTTTGCTCCTCAGGTCAAATACAGGGGCATTATACACAGTGTTCCATGAGTTAATTTGTCTCCATAAATCTATATGGACCCCATACAGCTTTCTCTGTCTGGGTCCCAGAGCAGATTTTCATTTGCTTTTACTCCATGAAAGACTGTCTTTCTAAAGCCCGGCCTGTGAAAACCAGTGGCCGGCTTCTGAGCTGCTGGGATCCTTAGTATCTAATACAGAATTTTTTCTAGATCTCTTGCTTTAAGCTGCATTTCCCTGCTGTCCTTACCTGATTCCACATCGAGGGAGTATTTATCGATGGCCAGGTTCATGGTGTGATATGCAGTGTTGCAGAAATCTTCCAGGATCAGGTACACAGCGTTGGTGACATTCCGAGGCACAGGTTTGGCAAATTTCATTCGACTGTTCACCACAATGCTGCCATTTCTGAAGTTCAGGATTTCCAGATTCTGGAATCCCGTCAGATTTGACTGAAGGTAGGGCACCAGCTGCAACACAGGGGATGTGACAGAAAAGCTGAATCTTTGAGTGTCTCTCTACTCAAGCCAGTTGCACTGTTACTGCACCAGGCAAGGAGAGTCTGAATGATTTTATCCAAGTCCTGCATCAAGGGCATTGACCTTTACCTGGCTGAGGTCTGTGCTGGCAGCTTGCCAGGAGCCTGAGTACTGCAGGCAGTTCTTACGAGTATACCAATTTGCAAGGAGTTTCTAAAAATCTACAATTCAGAAATACAGTTCTCAGAACATACACCATGCTCTCCCTTGATCTAAGTACAAGGAATACTTACCATTTCACAGGGTTTTTCCTTCAAGCACGTCCCTCTTCCCTCTCTCTGCTTTGCTCCCTTAGTCTCTCACACCAGAATGCTTGTTTCAGTCAGAAGAGGGGAATTTCCCAGTTAAAATTTGGCAGTTGTTGCTGTGTAACTGTTGTCAGGCTTTCCTAGTCATCAGCCAGGTTAGAAACAGCTTAGTTCCCTGAGCTACTTCTTACTTAGGACAGGCTGAATGTGTTGCAGAAAAGCTACCTGCTCACAGCCCCAGATTTTTTTTGTATCTTTCTCCCTATAAACTAAATACAGAGCACTTTGGAAGCAAGTAGAGGGAGTGTGGTCGTGACTTCAGCTACACTGCTGTATTTATTGACACCAGCAGAGCAGCTGGTCCATGGGGCTAAGGAGTTCTGCTTTAGAGAGGCTATTGACTGAGTAAAAGACAAACAGCATCCCACCACCCATTTCCAGACAGAATTTTCCCCACAGAGGGACACAAATCTGATATGTAAACACAAGTTTTGAGTTCCTCTCTGTGAAAGAGAGATGACTAAATATAATTTACTGAGAGTTTTTGTCTATCTGGTAATGGACATTTAGCATAGAAGTGACTCTTACCAGTTCCAAGAATCGCTGCTCCAAGGCTTTGTATTCAGGGGAGTTTTTATTAAACAGGTCCTCTGAAAACATCATGTTGGTAACCCGAAGACTGAAGAACACAACTAGAGCTCGGGACGGGACGGTACTGCTATAGTGAGTTTCGTGTGTGGCCCAAGCCACACTGGCCATCTCTGTGGACTGGACACGAGTTGTTAGCTCCATGTGACTTTCAGTCATTCTCCTTCCCTCCTCAGTCCTCTCAGGAGGAAAGTGGACAGTGCTAACACCATCCAGGTCTACTGAAACATCCAGGACTCTTGTTGTTTCATCTCCCAGCTTTGTTGAGGTAGCCACAGACAATGATGGCGTGGATCCCACAGGAGGGAGATGGGACGGAAGCTCAACGGTGCTTGTTGTTACACTCACTGTTTGATAATCCATAACAGTGCTGAAGCTCATGGAAACATGCGTGTCATGGTCTGTCCCATCCTGTACAGCAAAACCCTCTAGGGTAGTGGTGTGATCTATCACAGAAGGAACTGCAGCTGAACCTTGAGTAACAGCTGGCATTGCTGGTTGCACTGTCTGATCTAAGGAGGTTTCAAGTGCCGTGTCAGTAGGCCAAACATCAGCTGGTTCCTTCACTGCTGGTCCAGGAGTGTCTTGGTCTGCCAGTGAGGAATCTAGGGCTTGCTGCTCTTCTGTGGAAGCATCAGGCTTTACCATGGGAGGACCTGCAGTCAGAATAGTTCCTGAAGTGGTGTCCAAGTGTCCTATTGTAGCAGCTTCCATTACATCTGGCTGCTTCACTGTGAATAAGTCTTCTGCCATTGCCCTGTCTACGCTTTGGTCTTCAATTATGTCAGAGATTATGTTCTGGCCTACACTAAACTCCTCAGGCTGCTCCATACTGACAGTCCCTGTGGATGTAAGGACACTATCTTCCACAGACAGATCTGTATATGGTGGTGAGACAGGGGCCTCTCCAGTTGGCATGACAAAAGAAGAATCATACAGTGTTTCTGTCTGTGTAGATGGTTCCATAGACGATGGCTCTTCTGTCTGTAACAGAGGTACTTGCGGAGTTGTAGTTTCTGGAAAGACAAATATTTCAGACTCATCAAGGAAATCTTTTATATCGACTATCCCTTCATTCTCATCTTTGGAAAGCTCATAATCTAATTTATTCCCAGAGTTAAGAATATAGTCTAAAATCATGCCTTCAGGAATATCCTCAGTTTTGGTTAACAAAGACTCATTGTCATCTTCAAGCCAGCTATCAGGACCAGGGTAGAAAACTGGTTCCAGGGTTGCTTCTTCCCAAGGCCAGATACTTGATTCCATTTCTTTTCCTGAACCATCAAAAGCTGAACCAGACCCATCATCATATATAACTCTATCTCCAAGAAATATATCAGTTTCGTCTTCCATAGGGGGCACTTCTAAGGGAAAAGGAATTTCTTCCACAGAGTCTGCACTGTCACTGCCCTCAGGACTACCTTGGATTACTTCCTCCTTCTCTTTAATATCAGTCTCTACGACTGATGAAGAGGCCACTGTTGGTGCAGAAAGCAGAGGAACTGCATAGTCATCGGTAGACGGAGATTCTTCAGGCACAAGGTGAGAAGGACTTAAAGGCAAAAGTTCTTCAGATAATCCAGTATCTTCAAACATTAAAAATAAAACCAAATTGACAATTAGATGTTGTTTATGATAAAAAGAGTCAAATTTGATTAATTTTATTATCTGTAGATCTCTATTCCACATTTTCCATAATATATCCCAGCCCTTGTATGCCAAAGTCATAAGGACCCCTGTTAACCTCTCCCACTTTCCATTTAGATATTCTATGGGCCAAGTCAAGACATACAAAATTACTTCAATGCTATTTAACAAGTGCCATGTGTGTATCATTTCCAGAAGAGATAAACAGGCATTATTAGCTATTACAAGCATTTTACCTTGCTGTATAATTCTTGGATACATGCTCACACAAAAGGTGAAAACTGGCAGAGAAAGATACTCAATTTTTAGACCTTTCTGAAAGCTCATTTTGGGAAACTATGATTTGGTGAGTATCAGGAAACACTTGTATCTGAATTTAAGCTTCAATCAATGGCATTAACTTACCATCTAAAGAACTGGGGGCTGCAAGCCATTCCAGAGAGTCCATAGAATCATGCTCTAACACTGGTGCAGTGGCTAAATGAGAAGTGTCTAAACTCAGCCCATCGGGCAAAGAAGTGACGTCAGCCTCTGAGGAAAGCGGAGCTTCAGGTGCCAAGCCGACCTCATAGTCAATAGTCTCTGGCCTTGGCTGGATTTCATTGTCGCTGGACTGCTCATGGTCTGAGCTGGAATCTGGTTTGGTGTAATCAAAGGTCAAGGCATTGCTGACAGTTGATTCATCTGCAGAAGGACGTTCAGCTAAAAAGGTGCTGTCCTGGAACATAAAGCCACTATTAATATTTCCACTGTTACAGGGGAAACACTGATTGTCTGCATTGGGCTGAACACACAGAAGGGGTTAACAGCAGGCGGTGGCCAAGTCTCAGACTACTGCCTCTGAGAGAGCAATGCACAGCAGCAGGACAAGTGGCAAATATAGACCCTTGCTAATCCTGTGCAACATACGTGTAAAATGCACATCCTTCTGACAAATATCATATCCAGTCGTGTCCATCCAAAAGGGAAAGGAGCCATTCAGATTGTTTGGAGTGTAGCATCCCTTATGATATTAAGAAATTTACCATCTATATCCAACTCTATCTCCCTTCCTATGCTGAAAAAATGAATCTGTCCACCTCTAATTAGATCAAAGATAAATGTTGTCTGCCTTCCTAAAGCAGGATGAGGTTTTAACAGCTAGTATTCATCAGCCACACAACCAATACAGTAATTCTAATATTTCAGTTACTATAATATATGAAACAGTGTAGAAAGTGAACTTTGATGTATGCATGCCCAGTCATCATTTACTGATATTTTTTAGTTTGTGAGTATGAGAACCCAGGAGGATAACAAAGACCAGAATGTAATGAATAGCATTTAGAACTTGGGATAATTTAGTCTCAAAGCCAAGATACCTATGTAGAAAAAAAAAAATGCATCTATCAGCAGTAATGACGAACAACAAAGACTATGCAGAATGAATTTGTGAATTATTTGAAATGTGAAAAAATTATTTTTTTTTTTACATCTCCAGTTTCCACACTGTTCACTTACTGTTTCACATCCCAATCAGTAGTTGGTTTACAGTTAAAGTAGTTAGCATATTTCATCTTTGAATATTAATTTCCTACTATGGTGTCTGATGAGGTAATTATATTGGAAAAAGGTAATAAAGATATTAAGTTATTTGGTCAAGGCTACAAAAGCAAACTGAAAGCCTAAACCTCAGGAATAGTGCTTTACATGGATACCTGCCCACATATAAACACTGTGCAGTAGTGGGATATGGAGCCAAAAACTTGTGGGGTATGAAAAACTGCCAAGCAATTTCAAGAAGCAGCAATTTACTAAAGACTACACAACTACTAATGGTGATGTGTAAAGTTAAGTGTGCAGGGGACACAGGTTTCTGTAATATGTGTTACAGTTCAAAACCACTGTAATAATTTCTGTAGCTCACCATTCCTGTCATTCCTCTTTTCTATTGCTTGACCAGCAGGAATAACAGGAAGAATCCAAATACTTTTCAATTTGAAATTTTACTCCCGGTTGAAACGTGAGTGAATTAAATTTTCAGCTAATTCAAACTGCATTTGAATGCTTTGAAAACAGGCCAGCTAAGGTATTTTCTTTTCTTAAATCACTTGTTTGCATATATTGATCACATTTAAAAATGCCAGTTGCTATGCCACCACAGTCTCACCAATTTTTTTAATTTATATGGTAACAATCAGTTGAAAAGTATATATACCATAGAGGCATGTGCTCCAGCAATTTTATTTTTTGGCAAGACTAACCACTATAAATAAAGCCGTAAAAAGAATTACTGTAAAAATTAGAAATAAATTACACATATAAATTCCATAAGGAATTAATTAGGACTACCAGCAATCGCTCCTCAATACATTTATTTAATGTAAGCATTTAGTTGCCAGGGATTGCACTTCATCATTTATTCTAATGTGGATAAGTGCTCCTATGGCAACTAACATTATTCAAAGATTCTTGTTACAGGGCAATATATTATATTAACAAGTTTAATATCACATTGGCAAGTTCTGGTTTTCACTGATGTGAAAGGCTTACAAATATGATAGATGGCTGTAAACACAGAACTCTCCTCCCTGATTTTCCATTTTCTGCTCCAGAAAGACATTGTATTCATCACACCAGAGTGTTCTACCTACTACAACTGAACACAAATTACCAGAAAATACAGATTTCAAAAACTAGACCTGATTTTTGCTTTTCTTTTAAAGAGAACTGCAAAACTCAAAGAAAATAATTAATTGTACCATCTACTAGCAAATGGCTGGTGAAGTCACGACAGTCCCACATTATGTCATGATATTGGTATGCTAATACAAGTCTAGCTTATTCTCAAATCACCTAGGGAAAACTATAGCGAAATTCTTTTCCATAGATTGTTCTCTACTTGAGAGCATCTGCTTGAACCATGAAGGTGGAAATAATTGATCAGTTGTGTACTGTTTAAGCATATTTAGGATTTTCTTATATTTATCTGAAGCTACTTTCCAAATTACCTGTGTACTGCAGATTGTACATAGCTGGTTTGGGGATATATTTGATACTTTTTACATAATCAGAGTTTTTGACTGAAGGTGTAGAAGCCTTTATTCATACTGCATGATTAGAAAAATATAACTTCCACCATTTTTTCCCATAGTAACATTCCCAAAAACTGGTTTAAAATTTATAATTGCAAAGCTACCACTACTCTAAAATACCTTCCTGCCTGCACATCTGTCAGAGTACTGAATGGCAAAATTCTTTGTCTTACTAAAAAAAAATCTACAACATTTTACACCAGTTAGACGTCTCCAGTAAGATGTCTCCACTAAAGAGAAAGTCCTTTCCTGAAAGTTAAATTTGTGTTTATCTCCACCACCTTTAAGCCATTATGGAAAATCCACATGAATTTGTATTTTAGACATTAATGATCAGCTTTTAGAACGCAGGGAAAACTGGCATGAAATTAAGGACATTATACCTGCATGCATTCTAACAACATTTGAATTCTGTGAAAACAAATTTTGCTCACATAAAAATTTCAGAAGTTGGCTGAAATTAAATGTGTCTGTGTTCATAACTTTGTCTCTTAATGGACTGAGTGAGAACCTACTATCCAGCCCAGGCGAACCCGGATGTTACGGCATGATCTGAGCTCATTTCTTTGTGAAAGTACATCTGTGTTACAGAACAGAGTGGAGAGCAGAAACCAACTGCCCGGACAATGGTTCAGCACTCAGATCTCTCTGTTGGCAGAACTGACTGACTTGATCTCAGCATCGCTGGCACCCAACTCAGTATCTTTGCTTAAAGTCCCTTTGCATTGTACAGACATGGTCAGGGGCACCAAGTCTCCCGTCCAGTACAGAACTCTAGTCAATGCCCTGGATTATTCTGGAGGCAGAGGAGACAATTACAATTTCAAGAGACAAGAAAAGAAACCAGTGTCTGTTATTTTCCTCTGCTGGTATTAGGAGGATGGACATAATTTTAAAACCAAATTGAGAATTTTCTGTGAAAGAAATACAGTAACAAAAGGAGTTTATGAAACTTAGCATTTTATCTCTTCTAGCAGCCAGCTTTAGGGTTTACAGATATTTCTTCTTTCCAAAGAAAGGTAGTATCATGGAAGGAAGAATCCTGTCTTTAGAGCAGTTTACAATCAAAACAAGATGATCACAGAAGACTGTTGGGCAACAGACACTGAAACTGTCACGAGAGATTTCACCTGCTTTTTTTACTCTAATATAGGGTACGTCTTCATTAATACTTATTCTGCATGAACAAGAGGATAGAGAAACTCTGGGCATTGGCTACAACTCTACCTTGCTGAATTAAGTTGTTCAAATGTGTCCAAAGGCCACTGCTCAGAACCATACTCACATCGAACTCCGGGCGCTCCAGCACAACTGGATGCTCAGTAATCCAGGATGGGACTTCTGATGTGGGGCGCGGTATTTCTTTCACTGTGAAAATATAAATACTTGGGATCTAAAGGCTGCAGAAGCTGTGTGAGGAAGTTATGTTGGAAGACTGACAGAAAAACCCTCTCTGATTTCAGTTTTGTGAGTAAAATCTTTTCAAGAAGTTTTCCAGAGAGATTTTGTTTCTGGAAATGCCTCCAAATCACTGACAAGAAGTGGAGGGGGAAGATGAGAACCAAGGGGTGACAGCACTCTTTCGTCACCTCTAGGTGGTCATGAGTGGGATCACTGAATATTTAACAATAACCTGGGTATGTCTCTTGTGCTGCCTAAGGCCAACTCAGACCTACTAAGCTAAAGGTCACCCTGATGCAATGTGCACCATGTGAACCACATTTCCCCCTTTAATTGTGATTAACTTTTGGAAGTATTACTGAAACTGCACACCACAAACCTCAGTATCAAAAAAAAAAAAATTTAAAAGGGGCGGCTAGGCTAATGAATCAAGAATGGGATGCTACTGCTAATGACTTGGCCTGGTTAAGATCAGAGCAAAACAGGCTATAACATGGTTGATTTCGTTCTGTTTAATTTTTCAGAGGACAGCTGAATAATTCACTCATGTGAGATTTATTTTATAAGAAGTCAGATGCATGGCACACCAAGGCATCGCAATTAATACCCACCGTTAGTAAGCTGGAGAGAGTCCGGGTCTAAGGTCATGGAAGCGTTTTCAAGCAGAGCATTTTTCTGGAGGATCTCAGCAATATAATCGCGGAAATCACTGATGGTGTACACAACTGTTGGATTATCCTCTATGCCCATAAAGGAGTTGTCCTCCACCTTGTTTGACTGAAGGTTAATCAGGTCCCAGGTGGCATTGCTCATGGCTTTTCCATCAAATGTGACAGCATAGTGAGCTTCCACCCCACTTCAGTTGTACAAAGAGAAGGAAAAGAGGTGAGAAATGCCAGGTTTTCCAAAGCAAGAACACACTATATTTTTCACCAGAACCTGTGTCAATATCCTTTTTAATATAAAAATACATGGCTTTAAAGGAGTCTAAATAAAAACTACTTGATTCTTTTCACAAAGTTTTTAAGGGACATGCTACCAAAAACTGACATCTGGTCTGGTCCCAGCCCTGTATTTCTACTAGTGAATGGCAGACAGACCACAAGCAGACCAAAACACTGGCTTTCTGCAAGCATTATTAGAGGGTCCACCAGCATGCAGTGGCAAGAGTGGTTATTTTAAGGTCATGCCAATAATAGGAACGGCTCTGAGGTATGAAAATAGCCAGGAAAAACAGATTGTATATAGTAGCAATCTATAGTAGCAATGAGAGTCCTCATCTCTGTCACTGTGCAGTGTTAGCCTGCTTGAAAGAATGTTTTTAATAGCAATTAAATAGAATTTAATTCATCTTATAATTGGGGACATTTATCTAGACTCAATTGATCATTTATTCTATAATGCAGCATTGGATCTGTGTACAGTTTAGGGGTTTTTCATATTAACTCTCCTCCATTTTCTTAATTTTCTTTTCCTGAATACATTGGGGTGTCCTTTTCCACATGACAGCTTAGGCAGCAAGCAGATTTACCATACACTGGGCATAATCACAAGGGAGCTTCAGAACACATTTTGGCTGTAGACAGAACACAGCAAGAAAATTAAGTAACCTATGAAGTGTTAGAAAAATGTGCTCTGAATACAGGTTTTCCTCATTCCACAGAGCTGGATTGGATTTCTGAAATAATGGCCCTGTTCAGAGAAGTCTTTGAAGCCCCAGTGCCAGATACAACAGAGACAATCCTCAAACACACTGACTAAACCCAGGAGCCTGGGGTTTTGCTGCTGGCTCCATCACTGACATGAGCCCAACACAGGCTCACCATGGGCACTGACTATCAGCAGAGGAAATTTAAAAGGACAGCAGTAGTGAAAAGGCACAGCAAAGATGGAACAGACTATGCTCCTCAAACATAACGTTTAGATTTAATACAACCGTGCTGTCGTTCATAATTCCTAACAAATAACTACAAGGGCTAAATATCTGCTGCCTGGAACAGAGCCCTTGTGCACAGCTGCATGCATCTTAGCCTGCAGAAGTCCCCAGTAGCAGGGGATGGCTTTAAGTCCCTCTAGTTTGTGAAGCGATTTGTGTTATCTAACCTTTCTTAAAAAGCTAGAATGCTCATTCTCTTTAGACTTGTTCATGGAAACTGGCTATGCCTGTGCTGAGATACACATGAAACAAATTAATACATTTAGTGAGGTAAGGCTGCAGTTCTTTTTCTGTCTTGTGAAATTCTTAACATGCTAAAGAAGGAAAATTCTGGATTCTTAACTTGCGTATATCTGATGAAAAACAAGTCCAGACTGATCCCATGTTCTGTTAAAGAACATTAAAGTTCTGCTAGGATCTG
The DNA here is from genome assembly GCA_013397175.1 of Platysteira castanea. NCBI lineage: Eukaryota > Metazoa > Chordata > Aves > Passeriformes > Platysteira > Platysteira castanea. The sequence continues at coordinate 616,320 of VYXC01012426.1, read as the reverse complement.
CAGTTCCTCTGGCCTTGAAGCTAAGCCAACAGCCTTTGCTGGAGAACTGTGGGGTTTTTTACCTACTTCAATTTCAGTAATAATAATAATCCCATATCCACTCAAGACTTTGCTGCAAAGTGGGAAGATTTTGAGTCATTGTTAAGCAATTTTGTTTTCTTCACAAAGGAGACTCTTATACAAAAATTACCTCAGTAGCTGACTTGTGTTTAGGATGATTTTTCCTGGGGGTTTTTTAATTATTAGGACTTAAATAAGAAAATTGTGTTTATCCTTAATTAAAATAGATCAGTTACTTGCAGTTTCTGGTAGAACCCTCTCTCGTAATATTTATGTTAGATAACTACCATGCTTTGAAGCCAAAACTACAAATCCCAAAAAACTATTTCCTCCAGCTAAACATGTTTTCCCATCCGAATTATGACAATATCTATTAAAAAGTTGTCTTTACCTGTCTTCCTCTGGAGGGCTGATTATAAAAACAAAACAGAACAGCAAAACCTGTTAAATCAATGTCATAGTTTCCTTTAAGTCTCAAAACATTAACAAGTTTTCTTTGGTATTCTACAGGGCATACCCATTTGAAAACACATACAACAAAAACCTTTAAAGTTGCGTAGTTATTCATAGTTATTCTGCTATATAACAAATTGTTCTGCTTTTACTGAACTATTTCCTGTTGATCCCAAGGAATCAGCAGAGCAGAGCCATCTCAGATTATTGTAAATAAAGCAGTTAAATAACTGTCAGTACCAAGAAGATCAAGGCTCACTTATTCAACCTAAAGGTTTAACTTACAACCAGTGGTTTTTGTCATGCACAGCAGAGCACAGAGCTCCAGTACTTTGCCAGAAATATCAGCCTTTTCTTTGTCTCCTCAAATGAACCAAGTGCTTGCAAATATATTAGACTGCAAATACCAACATGGAAGGTTTCACTACCTTCCAGGCTGAAAACTGGACATATCTAGGGTTCCAACCACAAGACCTTTCTCACTACAGCTGCTTTGTTATCTGTGTGTATTCTACCTGAAATACCCCATGCAATAAATTCTTAGAAATACAGCTTCCGGTCCCAAAGAAAACACAATTTAGATTAACTCATGAACGCACTCATGAGATTCTGAAAGTTGTATCCAGTCCATTCAAGAAAAATCACAATTTGTGAGCCCTGTACTGCAAAAGTCAGACATCTTCTGTTTGATGCATTAACTTAACAAATTAACTTTAAATGCCACTCTGAAGCACAAATGGATTTGAGGAAATCAGGTCTTTAAAAGTATATTTATAGGAATACAGAGAGTTATAACATTCCGTATCATTTATCAAACTATCCCCCACCCTTGTTTTGATCCAAAAGAGAGACCTTTATGTATCCTAAACACTAACCACCCTTAGGGTCATCCCAAATTGACATTAAGAATTTGAAAAAGAAATTTAAATAGATCACATTTTTCCAAAAAGGTTTCTGTATCCTTCCTCATTTAATACACAGAGATATTAGAAGAAGTATCAGATACGAATATATCTTTTAATTTTAGTATAGAATCTTGAATAAGAATGCCTTGTCTTAAAATCACAGCAAGCATTTCATGTGATATCCTCTGGTGGATGCCAGAAGAAAAAAAAAATTGCATTTACGTATAGTTCTGGATTTCTATTTCAGTTGTGTATATAGAGGTACCAAATATGAAAGCACTTGGTTAATACATCCTAGGAGCTCCCACACACATGCCTGACATTCTGCCAAGCATTGTGTCAGCTCCTTGCACCATCATACATGATCGTGTTCAATCACCACCTATGCATCAATAACTTTTTACCTGTAATCCAGGATATGGATGTTTTTGTATCCAGGTAGTCCTTCAAATACGCTTTTAATCTATTTTGAGGGAAAACCAAAAAATTAACACAGATTCCATTCTCTTCTGATCATGTGGTGAAAAATCAGGAAGTGTTTTTAGCATTTTCCAAAAATATATCTGAGCTGTTATATCTAATAGGAGAAAAACAGATGAATATTCTCTTTCTTTATGGAAGAGTAGTTTTGGTGGCATTGTTTTATTATTAGAAAAAAGGAAAACAAGAAGTATGAAGAACAACATCCAACATTCCCCAAGAATTATATAGAAACATCCCAAGGATAGAAACGGAAAGAGACTGCCAAGATAATCAACTGTGCTACAGGAGACAAAACCAAGATCAAGAATACTGAAAGTTTGTGCTGGTTTAGAGGGTTTTTTTAGATCCCAAAGATCCTTGCCAGTTGGGGATTATTTTTTACTCTGTAAATTCTTGTTCCCCTTCCCCGTCTCCTTATTTTTAAACTCTGTTGAGACTTCAATAATCACAGTACTGCCAGTTTTGTTTTTTTTTTCATGAGCTTCTTTATTCAAGCTCAGAGAAAACCAGGCAAGGGATCAAAGGAGTGGAACATCCATATGCCAGGTGGACTCTGTCCCATCTGACATTTTTTGCTCACACACACACCATGGCATTGCTACTTGGCCACACACCTAGGAAAACTAAGATGTCTAGTCTACACTAGCAACTTGTGACAGTTGTGGTGATAGTTTTTGGCTGCAGTGAAGAGTACATCTCTTTCCCATCTGGCCCAGGATCTGGCACGGGGTTAGCCCAAGTAAAAAGGATTCAGAGAAACCCAACTAAGTGGGACTAAGAAGGGGGCAAAGCTAGAGAAAAGATAAGCCTCATGATAAGCAGCCATATGACAACTTAGATGCCCCTCCAAAGAGAAGACACACTCCCGGCACCCCAAATATGATGGGAATAGAATTACCACTGTTATAGACAAAAATAAAAAAAAAATATTGGAAACAATAGAGAGACAAAACTCAGGAGCCCTGATATAGGTGCTTTTTGCTACTATTGCTTTGCAGAGCCAGCAAAAGGGAAAACGAAGTTAGGGAAGGGAATCACCTGAGAAATGAATCGTTCAGACAGCAGTTGATACTCAGCAGTAGCTGGATCCTTCAGTGCCTCACTGTACTGTTCATCAACAATTAAAATGTTGAACTCAATCATCTGCTCAGTTACAGGTCTGACTAGCTTTTCATCCTGCTTCTTTATCTCATTATTGATCTGGAAAGGAAGGAAGAAGGGAGAGAAGAGAGACACTTATGAATGACATGTGAACGCTGCAGTCCAAAGCACAACGTGTTCACTGGAGCCATCAGCACACCTGCTTGCCTTGCACTATAATGGAGTGCTTACAAAACCTCAGGGACAGAGGCAGCAACTAATGAAGCAATCCACTAAGCAAGAACATTTCTTGAGAATTCTCATATTGAAGATAATTCTGTTTTCCATTTGGACATCTTCAGTGTAAGTCCATCTAGTTGACCTCAGGTACAAACTGGAAACAATTTGTGTGGGTTGTTCATGAAGCAATTTAAGGTGCAACCATGGATACTCAAGCATCTTACTTGAGCCCAGTCAGCCCAGGTTGATTTACCCAAAATTTACTCATTTATCACAAGGCTCCTACTTACTATTCCATCTGTACCTTTGCCAAGTTCTACATTCAGAAGAACACCCTGCATTGTCCAGCCTCAGGAGGTGAAGGATCCCCCCTGATATACAGTGGGCACTGGGAAACCTGCAAGGAGCTCTGCTGAGCTAAAGCAGTGGGCGTCAACTGCTGTGTTTTCAGCTGCCCAAAAAGCCCCAGAGCAGTGGCTGTGCAGTGCCTCAGGGATGCATGTAGCTATCATGGCTGCCACAGGCAGCAGTGAATGCCAAGTTTTAACCTAGTTTGAATGACTGAGCATGCTTTCTGCTTACTCCCCTAGTAGTTTTAAAACAGCATACTATTCCTTGGGGTACACTGAAAGACACTAAATAAAAAAAAACAACAAAAAAAAGGAGATTTGTCTGGGAGGGAAGGGAAGGCTGGCTTGTTAACTTTAGCCAAATGTCTTCTGCTAGAGGTTTTGTCTTTGACTATTTACAGACATAGTTGTTGCTTTTTTCCTGTTAAAAAAGAAAAAGACCCAGCAAAACAGATCTTTTCAACAAAACTGCAGCCTAAGTTATGAATCATGCAGGAAGTGGAAAAACTTTCTCCAGAAACTTTATCTGCCATCAGTGAACAATTTCTACTTTGTTTAGGAACCGTCTAAAAATTGTTAGTTAAATTCTCTTTCTGGCCCCTCACATCTCTTTTTTCACTGGCTAACTCTGTCCAAAGACCATACGGACTGATACATCACTTAAAGTTAGTTAGCATTTGAGAGATACACACTTAGCAGGCAAATATGTATAGGGCTATCATACGGCTGTTTGCAACACCACGTAGTTTAAATCATTTATAAGCCCCCAAAACCTGATACAGTCAACATATAAAGTGCAGACGGTGAGCTTTGCTCGCTCTTGGCCTTGTAATCAGCAATGCCTTTTGGCTGCTAAGCACAATGAGGTGGGATGTAACTGTGCAGAGTGAAAACCCTGTAGCAGCAGCAATCTAATTCTGGTTCCTTTCCAATTTACTGAGTGGTCCTATTATCTGCTCCAGTAGAAATATTCCAGGCAGTTCTGTTTAAAAAAAAAAAAAAGAATAATGCTCTTCTTGGGACCAAACCACAACTGTTCTTGGTACATAATATAAGGCCAGACTCTGCAGTTAAGTCAGAAGCTGTCTGTTTCATATTCTGTATTTGTTCCTACATCAGAACCCCAGTCAGCACTGAAAGCTCTAGGAGAAAATACTGTTTGGATCAGCTTTGTTTCATGGTCACACGTGGTTATTGAACAATATGGCCCAGTTAACCCAGTAAAATAAATCAGCTATTATATGCAGCATGTGCAAATTTGTGAACTTCTCCGTGACCCACTGAGAGTTTCATTTTTATAAGAAAACAAAGCCAGCTGATTCATACCACTGGCTCTCAAAATTTTCTTCAGTCATGTTGGCCCATGAATACTGTCATTGGATTATAGAGCGTGGGATTGAAATTTAATCCAGAGGACCTGTTTCCTAGAAGCAAATACTTCCCTGGAACCTATGTGGTGGTCAGCTCACTTCTACGGAGATGTTTTTAAGTATGGGGTCTAGACTTTCCAGTGTTGTGAGCTTTGGTTAAATATCACGGAAAGGGTGACTTGTAAAATGATAAATAGAAGTTTGCCTAAATCGACAGAGAAAAGGAGCAGAGAATCAGAGTCTTCAAGGCTGTCCAGGCCACCTCTCTGCTGTCCTACACAATTGTACTACACAGACCTTTGAAACACTGCTACAGCAACCTAAGGTATAATGTGTTTCCATAGGAATCATAGTGTTCCACATTCTTCTTGGAGCTTTCAGAACCACTAGGCATTCCCTCTCTAGTCCTATGACACTAGCAAATTCCTCATCTGATAGCTCAACTGATTTGTTATCTCCCACTGCTGGGGAAGAGGCATTTCAAAGCCTCTCCAAATGAAAAAATATCTCCCCAGGAAAATATTTTAAAACTTTAGAAATTCAGGCCCTGATTTTATGACATGCTAGTTTGTGTTAACACACTATGTTAACTACACCTTTAATTGCTAGAAATATGTAAGTGACCATAAACAAGATCACGTAGGGAAGGCAACAAAATGCTGAACCAAATGAATAAAAACCACTCACAGTGGGGTCTGCATCATCAAGCTCAAGGATGGTATCAGCTGCAGGAGTCTCAACGGAGATCTCATGAGGGGGAGGAACATTGGCAGCTGCATCTGAGTATGAAAGAGAACAGTATTATTTTGTTTGGGTTTTTTTTTCTGTATGCCCATGGTCATGTAGATACACACAGAAGCAGTTCAGCAAGCATAAACCAATAGTCAAATTTGATTCCTATTCCCATCATCACGACAGCAACAGCACGGAAGATTCCTGAAGAGCCTGAGGAAAAGTATCAAATACATTAATCAATATAAAATGGTAACATTCTGCCTAAGCAGATGCATTTTTGGAAACATGAAGTTAAGTGCAGTAAAAAGGGCACAGAACTAATTTCTCAAGTAGCATTTTCATGATTCATAAAATAACAAATTGTCAGCACTTAACATGATCTCCAGATTACAAATGGTATTATAGAGATGCAAAAATTCAGAGCTTTTTCTGAAATCCAAACACATGAATTTCTCAACTTTCTGGTAATTCAAAATCAGCCTTAACAGCAGTTAGATAAAAACTGACCTCTCAGTGTGGTAACATCATCTTCCAAAGGTGGAATAGGAGTCCCACTAGATAAAAATAAAATCAGAAATTGAAGCTGGATGTGGTAAGACAAATGTAGTCATTTTTGATATTTCTGTGATTCTGATGCTACACCAAGAAGCCCATGTGCAGAAGAAATTTTTCATGGTACGATTTTGCTCATAACTTCATAGAAATTAGGCTTTTTTCAGTTATGTTTTGCAACTTAGATTTTGGGTCACTTGCATCATACAGCACATCATGTGCCTCTCTGGGTTGCTAACCCTCTTATACCCAAAATGACTGGAGTCCCACACAGAAATACATTTTGCCTTCTAGCAGTTCTGTAAAGAAAGCAAATGCAGAGAAATAAAACACAAAGATAACTGGTAATACCCTATAAACCACTCCCCAGTGCACAAAAACACTGTAAGTGCACTGAAATCACTGCAAGAAGATGGGTTCTTTTCATCATTAATTTTATTCTGCTTATTTGGAAATCTTCAAAACACATCAGTTTCTAAATCCAGGTATGGGATTCGCACTGGGCCAAATGTGAAAACCATATCAGAAAAACAATCAGATGAAGACTGTCAGCCTGAAGAAAAACTAAAAGCCTTGACATAACTCTTACAGTAAACCCAAGCTGATTGGAGCCAATTCTGTAAGCCTGGAGGAAGTGGGAGACATGCTCTGACAGAAATGAGTCTTTCCTGAATGAAGGAAAAATTACTTTTTGAGTTTGTCATATTGTTAATATATACAGCCCAAACTGTAAGACTTGAAGTTTAGGTGCTGGAGAGAAAACTGAACTTGAAAATGCCTGAAGTTCATTGTATTGAGACATTCCTCTCACTTCTAAAAGATCTCTTTTTTTTATTGGTGGTCATACTTGTGCCATTAAACACGCATTGCAGCAAGTCTTTACTCTAATATATGCAATGTCAGCCACAGTTCTTGGCCTTGCAAGGTTTGATTTTTGATTCACATACTCTATGACTGGTTTTGCACTCCATCCTTAAGCAAAACTCCAGTCAAAGCTGATGGATATTTTGCCTCCCTCAGGATGCATAATCAGTCTTTGTATCACTCCAAAAAAGGCTTCCAGCACTAGCCAGACAACCAGATTCACCGCTACATAGGACAGATACCAGAGCACCAGCATATGATCAAAGAGACCATAGTTTCACCAAGTTAATGTCTGAAACACTTTCTCCCTCTGCCCCTCACAGGCACAAGACTTATGTGCCAATAAACAGACCTGAAGGCAAACCTGATGAGCTTTCTATTTAAGTCAAGAATCTTTTCACCCATCCTTTCCTGGGGGGCACAGTGTAATCCTCTATGCAATGATTAGCCATGCCAAAATGTAGTTCAGGGAACGTTAAACTGACAGGGTGAGATCTCCACAACATTTCTAAAATATTAACAACAAATAAAAACTGTGTCTGGGGAGACACAATAAAGACGCTCTTACACTTGCCAGGTTCAGCAGAAAGGAGGAAATGGAATGGATTTATTTACATTATTTTATTCTTATACACGTCCCAACTCCACAAGGGATTGGAGAGCATGTCACTTCTTTCTCAATCCCACTGGAGAAGAAAGGTGCTCATTAAAGTTGTTATATTACAAAAGGAATGAAATACAGAAAATACCGTTAAGTAAACACTGGCTATTATTTACATGAGTTTGCGTGAAAAGAATCTGACTCCAAGGTTAAAAACAAAAGGCTTACAAAATCCAGGGCAACAAAAAACCTCCACATGAACAAATCAGAAAATACTTATTCAAGAGCTTAAACAGTACATTCATGAATTTTCTTGCACAAAAAAATCAGTGAGCTCCATGCAAGCTTTGAAATGTAGTTGTGTCTGCTTCCATCTCATGGACACTGGCACCTGTTTTCAGCCAGCACAGTGCAAGAAAACACTCTGCCAATTCTTTGACAAACTCAATAAATCTTGGAATCATTTCCAAGACTGGAAAGTAAGAAGTATAATTTAGACAAGATAGCCTCTCTTAAGGATATTTTCTTAAGAATGCTGGTTGTGTTTTAGAGGGATTGAGTTTCCTTACTTGTTTATCATCTTGGAACTGCAATAAATTATTAAAATTATTAAAACTATTAAAATATTGCTTAATTATTAATTGTTCTGATGAAATATTTTCCAATTAAATTCACCTAACTTCAAGATGCCTCTTTTACCAGTTTCAAGAGAAAGTAGATTACATCTGCATCAGAGTGTGACCAAATTACAACATTAGTAAACAAAGAACTTTACTGCATCATGTTTAATGCTCAGAAGCAAGCATGACTCTACTTTTCAGGGGAGGTGAACCAGTCCAGGATTTTATTTCTTAAAAACTGTTCAGTGTAACTAGGGTCAGAAAAAAAACCTCAACAAAAGTAAAGTGATGAACAGTAAAAACTCTGCTACAGGGTTTTTCATGTCCTGTTCAGTTCAAACCTGTATATAACCATTATCTGAAACTTGTGCCAACCACCTTTTCTATAGAAAGGGCAATGAGAAACATGACTTGCTGTGGTAAGCCCTGATCCCAACCTGAGACTCACAGGACTCGATCCAGCTGCCCACAGGTTGGTGCCCAGTATACTTGGAGGGGCCTCCAGGCACTCCTGACTGCCAGCTAGTGCCCCACCAGGCACAGGTCACCCATGGATCTCATGTCATCCCTGCCAGCCGTCTACACGTGTGCTGCAACTGAGGGCATCTCAAAAGGACCAAAATTACTATCTGACCAACTGAGCACCCAATTCTGGGCTGGGTTAGCCTTGGCCAAGGGCCAAACATCCACCCAGCTGCTCTCTCATTCCCTCCACCTCCACAAGGCAGGGGGAGAAAATAAGATGAAAAGCTTCTGGGTTGAAAAAAAGCCAGGAAGATCACTCTCCAATTACCTCCGTGGGCAAATCAGACTCAACTTAGGGAAAACTAATTTATTGCATATTTAAGTACGTTTGGGTAGTGAGAAGCAGACAAACATTAAAACACCACTTATCCTTCACCCTTTCTCAGGCCCAGCTTCACTCCTGACTCCTCTGCCCAGTGCATGCTCTGCAGGGGCAGCAGTTCCTTCAGGAAAGGTCTGCCTGCTCCAGTCTGAGTCCTCCCTTAGCTGCAGGGAATACATGCTTTGCCATAGTGCCATGCCTTTGGCCTTCGCATTCCCCAGGCCACTGTTTCTCATTCTTTTTTCCCCCCTTCCTCTCCCTGTGCCATGTTTTTACTCTTTCTCACACAGGCTTTCCCTGCGCTGCCGCTGCCACGGGTGCAGGGCTCAGCCCTGCCCGCCAAAGCCACCTGGAACCACCTCAGGGCAGCCCCAGCCCCCGCACACAGAGCCCCCACTGCCACCACCTGGGCCCCCACACAAGGACAGCTGTGTTTGCCCTTTTGTCTACGAGACCAGTTTTAAGTAAGCTCTTTGAGTTTTTAAAGGAAAAACCCTCAAAGTAGGCAAGAAAACCCAAACAAAATGCTGTGGTATAAACTGCACTTTCAAAAGAGGAGCAGTTTACAGATGGAAAGGCCTAATAGCTTTCTCAAGTTCTAATTCTAGATCAGATCACTGGTTATAGATGCATCAAAGTGAAGTTCTCCAAGTTTCAAAAGTCCCAGAGGACTTTCTCTGTTACTGACCCCAACAAATGGCAGCTGTCCAACAGGGCAATTCTGTCACAAATGTCACCTTAGGCACTGGTTTAGCCACATGGTGACAACCACAGCCCAAGCCAGGCCTTGGGGCAGCCGTGTCGGTGCTGAAGGGTGAGGTGAGAGTAAGGCCAGTGTCAAGGTGAGAGTTAAGGTTGTGTAGCAAACCCATCTCCCTAAGCAGCAACAGACCACGCTCTTTGTCAAGGCCAGGTAATATATTTTAACTGGCACTGAGGGGCTTTTAAATACAAGCTCTCAGGAGCTAATCAAATTTCTGACAGAATTCCAGCGCACAGCTGGCTGAAAATTGAAAACCAAGTGCTTTAACACCACCTACTGAAACCCTAATCAGTCTAACCAAACAAGACCAGTCAAGCACCAAACTTGGTCAAATAATCAGCTATCACTTTTTTCCAAGAGGATGAAAACATAGTTTTAAGAATACTATGCTATAACCAGGCTCACTTTATGCACAACATTGTTTTTTCAGTACTTTACCAGAATGGTGAGGTTTGCTTTCTTTTGCATGCATTTCTTCAAGCCTTCTACTTCCCCTTAACATTTTAATTTTTCAAACGCCCACTTTATTGATCACCTAAAAAACCATCAATTGTACTGGGTACCTCTAAGGAAGTCACTCAAAATGCACATGGCAGTGCATATACTGAATTGTCTGAACATATCACTTTTCAAGGTAAACAGACTGAGATTCAAATTCTCATTCAGTTGCACCACTTAAAATACAAAGGATTTTGTATGGTTTTGCCTCAGGATTAATCCAAGGCCCATACTTGATTTTTAACTCTACCTATACAAGCAAGCCACTTGAGGTAGATGGACTGTATTCCAACAAGAGTTTATTGTGAATTTGAGATACAGACATACGAAATGTAATTTCTATTGTCCTACCTGCATGAGTGATTCCCTGGATCATCTTGGCTGAGCAGTAAGGAAAATATAAAAACATACACATATGTATGGAGAGGCAGGAAGGAATATAGACAAGCAGATGTCTAAGCACCAGAATGAACAACACTGCACTTGTGTTTCCTTGGCAGAAAACAACTGGTTTCAGATCATGCATCTCTGTTAGACACCAGGATCTAGGCAGGTGTAAGACAAGATCCATAAGGGCCCAGGAGGCTGATCTGAAGCAAACAGTGCTTATGGACAGCCTATACATATTGACACAGCAATCACAGCTCACAAATACAGCCCACGTTCCCCGTTTTTCAAGGCCCATGGTACGTACTTCTGCGTGTCATCAGTCATGTCAGGAGAAGACTTGACAGGTTCCAGTCCACCAAAGCATAAACAGAGTTCCACTGACTCATAGGCCTAAACTGGTTCTTTATGTGCAGCCATACTGTTTTATCAAGGAGGACCAGCAGTCTGGACCTGTCAAATGGGCCATCTGTGATACCATTTCACAGCTCCCCATGAAATTCTATGAAGGTGTTAGTTACATTTTTCTCTACATTTCTCCTCAGGGTTTAAGATAAACCCAACTCTGTGGTTGAAGAAAGTTAACATATTCAGATTTGTACAACATGTTCTGGACATACACTAATTTATCCAATATTTATAAGATTGTTGGTCAGTTTGAATGTTCTAAAGTCCAACTGGCTATGTCAAACATTTCTTTTTCTTGAATAATATTACTTCAATTCTCCTATTGCACAAAGGAGAGAAAATTTTATTGTCTGTTTTTCTCATTTATAAATATTTTAATCACACAGCCTTGAACTAATTAAGTTTGCAATTTAAGAAGTATTTTTATGCAATTTCAGAATGCAAGACAAAGCCTTGTATTCAGATTCTCTTTCTTTTAAATTTTACGTGCATTTATCTTAATTTTCATTTAGGTAGTTCTTGAATTTTCATCTCTTTTGGTTCTAGTTAAAGCAGGACAGACCTTTCATATTTGCTAGCAGAGAGTAGGGAGCACAAAAGAAAATAGACAACTGAAAGGGAGCAATGTGGAACTCTTCACATGTGGAAAAGCTCTGCAGATGATAGAAAAATTTCTGAAATGAGCAATATCACTGCCAAGTCCACGAGCAAACAGTAAAGAAGCTTAGGCACGTTTCTGTGTCACTGCAGGCAGAAATGCTGAACTGATGAAATGATCCCAGCATAGAAGACAAACTCTTATTGTTTCATGAAGCACATTTAGATAAAGAGTACAAAAGCTGAACTGATACACCAACCATTGCTACAGCTGCTGATAAAATATGGATTCTAGATTTGCCAATGTATTTCAAGGCAGAGAACATGGACAGAACACTGGAGGTCTGGACATGATTTACCACAATTAGTTTCAGTGAGTTCAGAATCAGCAAGTACCATCAGAAAGGACACATGCCTCTACATATTTCATTTTACATTAATAAATGCTTCTGAAGAAGTGAAAAAGTAGTGAGTTATATTCCTCTTCAACTACCTTCCTATCCTCTTTATCTTCTCCTCAGTCTGCTATTGTGCACACAGCACTTAAGCAAGGCTATGACATAATAGCTCTAATTTTCTGCTGTAACAACTTTCTGCTCCTCCTTTGCTTTCAGCTGATTCTCAAGATCTGGCTTTTGACCCCCCAGGAATTAAACAAAGGACTGTCCTGTTGTAAAGAGACAGACTCCAATAGTAAGAGACAGAACTTCATTATGTGAAGTGCCCGTGGCCTACTGAATAAAGCAATCAGTAAAAGTCTTTAGCTGATGTAGTGCTCAGACACTTCCAAATGGGGCAAAAACTCTACAGTTTCCACTGGACTGCTCTGTACACATCTGAATTGTGTCCCATGTATTGCTTTTCTTTTTGAGGTTTTCTCCTTGCTGGTACTTAGCTTGATCCCTCATTTCCTTAGAAGGCTAGGGTAGCTGAGCATTTAACCTACGTGAACACATGCTTTAAACCTTACAGGAACAAACTTTCATCCTGCTGTTACATCACTGTCAGTAATGCCGGATTGGGAGTTATTCCCGGAACTAAACTACAAGAGTACAAGGCACCTTTCCGTAGGCTACATTAAAACTATCCCAGCATTTAAATAGATGAAATCAGCTTTTTCCAGCTACAGAGAGACACCATATTGGCAGCTAGGTAGGATTACATGAGTGGTATTAAGCTGTTCAAGTCACAGCCTCAATTCTATAGCGGTTTAGAGCTTTCAGTACAATTTTGATTTGATTTAGAAAGTTAAAATGATGAACAGATATCAAGGGACTGTCTTCTACTCCAGATCAACCGCAAATTAAGAAATCATTTCATAGAAAAAAAATTGTTTCGCTGAAAAAAGAGATTGGTCAAAGCTTATGGACGAGTTTCTTGTGTGGGGGCTGTGCTTTAGAACCTATGGCAAAATTTCTTATTCTTATCAGTGGGAAAACAGACTGAGAAATATGCCCAGTGCCAGGCCCCCAGAGTGAAATGGCAGCTTCTGCACAGTCATCAGAGGCACTGGATCTCACCACAGGACAAGTCAGAGACTCCTGCTAGACCCTCACTTCAAGGCAACATCTGGAGAAGCCTGTCCTTCCCTACCAGTGTGGGAATCTCACCTGAACATCTCATCTGGATACCCTGGATATCTAGATATTTAGGGCGGTCCTGCCACTCCTCAAGACTAGACCAGTTGTCCGTTCTGACACAGATGGCTCAGCTGGGTGACAAGTCAGCTGTGTTCAGATCCCAGCATTGCCCTGCCCTGGACCAGCCTCTCTCTGCACATGTGGGTCAGCAGGTGAGGGCAGCAATGCCCAGGAGATGGTAGAACTGCACTCACTTCTCCTTTCTGCAGGAAGGACTTGACATTGGATTTACCATCCTGTGCCTTAGAGCTGATGGTGGTCCTGAGTTCTTCCAGAACATTTGTAGAAGAACGTTTATTCTGATCCTTACTGGGAGGTCTGGCTATTTTCTCAGGGAATAACGTTGGCTGTTGGCAATATTGAAATGGCTCACTTGCTCCTCTTGGGGGAAGACTTCTGGAGTTAGATGAGACATCTTCTACTCATGACAGAAAATCACAGCTTTGTTTTTTCTAGGACTTTGGCTTGCAAACATCACATCTTAAACCATGAATGCCCTAAGATATCCAGAATACTCTTAGAGTAAGTTTGGATTTTATAATATTGGAAAAATTATTGCTACTAATATCTTCCTGATGTTCCATTACCCAGGGCAAGTCTACCTGTTTCTGTCACTGCTTCAGTCCTGTATCACTCTCTTTATGCTATAAAACACTACAATTTCCAAGCACAGGACAAACAACAAATTACAGAGGAAAAGATACAGTAAACCCAAAGTTTAAACTGATGGCAATAACAAAGATCCCACCCTAAAGCTATAAACAATCTGAAGCAACACATACTGAAATAAAAGCAGTATATTTTTGAGACAGATGTAGAACAGCCCCACGGTGAACTGAGCTTGGTAAAGTTTACCAGTGGTCTACTGGAACCTCTTTAATGTCGCCACAAAACACTTCATAGGATGTTTTTTTGACAAGTACAACGTTAATCACTCTGATCCACCTTTCAGTCAAAAGCTGGGCTTTTTGCACTGTTCCTTTGCTTAGCCCAGTGCATGCAGACTCTTGGTTCATTAGCGTTGACTCCAATTCCTCTCACATATTTCTGCAGTTACTAGATTTCCTGAATGATCACACAGAGGGATGCAGTAGGTTTTCAAATTCCAACTTCTTCAGAACACATGTACACTACCCAGCTGACCTGGAGGCTTTAGGGAGTGCTGTTGTCAAAGGAGCACTCAGCTCCACAGGACAGAGAGGAACCAATCTTTTAGGAATCACTTTTGCCATTATCATCTCGCATTATTAATTTTAATATATGTTGTGGTTATGAGATCACTATGAGGATACCTAATTTGGGAAGTTAGGGGCTTTTCTAAGAAGTCTGTTAAAGGATTACTCTTCCCAGGATTTTAATTACTCATATTTATCATAGCTTTATGCCGCTTGTAAAGCAGGGAATTGAACCTGTCGGGTTTTCAGAGCTCAGCATCAGATTGTTTGGGTTTGAATTACCCTAAAAATAACAGATTAAGTTCTTAGTAACAATGGAGCAATAATAGTAATAATTTTAACTTGTTTTCAGTTCAATAAAAGACATGAAAATTACAGATCAAGTTCAGGTTTGCTTTGATACAAAGAAGCCACAAATCAGAGTAGTTTGCAGTTTTATTGCTTTGTTAAAAGTGTGAGGAGCCCAAGCAACCGATTCCCTTGTAACTGTTTTTAGAACACATCTCTTGAAATTCTTTTAAAACAGCATTTCAAAATATTCCATTTTCTTTTTGTTTTTGTAATGATGACCAGGACTACCTGAAAGCCTTTGGGAAAAGTGTTCAAGACAACTAGAACACTAACACAAGTAACTATGAACACATCTCTTTCCCAAAATAGATTTCCCCCATGAAACCTCTTCAGGTAGATAGCCTGTGTCTGTGCCTGGCAGCCTGACAGCCAACAAGGTGATGACACACTTAAGCAGAAGTACAAGCCTCAGACTGGCTGAGATATTTTGAGCATGTCAACCTTGCCAGGACAGAGGTTCACATGCAAGAACCACCAGATTTCTCCATTATACTTTTCTATATGCCCTTTTGAACAAAGTGACTTGTGTTCATCTTCAGTGCACAAGTCAATGCCAGCAGCAGCAAGAACGAGAGAAATGACCTATCAGGAGCCTTTAGGAAGGGAAAATTACTTACCCACATGGCCAGTCAGCGCAGGAACTGACAAGAAGAAGAGAGAAGAGGTTACAAAATATCACAGCTTGGCCGTGTTGTTATCTCCAGAGAGAATAAAATGCAAGGAGAATACAGATACTCACCTGCCCATTGCTTCCTTTGTATAGGACAGTTTCTGGAAAGCAAACAAAAAAATGCTAGATATATTTGAGTAATATAATGTGAAAGAAATTGAAATGCAGTTTATACCACTTTATTTCCTTCTGCATGCTGAAATAATTCTATTCTCTGTACTGTCATTTGTTAAGTTCAACATTCATTAACAAAGTCCCTGCTGAAAAGGAAATACATCTAACATTTCCAAAATACAACATCAGACATTGTGAAGAGCATTAGGTTTGTCAGAGTTGCTCTGCCTTTTCTGCAGGTACAACAATCTCCCACCTTAGATTAGGCCAGCAAGAAGAACCTTTTAAGTAAGCAATATTCAGAAATTCAGTATTACTTCTGCCACTTGTCTATAGATTTAAAACCATCTTTTGAAAGTAAAGTTACAGCTTAAAGTACCATAGCAGGATTAATCTGATGACTTTGTTTATGGTTATACAAGTGGCTGGGATGATGTTTTTTCAAGTGCAATTTTTTTTTCAAAAAGACTAAGAAGGGCTAAACAGTTCACATTTTTTCATCGAAGTTCTCATGGTATTAGTGCCATTAGTTCTAGAGGAGAGTCAGAGAAGTTTCTGTGCGGAATACCACAAGAAGTGGAAGAGGTCCTGAGCAGTTTGCAGCGTGATAGCTGTTGAGAAATAATGCTGTATCCTGCTGCTGCACCAATGTAAAGAGAATATCAAATACTTACAGAAAATTATTGTCCATTCAAAAAATTTCTGCTTTTCTGCTTTAGGGGAGCAAAGAAGGGATGGTTTGATGGACCGCTTATTGGGCTGGCTTTCTTTATATACTCAATGCAGGTATATTTTTCAGTAAAAACAACATGAAATGGATCAACTCAAGTATCTCCTTTGAAACTGAATTACAATTAGCTCTAAACATACTGTTTCCACTTTGCAAACTTCTCTGAAAAACACCCGTATGTATTCAGTGACCTAAGGACTGTCACTCTAAGATATCCTGATGATTCTTCTTGTGAAGGAGGGTTGAAAAGGCAAAAGAGATTTTTTGAGCAAATTAGCCTTCTCATTCTCTTCACCTGTGTTTCTAGGAAAGTGTAGCAATTTCGCTGTTATTGATCTGGGGCCATGTCAGTGAGTACCCTTCTCTTCTTTGTAGGACACATGGACATTACGATCACAGCTAGAATGGCAGACAGCTTGGATATCAGCCTGAGAAGGGCTTGCCAAAACACTAATTTCAGTCAGTTTGCCTTTCAGCATGTTCTTTGACCAACACTTCCTGTACAACGCCATTTAATGAAGCATTTGGAGATCCTTTAGTATGAAAAACTAAGAAACAGCAAGACTAGTTTTAAGTGACAAAGAAACCAGGTAGTCTACAGTGAAGACCCTAACTTGAGGCCACTAAGGCTGTGTTGGACTTTGGGTAGCTTTTTTAAGGGGTCATTACGCTGGTCTATACAGTGCCTGTATATTCAGCCCTGACTGCTTCCTAGAGCAAAAGAATAGGGACGCCCCAGTGAGGGGTGCCTGGGCCAAAACTCTGTTGCAAGGCAGTCTGAGGAGCTGGTGGCTCCCAAGTTCTGAGTCTGGGTCCCTGGACTTAACCAATATGTCTTGTTATTTCCAAGTCATCAAATCAACAAATTATAAGGAGAACTTATAAGAACCAAACCTGAAATGCTGAATTATTATTTTAATGGCCAAAGTCTAGAATAAGAAACCCTACACAATCTCCACACCCACATTTTTGATAAGACATCAAATTGCTAAGTTCTCATCCAATTTCATAGTAAAATAGCACCCTCTATTGCTAAACTAGCATGGTCTGCAATAGTTCTTAGCATGACTGTCTTCCTCTCTCTCAAATGTTTAATTTGCTTTCCAGCCTGGAGTGGGGGCAAGCGATGACATATTTTAACTTTGTGGCAAACATCAACTTTTTCCCCTCATTAGAAGCCAAGGGCTCTAGAGTTCTAATACTGGCTTCTTAAATCATTTAGAACAGACTAGTCTTTGCCAAAACACCTCACCTCTCTGACTCAGTTCCTTCATTAAGATGGAGTTAGGAATTTGCCTACTGCACATGGACTTGCAAAGATTATTTAACATCTTTACCCTTTGAATACTTGAACCGAGACCTTCCTGACGTCATTATTATCCCAATTCTCCTAATGCTGGGAGCTGAGTTTTGTATCAGTTGCTGTAGTGCTCCCCTTTCTCAACAGTTACTTTTACATAATGCAAAATTATCATGCATTACTACAAATACATTAAACACAGACTACCACAATACCACAAATCACTGTATACAGTACCAACAAAAGGAGCTTCTGTCAACTCATGAACTTGCAGAAAAGCAGTTATAGGACATTCTTACCTGATCCTAAGAGACTATCATTATGTATAGAAGACAAAATATCTTCAGGGTAATCCCAGGAAGGAGAAAAAGGCAGAGGAGATGTCAAGGAGATCTGAAATAATCCCATACTAGTTTAATCCCATCTGTGTAGTACTGTACCAAGCATATTTGATTTAACCCACCTATACACATCACTTAAAACAGAAAAATCATACAACTGGAAAAGATTCTCCATCTGCCTGTCCTGATTCCCTACCCTGGTGCATGGCAGAGCTCTCTTGAAGACAAGGCCACAGCACTGGGCACAATTCAAGGAAATGGATGACAGTGTCCAGAATTGAAGGCGTAGAGAAAGGCCAGAATAGGGAGCAGTGCTTTGAGGCACGTCCCTCACAGGTAAGGTAAAAATACGGTCTACAGTGAGTAAGAGGAGAGATAGCAAAAGAAGTTTAGTGGCACAGCTATTGTTTCAACTAGGTGCAGCTTGAAAAGGAAGATATATATATATGGCAAAGGTGGAGGGGTTTTCTTTTTAAGCTAGAGGAGCAACTTGTTTGCTAAGAGTTGCTAGAGCAACTTGTGATGCAAAGAATGGAAGTCAATAGAAGAACAGTACGTGCATGGTTAAGAAAAAGGGTGAAGGAAATCTGACATTATGGCTCAAAGGAGGGCAATTGAATTTTTTTTTTTTTTTGCATGCATAAGAGGGGATGGGGGGATGTGAAAGCCCAGATGTGATCTGCTTTTTTCCAGATTTAGAAGAAACAAAAGGAGGTGTTCTGGGCAGAGAAAAAAAATGTAAAGAACAGGAAAATGTGTTTGGGACATTGAATTAAACAGAGAAAGACAATGGTTAGCAAGGAAGGTCACAGAAAAGGGGAAGAGGAGAGACAGCAGAAGAGGTCTTCCACAGGAACCTGAGGAAGATGAAATAATCTACCTCTGTGAGGCATTCAACCTACAGCACTGGGGGTAAGTGGTTACAAATAATTCATATCATTCGGATGCTCCATCCCACCTTAGAACACAGCTTTTAGAATTCCGGCAAAATCACTTATTTTACATTGCTAAGTACCCATTTCAGCATGCTAAGAAGGTGTTTTGTTATGCTACACATTCAGGCATCCTCAGGCAGGGTTGCCTTCTCCCCTTTTACACTAATCTGTCACTGAGCAGTTCATGCTGCAAGCACACTGAAGCAGATAGAGCTGCTCATGAGCTGGAAAGTCAACACTAAACAAAAGTACGGTGGAGTTAACACCATTGAAGGATTTGTATCTTGTCCCAGGAACTTTTCAAGTTGCCTTTTGGTAGGTTAGCAACCTCACAGTTTTGGGGATTCCTGGGGAAATTGTCTGCCTTTTGATTCTCAGGTAAAGCTCTGCTACAAACTCCTTTCCACGCTAAGTCTCAGCTTAACTCTTGGCTCTCAGACCCACCAGAGTGGGCAGAGCCCTACAGTATCAGGCTGTAAGCTGCTTTTTGCTATGGACTTGGGAAGGAAATGCAGCCTAGAAAGATGAGGGTCTACCTACCTTCAAATTCCATTAGAGTCTCTTGGTAAAATCTAAATTTTCTGAATTCTCCAGGAATGGTAAAACATCAAGTTTCAGGATTTTTATGAATTAAAAGATGGCCACAAATTAACTGACCAAGAGAACAATGCCAAAGTCATGCAAGTCAGAAGGCATCTTTGCTTGATTTAAGCACTTTGATGAACAGAAGGTCACAACAATTATCTCATCCCACCATGACATGACAGGACATGTGGCAGTTAGACAGGGAAGTATGACCATCGGGAGTTTAGATCCTCTTTACCCATCAAGGAATAGTATCAGACCTCTTTCAAGATATCCCCTGAACTGATAATTCACACAGACTAGATCCTGCAGGCCTTCCCAGTGGCAGGTACCGCTGAGCTGTACTTCATCCTCACATGGGAAGCAGCTCTGTGCAGACAGAAACCAGGGTTAAGCAGCAGGCACGGCACTGACTTGTGTCTCCTGCTCCAGAAGGAAGCTGCCTCCTCAGCATCATCTGCATTTCCCCTGTTTGCTAAGGTCTTTTCTCCCATTTGGAAATAAGGAGTCAGAGACTGTCACAAATAACAAATGGCTGAAGAATCATGGAGTTCAGAGATCCTCATGTGCCAGCAGGAACTTGACAACTACACAGAAATACCAAACATATTCTACATTTTGACCATCACTTTTTTGTTCTGCAGTCATTCTACTTGCTTTGCTAAATAAAATATATTCTGTTTGATAGACACATCAGGGTGGATTGGCAACCAAAAGGGTATTAAACAAGAGGCTGTAAAATTGCTCTTAGTAATCACTCAAGAAAATCACTGACATGTTTCTTTCCCCACAGCCAAAGGCCACCTGCAAAACGTCAGCCTGTGTGACAGCTAAATTCTATAATAAAATTTCCATTACAAACCAGCAGAAGTTCAACATGCACTTCTGTTCTATTTCCTTGTTTTCTGTTGTACTATGTTAGGCTAAGGAAAAAAATTCAGAGTAAAAAATTTTGAAACATGACTCAGTAACAGGGTTTCTTTTTAATATATATTCCATAGGAAGGAATTGTATTTTTTCCCTCCTCTTCTAATCAGAAAAAATTTATGGATTCTATTCATAACAATACTGTTTTTTTTTTAATGGTACTGTTTATGATACATACTGATACTGGGTTTAATTATGTGAGCATGTATACTTCTAGTCAATTTGAATTCACCTGAGTTTCCATTAAAAAATGTAAGTAATCAAGGTACTGGCAAGGTGGCTATATGGTGAGAGACACTCACCAGTGTCTTTCAAGAGAAGCTCAGTGTTTGCAGTATATTCTGAAAGTTGTGGGTTTATGGCTTTGGGTTTTTAAAGAACCACAGACTGCATAAGGATGTGCTTGACTGTACATCTCCTCTTTTTAAACCTCTTGAAGATATCTTTGTTCTTACTACCACTCCATATTTTTCCACACCCTTTGTTTTTTTAGCTTTATTCCTCCACATTTAAACATTCAGTGCGGTATCTTCTGATGCAACTTGTGCAAAAGGCTACTTGCAGGACAGCAGTGTTAAAACAGTTCAACCAACTGCTCCGAAACTGCTGCATTATTTCAGTAATTTATAAAGCCAAAATGTGTGCCCAGCAGCTATGTGGGTATCTAACAAAGAATACCACATGCCAGCTGTAAATTCTCCTATGAATAACACAGGTTGTGGTGCTTTGGCAGCAGTGCTTCAATCTCACAGCAAGTTGCCCATGGTTCTTGGAAACCAATATTAACTTTTGCTCACATTTCTCCTCACTTGGATTTTCCAAAATTGTCTGTCACAAGTGGGAACATGGCCACAATCACAGGACAGAGTCATGGCAAATTTGGCAATACTGGAATTCCAAACATACATGTCTCAAAGTGTAGAACGGGATGAATGAAGACATTCTATGTAACAGGGTTTTACTCCCCACTGAAATACAGCTACACAGTAAGGAGCACAAGCCAAAAGAATTTTTAGGAAGGAAGATTTACATGGAGATTTATCCTGAAAAACCCTGCCCTATGGACTGGAACTGTCTTCTCCATTTTCATTTCTGTCAGGAATTGAAAAGAGATGGGTTAACAATCTCACACCTTGTAAATCTACTTAATATCCAAAGAAATTAGTTAGGATAGTGTTCTTCCTATGTAAAGTACTATGTTAACATGGTCACACAGAAATTAAATGAAAAGGGGGAACAAAAAAGGATATTTAAAACCATTTTTTATGCTTAGCATGAGTATGTCCACCTGCTCCTTCTGAAAATCTGACAGGTGATCTACTATAAGAAACTCAGGAAAACGTAATATATACATTCTGTATTAGCACATACAGAACGTGCATTTATATATAGATACTACAGGGAAACCCACAAAGACAGACCTCACATCTGCAAGACAAAAAAAAGGAAGCATGAAAGCTGAGACCAGCTGGTCTAAGCTCCAGCTGATATCCAGTAACAAAGTATGTTAAAAGTAAGAGAAAGAGAATTTTTATCTACATGAACCAAATTAGGTTGGAGCAGATATTGCAGCATCTGTGGGTATGTGACAGTGATTACTGGGGATTAGAAGAAAGGATAAGAAAGAAACAAGGAGGAAGGCTAATAAGATGGCATTTAATTACACTGCTCATAACAGACCCTCCACACTACAACAAAACCAGCATGGAGGTAATCCTTTTTCTGAATTACTGTTTATTGAAAGAAAACCCCACAAATCTAGTCTGCCTAATTTTCAGATACACTGGACTTCTTTGAGAGAGGGGGGGAAAATTCAGGACATGCAGCATTTCTAAAAGTTAAATTTCATGTTTCAATCTGCCAAAAAGTAATAGAAAAACACACTTTGAAATAAGACTGCCAAAAACTGCCAACATGCCCATAACAAAAGAGGCTGTAGCGCAATTCTATGGCAGTAACAGCCAATTTATACCAAAAGAAAAGCAGAATTACTTTTATCAGCTGAAGGCTCTACACTAAACTCTTGAAATTAACCACAGATGATTTGCAGACATTGGAGACCAGAGGAAGATTAGAAACAAGTGGTATTTAATGAGGAGTGTAATGGTCAAGCAAAAAAACCACTGCAGAAGTGAACCTTCCTTCTAAGCAAGAGTGTGGCCCATTCACATGTATCACACCTGCCCACTACAGAGCACTGTGCATGCAGTGAAATGACAGCAGCCCTCTGGTGAGAAGTGCTCAGTGCTTTAGAGATCAAACCTAAGGAATGGGGGAAAAATATCAACAGCTGACCACGACCAAATGAATGAATACGCTGCAATGAGAGGGAAAAATCCCACAAGTAATGCAAAGGTTTGACCATGAAACTTGGTCCTCTTAGCTGGTGAGAGTGGAAAGAACAAGAGGGTAGGACACAGGGCTTTAGAAAGCGTGTTTGGTCCCACAGGCTGAGCACCAGCTCTTACCACCACATTAGACTGGGGCAAGCAACTAGCAGGGAGAAGGATGTTCTTAAAAACAAGAGATGTATCCACTACATCTGTTTGGACTTTACATTCTCACAGCTATTTTAAAAAGGTTGCACACTCTGACAAGAATTTTGTGCACAAGCATGTATGAGAAAGGTGTTAGTACTAGAGTTAGCAATTAAATCCACTCTCTGACCTATTCATTTAAAAATGTCATTGGATCTTTTGACAGTGACTGATTGGGGGTAGAATAGAGTGCTCTTGCCTTCAGTCTTTGGTTCAAAGTTAAATTGAGTTCAGGTTTTTATTTCAAAAAAAGTCACCTGAGAGATTTATTACATTTTGTGGAGCACAGAGGTGACAGCATTCAGTCCCTCTTATCACAGACTAGTCTGCCATCAAATCAGCCCAAGAACCATCACCTGTTACCAACTCTGCTGAAAGAAAATAGAAGAATGAACAGTCTTCCAGAATATTGCAGTGCTGAACGGAATATATCCATCTACAGGAGAAAGGAAACCTAAATTTTACATAAACCTTCTGAAAAGACCAAACAGAGCACTTTAGCTGACTCCACTGTAACGCTGCAAAGCCATACTCAAAAAGGGAGATCAGCAGTGTGAAGTTAGATGTATCATCCTGTTTCCAAGAGTCATTTTGATTTCTTGTAATAAACTCCCACTATAAATCATCTCACTGCCAAAATTTTACATAAAACAGTTACATGCACTGTGCGCATTAAAAAAAAAAAACAACCCATAATGTTTTTTCTCTCCATCTTTTTGCAAAGTCTTCTAAGGGCAACAGCGCCATTAGACTTCAGAGAAGCAAAGTTTGGCTAGCATCACCTGGGAAGAGTAACATGCAGGCTCAGGAAAAAAAAAACCCTTCTCTCCACGACCCACAGCAGTTTCTATATTCACATTCCTTAGTGCACGTTCCTAGCACAGAAGTGCAATAAAGGAGGAGGGGGAAGAAAGTCAGCGCATCCACACTGACTGAACATTACCAATTCTATGGAGTTACACATTTAAGACTTAAAAGTTTCATAACACTACTCATCCATTAGCTTGCAAAAGGAATCTTAAAGAAGATACATAAGCTACCACACAGTTTAAGAAGGCTTTTATCCATAGAAATTAAGATATCTACTGTATCTTAGATGAGTACAAAGTTAAGCACTTAATTTTAAAATTCACAAACTCCTGAAAACACTTTGTATTTCATTTGAGATAGGCTTTTCTGGTTTGACTTAATATTTCTTTTGTTTTCTTTAAGCTAAAGTAAACTTGAATCAACAGAAAATATACTAAGATACTCAGCATTTCTTAACTGATTTGTTTTACACTCGTACCCTGATTTTAACCTGCAACTTCCCATTGTGAGTTACCTAATGTTATTTATTGCTTTCATGGAACACCGATGTTTTTATATTTACAACTACACTCATTTCAGTCAGGCAGCAGTGCACAGACATCACAAACCTGTAGAACATTAAACAGGCAGTTATGCCATAGGGCTCGGTAGCATCAGAACTACAGCTCAGAACCTCCTGCTCCCAAGTGCCATTTGGGCTGAAGGCACCTCAGTGTCCAGCTCAGAGCAGGAAGGCTGCTACATGTCACGGGGGGAAAATGCACCACAACCTGACTCACATCATGGGTCTAGACACCATCTACTTGTCAGGAACACACCTACTGAAGACAACGCTCTCTTTATCGCTGTTGCTTTTCCCTCCATTGGATCACCCACAGCTTTGTTTTGGAACTGGTCTCAGAACTATGGATCCCAGAGCTGGAATATCCATGCCTGTCTGTTTTAAGGGCTCCGTCCATTACTGCCAAATGCGATATGCCAAAGTTGCCTGTTGCAGTGGGACATGATGCCCTTGCCCGTGAGAACACTCAAAGCAGGTGCTGCACCCACCTTCATGATCAGGCTGCGGTGCTCCTCAGACTGACTGAAGTTGGTGCCCATTTCAAAGATACTCATTTTTCCTTCCTCACACAGGCTCATCCAGGTGTTATACTCGTCACGCTCCGGCAGTCTGTCCCAGAATGTCTTGAAGACCTCCCAGACTGTTTCCTGGCACACTGAAGGGACAAGAAAGGTCTGATGTTAGTACAACAGGAGTGCATCTGTGGCACAAGTGGACAGGATATTCTTGTCCCAATGTTGTAAGCTTATTAGCACAATAACACAGAACACAGCTACCTGACATCTACATGGAAATGTGAAAAGCATTGAAGGGACTGAAATGAAGATGTAATGGATCTTCCACACTCATACTACCTCTCTTCCTGACTTTTTAAGCTGAAATAATTAAAGAAAATTTAAGAAAAAAAGAGGAGAGTATGAGAAAGCACTTGCCTCTTAACAATCATGAAGAACAACAGTATTTCCACTGAGTGAAACTGCCCCTTGATCAATGAATCAAACTTTCAGAAAACCTAGAAAACCAAAATAGTACAGCAAACATCCTCACAGGAAGTAGAGGTGGAGCTTAAGTTGTAAGAAGGATAGTGGCACTGATCAAAGTTTAAGGTTTAATTAAGGTTTAGTATCATACACTACACTGCCTACTTCAACCTTCCAACTTGGCACATGCTCTTTTTGCCTGTCAGAGCAGTTGGTCACATGTCCTTCCAGCAAGGACAACTCTGCGACCCAGGATAACTCAAAGAGAGAAAGATCTATAGGATTTTCCTTGTGTCCTGGAAGGGAGCAACTTTAAAAGGCAAACTCTCAAAATCCTTCACACCAAATGTCATCCTGGAGTAGTAGCAGACAAACCTGCTTTTTGGCCTTAATCTGATTTCACTACTTATACAGACAGTTTAGCAGAGGAATGCTTTGCATTCCGGGAAAGTCCTGGCATCAAGAGCAAGCCCTTACAAGACTTGCCTAAACTTCTTACAGGAGACTAAATCTATCTTCAGAAAGTCATTTTCTTCAATCAGCTTTAAAATTACCTCTGGGCTGCCAAATCTAGTACCTTACTGTTATTTCTTCTCAATACTTTGTTTTCCAAATTCCAAAGTTGTTTAAATGTACATATGTAAAGCTTAACACATAGATCACATATGGAAACATTTTCATTCAACCAAGAGATGGACATTTTTCTTAAATGCAAAGGCTTTACAAATAACAGCTTTAAGGAACTGTTTCCTACGCAGCAGCACCCTTAAAGCTTAGCTGACTCAGGCACACTGGATGGCACCATGCAGAAAAAGTTTTTTCTCCACCCTGAATTTTAGTTCATCAGAGCAGTTGAGAGTGTTTCTCTGTTGTGGAACTCTACAAATACTAAGATATTTCTCATTTCCATCCCATGCTCCCAATAGCTTTCTGGCATGAAGATTAGCATTGTAGCTCATCTGGTATGTGTGACCAGAGAACAAAAAAGTCCCCAAACTCTACATTATTAACTGTCAGTAGTATATTACTGCTCTAGCACCCCTGCAGCATCTAGGCAGTTAACTTTATCTGTAAGACACAGTAATTTGGAAAGTATTGTCCATGTTTCCAATTAGTTTCACTTATGTATCTCTATTAATCAGAAACAAATGGCCAAATTGACAAACACCTGTGCACCATCTCACATTCCCCCCTCAAGTTATATTTTCAAACCCTTTGAGGCAGGGACCACCTTTCCATCTGACCTCTGCACAGACTTCAGGCAATGAAGCCATAATCCTGCTCTGGGATTTCTGGTTCCTGCTGGAGTACTAATAAGCTTCCTGAAGCAGAAAAACATCTGTAGTATTCTCTCTACCATCCCACTTGTAAGAACTAGGAATCCAGGAAAATATCAAAGTCTAGTTTCAAATCCAGAAGCCTACACTAAGGAATATCACTTGCTCACATTTCTTTTGGTGGTACTTATATCCTACATTCTGGGTCTTTCACTCCAGGTGCCACATTGTACAGCAACAATCCTGCATTGAGATTACTCCCTGTGGCTGGGATAAGTCCTCAGCAGACTCTCAGTAGCAACTGAAGCTATAGCAATAGCTTGCAAATTCATTGCGGGGACACTGTCTAATCCTATGGTTTTCAAATGCCAACAGGCAAGGGCTGGCTTTCCAGTTACAAGTAATTGAAGACAGTTTTCCTTAATGCTCTTAAACAAGTTTAAAATAAATGTGATGAGACAGTGTCTTGCCTGAATACAAGCTGCTCCCATATAAACAGTTGTTCCAATCGGCTCCCAATAGATTAAGGATTTTCTGTGTGTCCTTTCATTTGGCATTAGACACCCCACTGAATTCCAGCCCCAAAGGCTTTGTGCCATCTGTGGGCTTCAAGCCCACTAATTAGACCTAAGCTGTCAACACAGCCATGTATTCTGCAGAAGGAGGAAATGAGATGTGGGTAAGGAGTCACGTTTTGTCCTCTCTAGCCTCTCCTCTTTAGCTGTTTCCACTGAGGTGAGCAACAAGTTGGACAACATAGTGCAAATTCCTTCTGTTTTCTCTTCCTTCCACAGAGTCTGAGAGTGTGTTAGTTCTGACACACAGGGAGGGATTAAAAACTCCAAGCACACCTCTGCCACAGCTGCCATTTGAACACTTCTTAGCCTTGTCCAGGAAACCACACCCTCAGCCACGGTGAGCTGCTTGCCAGCACAATCACCCTGCAATCTTGTTGACACACAGTCTGTCTTGTCAAAGTCTTGCTCATTCCAACTGGCCAGTTTGTAAAGCAGGAGATTGCTCTGCAGGATAACAAATCCAGGCTGTAAGGGCTCAGCATAAGAACCATCCTCAGATGTGCTTACTTATAGGGTGCTCAAGAGTAAATTCATGGACTGGCTAAGGAAGGCTGAGACAAAATTGTTCTTTTTCTTTCTTTCTTTCTCATAAATATTTTCACCTTTGTACAGTTAGACGAGAGTTGCCATTCCGAGCACAGAGAGAGAACAACACAATTTATTCAGTGTGGTTTAAATCACACATGTAAAGAAAGAATTGTGCTTGTCTCTAACTTCCACCTCTCCTTCAGGAATGTCAAAACCAGGAGCCAATTCTTACCTTGACTTGACATGGCCACCCAGGGAATTGAAAAGACACCACCCTCCCGGGGCATTCAAGTTGGCTAATAAGTGGGATCAACCCTCTTTTAACCTGAAAGTAAGCACACCCTGTGATGGGTTTTCAGCTATCT
Source organism: Platysteira castanea (assembly GCA_013397175.1). NCBI lineage: Eukaryota > Metazoa > Chordata > Aves > Passeriformes > Platysteira > Platysteira castanea. The sequence continues at coordinate 588,102 of VYXC01012426.1, read as the reverse complement.
GTAGGTGAGGGAGGTTTTTCAAAGTTTCTTACCAACAAATTCTTGAGAACTCCCATAAAGAAAAACATGTTTTTCATTAACTAGATTTTAAGCATTGTGAGACTCTGTAGACAAAAGTTGGGGGCACGAAACCAAAGTTAAACATGACTTGACTGGAAGCTTCAGGAAATAACTATAACTTATTCTTTAAAATAATTTACTATCATTCCTTTCTGCCCTTCCAGAAACTTGCCAGTGTCTGTGTCAAATACATTGTCTAGATATACTGACAATAAATGAAGCAACTTTTGACTAGGGTTTAAAATAGCAACTCCTTAAAACCTAAACAGAAAATGAAACAAAATGAGAGTCGGGGGACCAAACAGTTGACCACTGAGCTTTTCAAGCAGAAATGCAACTCTGACTTTTAAATATAAAACATTTAAAGGAGATAGAGAATGAAAAAAAACAGTATGCTGCATAAGAGCTTATAATAAGTTGCCAGGAGCCCAATAATTCAGAGTTATGTTTGAAGCTGCTGCATTTTGCATTATGATCTTTCCAATATTTAATTTTCTAAGACTAGCTACAAAATTCTTAAAAACCAACCAAGCAGGCAGCCCTGCCAGCATGGGGAAGAACTGCTGAGCAGACCCAGCAGCCCTGCCACTGCCACCTGAGGAGCAGCTCAGCCCTCGGGCCATGTGCAAAGAGCCACTCTTCACACCTGGATCTCACACCAAACTTTCACTAACCTGTTACAGGGGCACAGATATGTGGGACAGCATTAGCAACACCAGGCCCTGGAGGAGATGGGATTTGCGATGAGGCCTCTAATCCCCAGTAAACAATACTGATTAAAAGCATCATAAAATCGAGATCAATCTTTTAAGGCAGTGAGCTAAGAGTCTTGAAGCTACACGTGAGTGGGAAGGTAAGCTCCTCTGGAAAACGCCTTCCTTCATCCCATGGCTGCACTAATAAATAACTTGTATTTTAATGTTAGTTGATCTCTCGGATATATTGCATTTTTCCTCCGAAGAATTCAAGTGTTAGAAAAAACAAAATCAAGGCTTACGAGATAAAGAGAAGCTCCCTGCTACAAGAGATGTGATCAGATCCAGCTGACTACAGGAAAAGGAGCAGGTATGCTGCATACATGTAACTGACTGGCACAATAAACCAGAATTCAAACCAAGAATGCAAATCACACAGCTCGTTCTGGAGCTTGTCTCCAAAGCATATTTTGCATGCACATACTACATTTTCCATGTACTCCCCATCCAGAAAAGCCTCACAAATTAGAAGTCACTTAACTCATCACTGAGATAATCATCTTCAGGTGAAAGAAGAGATAGGAAAAATTAAAAGATCAGCACATTTGGCCCGTGCCCTTGTGCCAGCTTCCACTTGAGCCAGGTGTCACAGGCACTTGAAGTAAGCAATGTCTTAACCTTTAAAGGCCATATCAGGTTTCAAATTCTGCTTCAGAAAGCCAGACATGTCATAGGACAATTCCCACTGGAGTTGTCTATCAGCGTATCTACTTCAAAAGCAGAAAACCCCAGCCCTTGGGAGCTTACCTACTTCAAATGCAGTGTCTATGCTCAAGCAATAGTCAAAAATAATAGACAATATCCTGAAAAGCTCAAGATAATTGTGTTTCAACCCAAAAAATTCCTCATAGGCAGACACAAGCTCTTTTCAGTCCTACAAATCTGCAGGAAGGAGTGAAAAAAAAGTTTAATTGAAGCATCCTTTCCTAAAGACATCATCATTGTTTTCAAAACCTCCAGCTAAGATCTGTGATGTGGTTAGACGACCCTTCTCTTGCTCTGAAATTCTCCAGTCTGGCTACCCCTCACCCGCCTGGGTAGGATACAGCATCCTTGTGGCTCAAGCTGTACCACTGGGGATGCATTGATCTCTCAAACGAGGGACAATTAACCTATTACACTCAGTCTGTGCCCAGGGATTTCTGAGGTTAACAGAAGGGGCACCACATGACACCACTGAGCACCCTGTAGGGGGTAGGGTGGCTTTCTGGCCATTTGTGTAAGTGGGCAGTGCTGGAGTTTAATCCCAATTAAATCTCATTAGTGCTTCTTAAGCGTTGAACCGTGTATGGTGGCTAGGAGCACTGAATCAGGCTGAATTTTCTATTTTGAAGCAACATGAGACCAACTCCGCCTCCTCTCTAACAATTTCTGCACAACTGAACAGCTTAATTGCAGAGGGGTTTGATGAAGACTACAGTCACAGGGACAGACACCTCCTAAGGGGTCGTTTCTGCAACGGCTTTGTTAAATTAATACACACATGCAGAGAAATCATTCATCTATTGCTGGAATGCTACTGTATATGGCCTATAACACAGCAACCCTTGAAAGATATATAAAAACACCAAGGGGTTTAAACTGAAAAAGATTTGAATGTCAATTAGCTAACTCACATGAAAAAAATTTGATTTGAACATTAACATACTGAACTCTAGCAAATAAATTATTCTCACCAATAATATTTCAGTAAAAACAAACAAGTGTCCTTCATGGAAAAGTCAAGTTTCTTAGAAGTGTATGCTGGCATCTAAAAATTCAAATGTAGAGGGAGACAGACCTTTTACAAATAAACTTCAGAAATTTATTCCTGAGTATAAGCTATACGTAATATGTGCCAAGGATGGAGGGAAAACAGGGAAAAAAGGCTCACTCAGGTAGATTCTTTATTTAATTTATGCTTTTTAGCCAGGGAGTTTTTATCACTTTTGGCTCTTTGCTTTCATTGTTGTTAGCAAGATCTGAATAACTTGCAGCATTTATGATTTCAGTATCAAATTGAAACTTTACTCTTAACTATGTTCATGTGCAGAAAATAACATCATTATTTCTAATGATTCAGTGAACAGATTTGAAGGGACTGAAGAAAGGGGGAAATGAGCAAGCATAGTGCTATGCCCGGTCTAGGCATTACATTCATGCATAGAATTTAATTCCTGAGAAACAGGAATTCTTTCCAAAGTTCAAAAATGTCCATGTGTCTCATCAGCTACGGCCCACTGCAATACTATCTATTTCCTTGCATGGTCAGTATCTTTAAAAGCTGTCCTTAGATGTTCAGCTTATCTGTAGCTCTGGCTGACAAGAACAGTTCTGGCAGAGACACTATCTGATCCACTCATATGAAAAGAAGATCAGTGCTCACAAAAAAAAAAAAGTATTCATGAGCATACATTGAATAATTTGAATAATTTAAGAAAGAGGGTCACAGTAGGAAAAATTTTAAAGAGAATTTAGGAAAGGTAGCCACCAGAGTAATTACATCTCAGAGGTGGCAAAGAAGCATATTACCCTGAGCTGTGGTGACAAAATCCAGCAGCCTTTGTTTTACCCAATTAACAGACATGAGATAGCATGGCTTGTACTGCTTATCGATCTTGTAATCCTTATATTGTTTCAGTTTTACATGCTAATTCAACTTCTAAGTCTACTACGATCCTCTACCAACAGTTTACACAACAGAGAATGGAGAGATTCACTGAATTGTCTGCATAAAGTGACTGGTCACAACAGATTTGGTCTGAGAGGCCATGGCTGTTTTTCACATAACAAATTTTATTTAGCTGTGGCTCGAGCTACCATTTCCCTGTCAGCAGTAAAGAACATCGTAACAGACATTACCATGTACAGCCCACTCACTGTCTGAAATCCCACTATTAGATTTCCACATTTTTTTCGTGGAATCTCCAGTTGCCCATTGGACATACTCGGTGTTTGTCACAACAGTCTGGCCGTGAACCACCATTACATTTACATGACTCTTCCATCAGCAACCATGACATTACACCATTTAAAAGGACATCAGTTAAAAACACCCTAAGACCCAACCCATAGGCCTACAGTACCCAACCTGTAAACATCTATGACTGATTTCCATCATCATACTGCAAAGAGCAAAATAGAAAGTCAGATAACAGCAACCTCCAAATACAGCTGCAAGAGATACAGACTGGGCAGTACAGAGACAATCATAATCCAGGATTTATCTCAAAAGAGTGAAAATAGTATCACCTGCTACTGCAAAACTCTGTTCTGCATGTGATTGATTGTAGGAATGAAGCAGCATTTCAGAAATTTTTCTTCTAGACTGCAGGTGTAGAAAAACAGGTACAACCAACCCCACCCCTGTTCCAGGCTGGTGCTTCTGAATACCATAGTAATAAAACAATCACCAGTGAACAATCATACCATTAATTAGACTTCCATATGTTCAAGGGTGATACTGCTGTTTTAGAAAATATTGATTTTTCTCCAGATCCCAATATTTTGTTGCACTTTGATTTTTTAATGGTTTATTATATATTTATCATATTCTTTAGTCTTTTTAAAGCTCGAATAATTCAGATGTTGTAGTTAAAAAACAAAAAAGCTCTACACTGTTAAGCCTACAGCGATATGACATGAGCACTTCCTTAAAGCCTGTGACAGGAATGTTCATCTGTCAGTCTCTGACACTTAGAGAGGCTTTTGCAAGCTAGCAAAAGTAAAGAAAGCTAGGAGCTACAGACAGATAATTATATTCCCACCTCTATCCTTCTAAGGTAGACCCAGATAGAACAAACAACCTGGATAATCAGCACATGCAAACCTTTTTTGATTTTCTAACAAGCTCTTACATCAGAATAGCAATCAACCTCTCCTTCCAAGGTGGTAGCATTATATTGCTGGCAGTAAAGAAAAACCAAGGAAAGAATAGACTGTATTAAAACCATCCTTTCCGGAGGAAGTATATATTAATACTGAAGTAATTTCTTCAACATATATAGAATTAAAACAAGATTCTAAAAATACATACTGAGATTGAAAATTCAGCAGATTTTGTGTACATTTATATTAATTCTCTTCTGGGGTCAGTTGTTTTCCTAGTCACTCATAGTAGCCGATCCCTGAGTGTTAAACAGTGACCGCACTTTTTCCTGGGATTATTTTGTTGGCGGGGACTGTGGCAATTCAGATGGCTACTAAAAACTTTGCATATAATTCAGTAACGCCGAATTCAGATACCAGGTGCCCACCAAACCTGCTCTATTGCTCCACTCTTCAGCTGGACAAAGGAGAGAAAATGTAACAAAAGGCTCGTGGGTTAAGCTAAGGACAGCAAGAGATCACTCACCAGATTCTGTCAAGACAGGCTCAACTTGGGGATATTCCTTGAATTTATTACCAATCAAATCTGAGCAGGACAACAAGAAATGAAACCACGAAACACCCTTTCCTCACTTCCCTTCTTCCCAGGCTTGACTTCACTCCTGGTTTCCTCTAACTCCTCACCTGCAGTGGTGCAGGGGGATGGGGGAGTGAGGCTGTGGTCAGTTCATCACTGCTGTCTTTGCCACTACTTCCCCCTCAGGGGGAGGACTCCTCACACTCTTTCCCTGCTCCAGTGTGAGGTGTCTCCCATGGGAAACAATTCTTTGCTAACTTACATTACCTCAGGTGCCTACTCAGGACACCATTAGACACCACCCAATGCTACTGGAGCAGCAGTTGCTGCTAACAGAATGAAGATGACAAATTGCTTGAACCAGACCTTGCATGACTTGCTGCTAATTAAAGTCACCTGTTCTACTAAGGGTAGTCACAGCCTCTCTGCTCAAGGAAACCGTGTGGACTGTGGAAGCTGTTAAGTCCAGTAAGGAAACAGATGGACTAGGTGGATTTTTGGTTCGGCCTAGGATTATTAAGACCTAAATAAGGCTTTTACAACCTAATTTACAGATTTCTTCCTTCTTTATTATCACTCACACCTTTGCTTAGTTGGTATTGCTTTAATGTACCCCTACCACAGGTAACTGAGGGGGGACTGCAGTTAAAGCCCATGGTATATACGGATTCATTTGGAGCAAACAAAGAACATTTGAGTCCTATTGGGTGGAAATAAGAAACTGGCAAAGCCTGTCAAACCATCAGCATCATCATCAGTGTCAACATCCCTTGCAAGCTGGGCTCAGTTCATATTTGAATGATGTTCTAAAACCCCATATAATTCCACCTTATTCTCCAAATACATTGTTTATGATTACTTTTATACAAACACTAGCAACTCCTGGTTGCCACTGCTTTTCACTTGTCTAAGTAAATAAACTGTCACGAGTGACAGTTTCTCTACAGGCAATCAAATCTCATCCAGCATGAGTCTGCGAACATCCTCCCTTCTCCTCTGACAGCAGCTCCTTGTCATTTTGCCAGTTTTGTACAAGCATGTTAAGATAACTACAGATTGTTTGAATGCTACAATACAGACACAGACAGCAGAAAGTCCTGCATGACTGTGATGCCCCATTCCAATGCTGTCAGGCAGAAGGGTTTGAAATACATCACATTATTGTAGTATTTCATCAAGTGAAAGAAGATGTTAGTGGTAATACTGCGGCTCTTCAGAGAAAGCTCTGTCACACCAACTTCCACATCTTAAAAGAAAGGCTTCCTGCCTATTATACTACAGCCCCACACAGAGATTGGCTTCCTGCACAAAACATACTACACTTTGCACAACCAGCCATAGCCAAAAGCCACATGGCTGAAGTGCCAGTGTCTCAGACTTGACTCTTCTGACTGACGCCTCAGTGAATTCTACCGGCACTTTAGGAACACTAAATAAACCCAACAAACTCTGTTATTTAGCTACTCTGTACATAGCGTCTATTTTTCTTAGCATTCAAACTGTTCTAAGAAGGGATTATTTTAGTAAAAAATGTGGTTTCAGGGCTAAGAGTTCTTGTGATATATGAGTATAGACGGGTAGTGGGATTTTAGCCCAGAACAGCTCTTATAAGCAAGATGATCACAGAAAAGTAAGTTTCTCCAGTAATAATGTATTTCCTACGGCCTAGTATTTAGTATGTTTAAAAGTTTAATCTATTTTTTTTATAAGTGAATGTTCCTTATCAGTTACTCACAAGAAGTACTTACCTCTGAGCCTGAAATACTTCAGATGGTTGGCAATAGCCTGCTCAACAGATTCATCAGGGCAGATCTTAACTCCACTGGGAAACAGAATGGACCGCTTCCTTCGTAACTGCAAATGCCTGTGGAACTGCTTGGCATCCATGATGCTGTTAGGCTTTTTCAGCCCAGGAGGCAGAGAAGGGTTTGCCAACTGCCAGTCACTGAGCTGAGGAGCTGGTGAAACATCTTTAGCCTGTCCTCCTCCTGCAGCTGAATAAGCTTCTGCTGTGAAATTAAAACCACACAAATTTCTCAGATGAGATAATGATGCAATCATTAGTATCTTCATGCCACTTCTGTGGTCTCTGCAGGACACTGCTGTGCTTTTTTCTGTTAACAGAACCTGTCTCTGACTGCTATGTTATAAACAACCTTAAGCTCTTTACAATATCCCATCAAATGGTAACAGAGCGTAAGGCTCTAACCCTTTGAATTCTAGTGCCTTGTGTTTAATTTCCCTTCTGTTGTGGGGGAATGGGAAGTCAATGGGACTATATTTGTGAATAAACATGTATTTAGAAGCTTTCAGGGCCAGAAGTAAAACAATAACTGAGAAATAATCCTACTCCATACTTTCTTTCCCCAAGAGTGATCTCTATAGCTTGCAAAAAGAAAGCTGCTCGACTGGACAGTTAACCTTTCATCACTGAGACAGATCCCTACTTTTCTAGAGCAGGGGGGAAAAAAGAGTGATAAAAGGGCTCATCAGCTTTATGTTGGGGATTTCTTTTGTTGTTTTTGTTTGTTTGTGTTTTTTGTTTTGTGTTGTTATTTTTAATTCTCTCTTATATTAGTTGTTCCACATCATCCTAGAGGAAACCTGAGGAGCAGCTGAGGTAGGAACATGTATATTGAGATTTAGGCTGACAGTCTAATTTTCTATGCTTCACAGTTAGCTGATCTGAAATTATTTAACTCAACTTCTTTCACTTTTTCCCCTTTTCCCCTAGAAAACGTGTCTGAAAAACAATCACAACCAACCATTTGTTAGAGAAAGAATAATACTAACTAGATGGCATTTCTCATCTCACAGATTATAAATTTCTTCTGTAACTTCAAATCAGTAGACCTTTGACTTTTATGACTGAAAGATGAAAGGCATGGTTATTTGATAACATATTAATAATGAACTCTATTGCAGAAAATCACCAGATCAGAGGCAGAAAAGAACATCAAAAAAGGTCACTAAAGCAAACCCCTAATCTCTACCCAAACTGACACACGTTCAGCACCCATACAGAAAATGGAAACTTACTTTTTAAGATTTAATATAAAATTAATAAAGAAAAAAAAGTGAAAAAAGTCACCAGTATTTAACATCTCGAAGCTGAAGAAAAATTGCCTCCTATAGCTACTTCTACACTCAAAACAAGACAAGAGCGCAGTTATACCACCTGGAAATCACTCTAAGTATTCCATATTTACACTGCTATTACAGCACAGATTTGACCAAACATTTCTCTGTATTAGCCCCCTTTGTTACAATTAAATCAGAGAGATATTTCTAATTCTACACACTGCCATAGCTCAATTTGTAAACAAGAACATAAAAAAGATGTCTGCATTACCTGCAACTATTTGAAGATCTCTGTTAATCACCCCCGGAAGGCAAAGAAAGATTTTCCAAATGAAGCCAAACATACTTATTTGTGTAATAGAACAAAATATAAAAGCGAAAACGCCAATCCCTTTTCACAACAGAGCTGTTGTCTTTACCGTAGCCTTGAACCAACCAAGAGCATTGCCCTTCTTGAAAATGTCTTGATGTCACATATCATTATCTTTGGAGAAAGCATTAGGTAAAAAAAGTCAACCAAGACATCCTGGCACTGTTCTTTCCAAAGACAGTATTCTGCTTTAGTGAAGAAACAAGGAAAGGTGATCGAAGTAGACTCCTTGGAGCTAGCAGATGGACTGACACAATTTTTTAATTTTAATCTGGCCAGCTAAGCTCTTTACCAGGGCTTTCATACCATTAACAGACAGTCCAAACAAGGACAGCACCTTTCGCATTTAAATAACCACGCTTTTTCATTGGCCTTTCAATTTCTGCTCTTTTTAAAAATCCTGCTGACCACAAAACATCAGGGGGAGCACACTAATCTCCAGTAGAAAGTCTCAGTGTGTTTTGTCTTCTGCATGTACAAATATAAACACCTATACAAATGTATGACTGGTTTAAATACCATCGCATACCATACGTAAGCACTGAAGCAACCACTCTGTGGGACGGATTCTTCTGGTTACAGGGCTGCTGCCGAGCCTGTGCTAAAGGACAAAGCCTTGCGCTGTTACACCCCTGCATCCCAAAAGTGATGCTTCCTCCGAAGATAAAGCCAGGGCAAGTAATGATTCTTTCATCTCTGTTCAGGTATTACCTGACACGAGCAAGAAGTTAGTACAGATACCTGAAGAGATGATGAGCTAAGGATATTGCAGAAAGGACACAGTACGGGAAAGCAGAAGCACTCTCAGTGCCTGTCCTGTCCAGGGTCAGCTCACTGTGGAAACGTGTATGGAAGCCGTCCTGCTATGGCAGACTGCATTCAGACCACTAGGAAATCTCCTTCAGGGCTGTCTTCTGCGAGGTGTTACTCAGGACTTGCTGGTTACTGTGTTCAGATCAATCTGAACAAACTGCTGGTTTGGCTGAAGTGACTATTTTTGGTAGTGGTTTTGTGTAAGTATTTCAAAGCTGGATTCCCAGGTGTCTGTCTGCATAGCTTTTACATAGAGCTCCTCAGGCAGGGCAGTGCTCACTTCTCTCTTCTAGCTGCTCACTGAACCGCCAGAAATTCACATATCAGGAATTATCAGCAGTATTACACATACAACACTCACAGGAATTAAACAAAATTACCTTTGTTTTTATGCTCTGCCTTCTGACATCTAACAGACTCTAAGTTGATCTTTTTCAAAACAGCAACATATTTTCTTTGGTTCTCCCCTCTCGGCCCCAAAATTATTAAATTACACTTAAAGTTTAACCACTGAGCTGCTTGAACACCCCAGTTTTCTTGGAATCAGACATTCTGGACCTACCAAACCATCACTGCTCTCCTAGTCGGGCTCTGCCAAGCTAACCATGATGCTGGCAGCACCATGCTGGACTTATACATGGAAAAGCACAGGGTCAGGACTGCACTGGTGCCCAGAAACTGTTTCAAAGTCCTATTTAGCAGGTCTGGGGAGAGACACCAACTTCTGAGCTAGCTTGGGTACCTGTACTACGATCCTGGATTCAACACAGACCAGCCTTTAGTTTTTAATTCTCTGCAGAGACTGATGCTTTCAACATCTTGAATGTTTTTGCTTGCATTACCCTGCAAAAAATGCAACTGGGTCAAGATTAGAAACACTACACACACTTACAAAGGCAAAAGCTAGAACACACATACTTCAGTAAAAGCATGAAACCCAGTTAAAAGTTTTCCTGGAGAGTTTTTTAGATTTATGGTATTGTTTCTTTCATCAACAAAGTACTCAAAGGCACTCAGAATGTAACTAGTGAAAAAAACATGTCTGTTAAAATTTGTTTTCTATGGTATGGCTATGTCAGCTTCTGTATGATAAAATATTTTAAAAGTGTTAGTTCAGTTTTGTTAGCGTTAGTTCACTATCAATTTTATATTCAGGTGATTTCAGCACTGAAATGTAGACTTGCAACAGCTGAAAATCTCCTACATTTATAATAGCAAAAGGCATAACTAAAAGCACAATCATTTAAAGTTTCTTAAAACAAGCAAAACAACTCTTGCAATAGATTTCCCAAATAATTGCGGAAAATTAACTCCTTCCTCGATTTGATGAAAGCCTTTACAGTAACGCTTTGTATCATAAAATGTGTAATTCTTCGTTTTCAGCAGCCAAGTTGTATCTGTTCAAAACTAACAATGAAAAACATTCTTGCTTAATGAGAAAAATGGGAAGTGTAATTCTAGCAACACAACACACCAAGGTTGCCCCAGTACCTCCCAAAATAAAGACAGTTTTCTGACAGTTTGCATTTCTGAGAAGAAATTACATGCATTTTCACGTAGCAAATGTGATTAGCTGAATTACAGTTCTCTACAGGATAATGCTCACTGAAATACTGCTACAGCCCACATATCATTCTAAATACTGTCCCTGTTTTTCAAATGCAATTCATTCAAAAAGCTGAATGCACCTATAACTAAAAAAATGCCAAATAAAGGAATACTTTAATGAAAATGCCTCTAGTAAAGAGCCACATCATTGCAGATACCCACCCTCTCCAAGCTCACATGGTTTAATATCCAGAATCTAATCTAAATTGTCTCCCATGACTGGACACAGAAGCTGATTTTATGGCATTTGACAGGATTCACCAACAAAATTCCCAATCAGTTTAGCAGAGACAATTAGGTTAGACAAAACCTTTTCACTTGTTCAGTTTCTGTGGTTGCTGTTGCCAAGCATTCACCATCATGTGAATGTGCCAAACACTTTTTGCTTCTATTCCTGAAGAGTTCTCTGGTGAACACCTCCCAGAAATAAACAAGTTCTGAGGCTGTTTAAACTTCCAGCTGACCAAATTCAGCCCACCACAGCCTGTTGTACTGCCACCTCTTCCATCATACAGTATTGTAAAGTATTTTGAGCAGAAAAATTAGGGAGTGAGGTCAACCAAATTAATCTCACACTTATCAACTCTGTCCATGTAATGTAAACCTATTCCCAGCATTCCTCCTTTTCTGGACTGTTGACCAGAAATCTCTTACCTTGTTCAATAGATCAAACATGATTCCAGGGTCTGTGCTTCTCTTTGAAGTTCAGTTTCCATCTTCAATTTAATTGGGCAGAATTATTACTGTTTGTCTTGGTTTTATTCAACACATTTTCAATCCTGAGACCTTTCAAGTCTCATTCCACAATTCCTGCTTTTCCATCTGGAAAACAGTTGTCTTTTTTTTGTTTGTATTTCTTTTTCTGGGGTGGGGGGGTGGGTGCCAGAAGCAATGGTCTGCTTCTCTGTCCTAACCAAGATAAATGTGTTACTACTGTGGCTTTCAAGTTTTTATTATTTTCCAAGGTGTAGTACTTCCTGAGCACTGCAAGCTCATCTCAGGGTCAAGTTCCAGGAGGCAAATACCACAAAAGCCCTGATGGACTGCACTTAATCCATGCCTGCAATTCCATTGCTAAAACACAGCAGTCTCCTCATACTTTAAAAAACTAACAAAAATTCCAAAAATCATACTTGCAGATTCATTTCTCCAGTTCTTGATGAAAACTAGGTGTCTTTTTTCAGATTTTTCCTGGCAGATTTACTTCCTACAAATTACCTCTCTTCTACATCACTTGTTGTGTTGTGCTTCCAGATGTCTTCATGGAAGCCATTTTCCAGCCCCACACAGACAGAACGCAGCAGTTTCTTTTAAAGAAACTGCCAGGTACATTTAACCCTTTGGGTACAACTGTTTGCCTTGAAACAAAAATTACACAGCTTAGGGTAAAGAGCCTTACAGAGATTGGCTTGCTTGGAAATACCATGTCATTCCACTATTTCAGTTAGACAGGGCTTAATACAGGAAATGGAAATGCAGGAGATGTGCAAAAATGTCCCTGAGTCAGGCTGGTTAAAAAGTTACCTTTGGGGGGTTCTAGCAAATAAAAAGGAAGCATGAAGATATGTGGAATGTAGCTTCCTCCACAGACACCCCCTAGCATTAACCACATACCTGGTAAATGCAAATGGCTGGAATAGGATGGGTTGTGGCTGAAGGTCCCATAATCACTGGGTGAGACATTTGGGTGAAGAGACACATGCTGTGTATATACCTTAAAAGCAGTAAGACGGCCTATCTTACACTGAACTCGTGGGTTATTGGTAGGAGCTGGGAAAAGAATGGTGACAGCCACATTCAGCAGCTTCTGAAGATAATTTTAATATCAAGTGCATTGGCATTCTCATAGCACATATGTAAGAAATCTAAAAAGGCAATCCTTTCGTGTTATAAAACCAATTTAGAAAATTGCATACATTATTTTGCTTTTAAATATCTATAAACCAGTCAATCTAAAAAAAGAACAAATCACTTGGTGATAAAACATAACTTTACACCATAAGAAAAAGCCTAAACTGTTTTTCATAAGGGAACACTGAAAACATTATTCAGTTAAGAAAGGTGTAGAGAAAGGGAACATATTTCTGCATTTTAACTTTTGTTTTACAATAAATACACAGATAATTCTTGTAAGTAACGCTGGTGTTGTGATTTAGGTGCTGAAAGACACGAACTCTGCGACGAGAGGGAAAGATGCTGCGGGGCAGCGGAAGAAGGGGTAGTGACAAATTACAGAATTAAAGTAGAAACAAAGACAAAAAACATACAGTCATTGCACGAGGCTGCTCACAGCTATACAGAAGGTAACTGTGCTCAGCAAATTGTGGTTTTAAAATTGTCTCTCTTCTCCAGAAAGAATGCGTCCTGGTTTGAGAAAGAATAAGGGGTGGAGGGGATGGAGGGGTGTTGGATGACTGTACAGGACCTGAAATAATAACTGGATTTTCCAAATGCCAGGTTTCAGAGTTGTCTTGATGGAATGGGCCCTGAGAATTCTGCAATGACATAAAAATGTTCACATCTTTGGGTCACCCTATATTTTTATTTTAACTCTCTATTGTACTTCCAGCTTTACGAGCTCTGGTTTTGTAGACTATTTTATGACACAGGTGGTTTTGGTGGTTATCTGACACAGTCCTTCTGAAGGGTGAGATGACACAAGTAAACTTACAGCAGGGAACAGAAGAAAGCATCCTTTTGAAACAGTCACCTTCTATCATGCAGTGAGTACAGAAAAGAGTGCACATGTCAAAATGTGATCACTGTTCAAGGAAAAACTACATAAATACAAATTAAGACAATGATAAACTTGTGCTAGTTTATCAAATCAAGTCTGAGTTCAAATACTCAATATTTGGGCATCTTTACTCAATTCTCCTAAGCAAGGTACAAATCCTGTTTGTCTTATATGGAAATTACATATCTTAATGACCTTATTTTTTAGTAAAACACCTCAGACTTTTGAGGTTGTTAAGCCACAGCCTGCTTGCCTTGCTAATGCAGGTGATGCCTTAAGATTTGTAGGAATTATTCCTCAAAATCAGGTGAACAGCATTAAAAATCTACCACCTACACATACTGTATTGGTGTGTACTTTGACAGCAAGTTTGCTTCTAAAATCTGATAAGAAATTTAAAAAAACCCTTAAAAAACTACACACCAGACTTTAAAGTATTTCAACAGTCATTCTCAAACAAATGTCCTCCACTCATGGAAATACACTTTTATGAAAATGCTAGGAAGGGGGAAAATAATTTAGAAAAAAATCACCAAAACTCATCAGCCTCAAACGTTGGCAGAATTTTCTGACACATCCAGATTACTTCTGTATATAATCAGAAACAAACCAAAAAATACATCTCTAAAGAGAGTCAATATTAAATCCTTAAAGTAAAACAATACATAGTATTCATTCTATCTGTATCAGCTGCAAAATCAAGAGACAATACAGGATCCAAATCCTGTTTCCAGGCCTGAGTCGTACATGATCATCCACGTTTATATAGAATTATAAAGAACAGGCTCCAAAAGATGAAAGTATTTTTACACCCTCGTGGCATATACCTGTAAGCAGCTTTCATATTCCAAGTAAAGAATCAACTAGCAATCCATATGCATTAGCTTTAACTTACATATTTACAGCCTTATCTACAACCTTCTTCCTTCCCCCTCCCAGCATCATTAGACCACACAACATCAATGAAAAAAAAAAAAAATCTTTAAATAAATACATGCTGAACAAAAAGTACTCCTTGTGCCTTTTTTTTTTCTTCCTCGCAAGGCAGGAAGAGACCAAACACCACAAAGCAGGGTTCCAGTTATTTTATACAGCAGTGCCCTTTGCCAGGACTGCCTTATTAGATTTATTAGCTGCTGCTGCCACGCTGCTGTTGAAAGTGCAGTTGCAAGATCAGGTCTCGAATTTCTTCTCTTTTGTTTCTGATCAGCTGACGAGGGAACCAGTTCTCCAGATGCAGTGGTTGCTCAAAATTAACTATGGGATTCTGGTAAGAGAAAAAGGAGTATTTATGGCATGAATTTCCTAACACAACTTTCAGAAAGAATTTCAAACCTTTCCACTGCTGCTGAGATCAAGAAGGCACAAACAAGTTTCCATACAAGACTGACAGCCTTCAAAGTCAAATTCCAGTTCCTTCACCATAATCACATATATATTGCCCTTACCAAGAGCTACTCATGGTAAACACCAAACAGCTTATCATCACTTCTCTTAAAGATACATGAAATCTCCCTTTAATACTGATGTATCTTGACAAAGTAGACATACTTTAGATATCTAACAGGGGACAGGTGCATTTTAGTCAGAAAACACATAATTACAATCACATTATAGCAAAGAATCAAGCATACAGTAGTTAAGTATGCTGAGATTTTGTTGTCTCAGGCATGTGGTTTTTCTGTCGTGAGCTAGTCTCTCTGATAGAACACAACAAAAAGTAAGAATACTGATTACACTTTTAGCAGAACATGAGAAGGGGAGAATTTGGAATGAAAGAGGATAGCAAAATGGCACAGGTGAGAGGTGCTGGCAGCTTTGGCAGTTAAGACGACAACAACACATCTGATTTGCCCAAACCAATTTTTTTTCTTCTTTCCCTCCTCATTCTTTCGCCATGCTTATATTTCATCTTCTCCTTCCTTTGAGTAAAATAATATATGATACACTGAAACAGTAAAGCAAAGAACGCATCATAATTTGCAGTCTGTGAGTACTGGCACGTTCATGACAAGTTACAACCACCTTGTCCCAAGCCTTGCTTCTTCAAGAACAACAAGTCCCCACTGTTAGAGAACGGGCAGTTCAAAAGCTTTGGTAAGTAATTTCATTTTCCACCTCACAAGAGCTCAACCTCTCTCTTACAGAACCACAGAATGGTTGGGGATTGAAGGAACTTCTGGAGTTTTATAGCCCCAACCAGACCTTCTGGGCTTCCAGCAGAGCAGCTCTCCTCATTGGGTCACCTGTCACTCAGGTCAGGAACCCTCCAGGAAGCTGTCAGGTTAAAGTCACCCAAAGGGTCCAGGGTCTGTGAATGTGAAGCTGCTTTTACCTGTCCAAAGAGGGCCTCATGCATCTGTTCCTCTTGGTCAGGTAGCAGTGGGCATCTGCTGTCAGCCAAGTCACCCATGGAACTCTGCTCTTTAGTCACTACCCACAACCTCTCAGATGGCTCCTCACCCAATCCATGCATTCCAGCTGACTCACATCAAGAACAGCTCTACCTCCTTGTGTTTCGTGCCTGTGCTTTCCAAAGAGCCTGTATCCATCCATTGTAGCGCTCCTGCCCGATACACGATGTATCCCACAACATCCCCATGACCTTGACAAGATCACAGCCCTGAAACTGCACACAGATCTCCAATCTGCCCCCACACTGGGTGTACTCATGTGCAGGTGCTTTGGAATGGCAATCTGTTCTACAGCAGAAAAACCTGTCTACTGCCCAAGGCCTCACACAAGGCTTTGCATGCACAGGAATCTCAGAGAATGAGAACGACACCCACAAGCATCAAACAAGCAGAGCCATTCACAGGACAGAGCAAAGGGCAATGTGCTGATCAGGGGCAGGAAGACTTGGGGACACCCTAGAAGACAGTGCCTGAAGCCCAAGATCTGCAGATATTTAAAGGTATGTGCTGAAAAAGAGGCTCCCTTAGCTCTACACATTCCCTTTTAAAAATTTCCCCTCTCCTTCTCTCTGCAGAAGCTGCTGCCTGCAGACCCACTCAAAGACCACTGACAAAGTTTTAGATACTGCAAGAAGAGAAGCAAAGATACTTTTGTAACATCTGTAGGGCAGGAGTGCGTACACTAAATAGACTCCAAATACACCCAAACAGTCAGCATGTGTCAATGTAAAAGCAACATTAAACTACAAGTTCAGAAACATTTGAGGATAGACACGTATGAGAAACCAGACAGAAAGTTCCCTGCCATTACTTAAGAACGGGTTTCATCTCCTCTTTCTCAAATGGCTTTGACACTTTAGACACTGCATCACAGCCTTTTTGCACTTGGCTACTTTGCTCAGAAATAGGGTTTTGTGGTTTAAGGTAATTTTGGGGGAAAGGAGAAGGTAGTCTGCATTTGTACCTGGAAGAAGCTTTCCACATACTGCAGCAAATAGACCCCACAATCACTGCTGTTATCTTGTTTAGGCACTCTGGGACACAGGACAATCATTGTGGATTTGCTGAATTCCCGATGTGTTTTTCGTTTAGCTTCCCATTCCACCTCAAGGTACCTACAAAAGAAAACAAACCGTTGAAATACTTAAGAAATAACTCCCAAGCTCAATGCCTTTTGGGACACTACTCAATACTGTTCCAAAGCTGGCCAAAAAGCTAAAATGGCTTTAACCAAATTGTTTCACAGAATTTGCCAAAGAAATTCATATACTACTTCCACTATCCAATATTCTATTGCACTCACAGGCATTTCTATCACATAACAAGCAACATACCAAACAAATAGGGCATGATGTAATTTAAAATCAGCTACTTGTGCAGAGTTTCTACAAGCTATTAGGATAGCAGGATACTTTTATACCTTAACTAAAGGAATAATTCAAGTAATCTTTCTTGACTATCACACATTTTTCCTGGGTTCATTCTAAGAGGCCAGCAGTGTTTTCTCAATCTAAGCAAACCATTAAACCCCCCTTAAAATTCATCTTACAAAAACTTCAGTTACAATAGCACCAATATAACCTTTGCAATCTAATAGTGCACAAGGTATTTAAAGACTTGTTGAAAACCTTAACAAAGCTCTTCTACAGTGATTAAGATTTATTTGTTCTCAAGCTTTTCTATTGTTCTTGTGCTTCAGTAGCAACTCAGTGACCCCACATTCAGGCCCGGCTGCTGATTTTAGAGATGGGATTGAAATCCTAAGGGTCTGGTTTTCAAAGGCAATAGTTACCTCTATTTTTCTCCCGGCTTTAGCCAGACTTACAAAGGCTCAGGTCTTCTGAAAATCAAACACAAGGTCTGACTTGAGAGAATAAAAGATACATGCATTAACTCAGACCTTGTGTTTGATTTCTAAAAGCCGCAAGTCCTTGCAGGCATGAGAATAAAGATACATATAGAACACTTTAAAGAGCTTTTGGGGAAAATGGCAACTGTGAAAAGGCATCAAACATGACACAATTCAAAGATGAAGACATTTCAGTGAAGCACACTTCCTAGAAACTGCAAGAACCTATGACTGTAAACTTTGTAACTTATTTGTTTGAGCCTGACTACTACCCAAACCAAAAATCAACTCAAGATGTCACAAAGAAGATGTCACAGAATCCCTGCATCAGTTTCCTTGAACTTCTGCTTTCAGACTATAACTGGAAATTGAAGGAATAAGAGGTTTGCTTCCCAAACTCTCCTTATCTCACAACTCCATAGCTCTCCACTTATTTCCTGACTTTTTGTGACATCTCTCTAAACTCTATGAAACCACACTCTGGAATTTGAACCTCAGGAATAGCTCAAAGAATAGTGCACTAAAATAATATGTCCCACAGAGATTTTAATCAATCAATCAATAAATAGAAATTGTTATTTCATTCTTCTCAAGACACACATGGTAGGGAGGCCTCTCTTTTTAGGGAAAAGACAGTTTCAGAAAAATTTCTAAATTTTAGCTAACACTTACATAGCATTTTGAAGAATTTACTTTTACAAGAAGATGGCGCTATTTGGTTTACAGATTTTTGCTCCTTTCAGTGAAATGAATACCATAGAGAACAGAAAGAACAATTGCATTGAGCTTCAGATATTTAACCATTTTTTGAAAAGTTGTTTATAGACATTAAAGTCATTAGGAGTGTGTAAAAGTACTGGAAGTTTTTATTACATTCTTCCAATACTTACATACTTATCATATACAAAATTGAATATATTTTTACACTTTTCAAAACAAATACCATTCCACTGTAACTGTACTGACACATCAAGCTTTGAGACAGCTTCAGTGTAGTTTCTACATTTCTGAACATAGGAGTGGATTTAACACTAATTCTGTAAGCACCATCAAAAAAATTAATGTCAGCCCCTTAGAAAATTATCACTCAAATTTCAAAGTATTCATTTAAAATGTTTTTCTATCCTTAAAAACACCTTCAGTTACTAGACTGGAAGGGATAAATCCTCCCCCCCACAAAAACACCAGAAAAAACCTCTTTATTTTTCTTTTTTCTCTGCTCTCCACTTTACAGTTTTTGCATTATATGTGGGTTGCAGAACACAGATAGGCTTTTCACAGAAACCTCTGTATTATAATTACAATTTCCTTAGTCATAACTCTTCATGGATTTTCCTTTAGCATTAGAAATACACACCTTTATAGAGAAAATATTTTGAATATAGAAATATTTATTTTTTGAATATAGAAATATGACCAGCAGCATGTTTTGCTAAAAGATAGAAACTGTAGTTACTTACTCTCTCAAAACCTGAACTGTTTTCTGCACGGAACATGCTTTCAAGGAATCTAAGATGAGTATACAAGGCCTGTATATAACAAAACCAAAAAAAAGTCATTGCAGTCTTTCGTTACCAACACTACTGAAGGAAGTATTTGGTTTGCATACAGCCTACCCAAGAGTATCAATTTCTATTTTTACCACACTTATTCAGATAAGTACCTACAACTGTGGTTTTATGACAGTAACTCAATTACTACAGGATTTCATAATTTAAGGTTACAATATCAGAAAGAAAACAGAAACATACCTTTTACAAATCTGCTTTTTGGAATTACTTAGGGAGATCTGAAAGAAAAAGAAAAGAAAAGAAAAAGAAATCTTAAAAAAGAACAATTATAAACTCAAAGATCTTCATAAATTTAAAGGCAGTTAGAGAAGCTCTCATTTCGGAAAGGTAGAAACTGAAATAGTTTTTAAAAACAGGTGAAATCATAGCAGAGCAAATAGGTAGGCAAAGGAGGACAATGCTAATTCAAAATGCCTTGCACATGCTGCAGGTCATGCAAACATCTGTAACTACTGCAAAAAAGATGATGCAAAACCACTTGGTCAAGTCTCACAGCCTTCAGAAATTGAGGAACATGTTTTCTCTGTCAATGCAAAAAGGCACTTACTTTAGAAATAGCTGAATATAGAACTGAAGCAGAAGCAGCAATTTCATTGCCACCTACTACAAAAGAACAAATGAAAAAATGTTAAGAAAATAATTCCTAAGCGAAGTATTTTTATTTTCAAGTTCATAAGTATTCAAAATATGAAAGTAAAGAAGTAATTTATAAACTAATTTTTAACTTTCCCTTCTGAATGTTAAAATAGCAGTTACCAAGGTCTTTCCTCCTGATAAAATTCTTATTGAAACCAAATAACTTTCCAATCATCACTGATTTTACATGTCTCTTCCAGTATTTTCCAGAGTTGCAGACAACTTGCAGTCCTTGCTATGCATGATAATATAAAAACATACTAGATCAGTGTTGAAGTTTTAGAAATTATCTTTCATATAATTTCCCTCCTTCAAGGATTACCACACTGTTAGAACTGTATATGGCTTGACATAATTTTCTCCTAGATTACGTACCTTTAGAGAATAAACTTCTGTTACCATCCATCTCTTCTTCATCCTCGAAGAACACTGAACCAGCTCTAGTGTTCTCACTCTCTGGCTCAAGTGGAGACTGCTGAGGCCAGTGAGATAATGAATTCTGATGGGGACACTCCTCATACACAGCTTCTTCTAACCAAGGAAAACAGATGACTGCAATGTACCAATGAGACCTGCCCAGCAGTGGGGAGAGGGAGGAAAAAACATCAAAACTCTGTAAACACTGGGTTCTGAAAAGACTATGAAAAGCTTTTATAATATTGAGAGCTCATGGACAACTGTTCTGTGACACACAACCATCGTTGCCATATTCTTTCACGGCATATCATACTAATCCTCTCATTCATTTTTTACTTTGCATTGTGGCATAACAGCAAAAAAGAGTATCAATTCCTCTAAAAACCCCAAGAAACCCACCACAGCAATTTATCAGTGTTTAAGCACCCATTCCACACTTCAACTAAAATCTAAAATAAAAAAATACTAATAATCTGTGATGGTGATCCCATTTTTGAATATAAGTGAAGGTGTGGCACCTTTCCACAGCTGTTTTACACACTATGTACCTTTCAATGACTATTCAGTTTTACAGGAATTTCCATGTACAGGTCAGTTATTCAACCAGGCCAAGGCACAGATTATGGAAGTTCTACTCTTATCTACTGACACTATGAGTTGCTGTGATTTCTTTATAGATACATTACTGAAGTGCACAGGAATCATCATAACACAAACTATTCTGAAAAATATCTAACAGCAATTTTCAGTAAAACAAAAGCCAACAACTAAGTTGACTGATGACTACTGAATAACCATTTTATCTTTTGAACACACTCCAAAATTACTCATTCCACATATGTTACTACTTCAAAATCTAATCTATCATGTGCAATGATCCACCCTTACAGGCATAAATTTTTCCCACCATAATCTTCAAATATTGGAAATTTTAAATATCAGAAAAGGTGTTGCAAACACAGACTTACTCCTCATTCACAGGTACAAAGATATAATCTTTACTGAAGATATTTATATGGCGAGTCCATGTTTTTACTCTTTTGTGTCTTCTATGTGCCGCTCTGAAAAAAACAAATGACAATTGTTGTTTGGCTTTGTTCCTTTTAGTTAAAGCAAGGCATAGGGATTAGTACTCCTATATCTCTCCAGTCCCTCAGTGGGTTTTTCATTTGCTCTAGAAATTTCCTAGACAGATTAAAAATAAATCAGCCCACCACTGAGCCCAAGTGTCTAATGAGCCATTTCTGAACCATCTTAAGCTCTTCTCAAAAAAAATTCACTGTCATTCATAGATTTGATTGGATTTCTTGCAATTATTGTTACACTAAATGCAAAACATCATCTAAACACTAGTCAGTATAAATACAGATCTATAATAATTTAAAAACATCCATGAATTAAGCTTCGCAGTACCACTTCTGAAGGCCTATCTGAACAACGTTATCCTTGGAAGGGAAAAAGCTAAATGCTTTGCACAGGGTCATGCAGCACACCTGCAGTAAACAGAGGTGAAACACATGACCTCCAGTCCTGAGATTTAAGTGCTGGACCACATTTCATTTACAGCTCTAGAGACAAAGCATGAGGACACAATACTAGGAGAACAAGAAAAATCGGAGAAGATATTTAAGTTTAGACTTTCACCTTAGTCTGCACAAGTTGAAATAGAAACCAACGTTTCACAGAACTTTGCTCCAATATGATCTGAAAGCAAAATTCACTCTACTCAGCAGACATCTCTATTATCATTGTGATTCCATCCTCCTCTTTGATCAAGAAACACAACTTCAGAGTTGTAGGAACTGGAGAAAATGAGTGAGGAGTAGAAAACCAGGCGGGTGTAGGACTCTCCATGGGCCAGCATTAAGTAAAGACCTGCTGCAAACTTCCTCTGCTACATGACTGTAGAAGCACTGGAAACTTCAAAGGGGAAGGCCTGTTTACAACCTGGGAAAGCTCCTATAAAATCAACTTTCTCAATCCAGTGCCTGAGCTGTGTGAACGAAGTAAAGCAAAGGGTCTTTAAGTAGCTACATCTGTTGAGATTAATTTCATTTACAACAGTACAGAGCCAGGTTTTTCACTAGCCATTTAGCCAAAAAACCCCCACTGAAATAAACTAACAACCCAAACCATCTGTAGTCACCAGGTGAGTATCTAGGCCCAAACACAAAACGAGAATTTCCAAAGCTACCTCCTAATCCAGAAAAGCTACAGTCTTTGAAACATGGTATATTAAGAATGTCATTCCTGTTCCTCAGTAAGATTATGGACAGTCCAGCCTCGTAAAAGGAATCGGATCAAGGCACAACAGCATTCTTATCACGGATAATTTTGTCTTCACCTCAGAACATTCGAAGTCAGAAAACAATAAAATCATGAAAGACATCCTTTTGAATACAGTTACATGAATTTTCAAGATGTCTTTGAGATTACTACCGAAATCTCATTTTTCTTCCCTTCAACACAGCTTTCACCCAGCAGTGACTGTCACCTGAACAAGATGGCACACACACTTCTCTGTGCAGGTGGCCTTGTTTGCCAGTAGAATGAAAAATCTGGGGACTTCATGGATAACAGAAGAAAAAAAAAAATCACTTCAGAGAGAATCAAAAAAGCCTTCAATAAGCTGAATGATGATGCTCATTGAGGATAAGCTTACTGTTCTCTGTAACAATCTGGAAGGTTTCAGTAAGGCAGGTGTCAGTCTTCTCCCAAGTAACAAGCAACAGGACAAGAGGCAATAGCCTCAAGTTGTTCCAGGGGAGGTTTAGATTGGCTACTAGGAAAATTCCTTCACCAGAAGGTTTTTCAAGCACTGGGACAGGCCTCCCATGGAAGTGTTTGAGTTACCAGGCCTGGGGGGATCTTAAAGACATGTAGATGTGGTACTTGGGGTCATGGTTTATTGGTGGACTTGGTAGCGCTGGGTAATAATTGTTGGACTTGATGATCTTAGAGGTCTTTTCCAACCTAACACTCTGTGACTCTGTGAAAACAGAATGAACATTGGTGGCTTTGCTCTCAAACAGTGGTGTTGAGAAGAAACTGAAAGTGAGCTAAGAGTGGTTCTATCCTTTAGACAGTTAGCAGGAAACACAGTGTGATACGGGGCTCCTGGGCTGCTAATTCAAACTCTCCAATTCAGTGAGCTCATGTGTTAAAAAACAAATGTGTAAACTTGGTTTACAATAAAATTTTCTTACTAAAACTTTGGTCAATAATTTATTATCTATATGTAAAATGAAATATGCAGTAAATATAAAAATATTGGTAGCATAATTTCTTAAAATTATGCATGTCTTGCAAAACTGTGCATTTATCAAAATATCAAATAAATAATTGTCTGAAGTAAATATTCAGATAAAGTTGGAGAAAGGTGATAACATTTTCATTCATATTCAGTATGAATCACATTGATTTGAAGGAAAAACACCAGTATGCTTAAATTGTGAGTTACAACATTTAATCACTAACCCTTTGGAAAACACCAAAAACTATTTTATGTGCTGATTAGTAGATGATTGCCAGAACTTCCAAGTTGCATCAATAGATAGATTGTTTCTGGTCATAATGGCATCTAAAATGAACTTACGAAACTTTGACATCCCCCTCAGAGTTTTTTTCTGTCCTGGTCAGGCACTTGTAGAAGAAACTGCTAAAAATGTGTGTACGGTCAGCAACATGTTTTGGTGCCTTCTCCAATAACAGATACCTACCAAAGAAAAAACAAGAAAATGATTAAAGTCTTGTTCTAGAAAGTACCATTACTGCTAAAAAAAGGGCAGTTATTTTAATGACTTATCATACTCAGCTTATGCTTAGTATCAGTTGCTTTCACAGCCACTAATCACGCCAAACTGTTCTCTCTATTTTAACTATTCACTTGGGTGCCCATCATCAGAGTATGTAACAGCCAAGCAGCTACTAAGAATTTTGTCCCTGATTTGTTCTCCAGTACGCAAGGTTCTCAATCTGTTTTGAAAGTTAGGTACCTAGCCCTCACAGTTAAGAGAGACTTGAAAACGTAACCAAGTATAAACCTACAGAATGCTATACTTGTGCATAATCAAAAAGCATGGAACAGGTCGGTTAAATTGTCCATTCCACTTTTATAGGTTATGCATGTGAAAGCTAAGTACTTACTATTTCACTGCTGATAATTTTATTATAAACATCAGCTTCAGTGTTTATTCTGTCATTCTAGAAGGCCAAAGCTGTCACAATTGCAGTTATCCTACATGAGGTGCCTCTAGCTTCACCTGATGACTTGGGTAACACAGGTATACATGATACAGCTTGCAACAGAATGAAAACTGAAAATATGGGAAGTCTAACAAATTTTAAAAGCAGAGGGATTTCTACAACAACTGCATTAAATTCTTTTATTTAAATCTTCCTTTTCTGTTGAGAAGCTACAGCTATTCAGGGGACGATGATGCATTATTTAGTTCTAGTTCAGAGCAAAATACAAGGGGCTTCGCTGTAAAACCCCATTGAAACACTTCCACATTTCCTTTTCCAATCCTCTAGACAAGTCTTCCTATTGCTTACAGTTCCTGCATCCATCTGGATGCCAAATAAAATGCAATTCCTGCTGACCAGCTTCAAAAGAACTTGAATTCTCCTTACGTCTATGCCAGCAGAGTGAAAATAAACCACAACTTTAGGGACTGGTTGCCACAAGGCCAGGTCTTGAAGAATTGCTTTCACAAGCAACTTCAGCAGGATGGCTTGGAGTAGCTAAGCCAAGCACAGCCTCCTCAAGATGTGTGTGTCAGCTGTGTCATTTCTGCAGATCTGCATCAGAACATCTGAAATTGCACAGACTAGCAGAGGATGCTTCACTTCATGCAAACTTAGTAAATAAAATACTACTACAGATCCTCTACTTTTTTCAACTGCCTACTTAACACTTTCTGTTCTGTAAGGTCACCAAGAGGCTTTTTTCCTCCAGTTATTCTGTCTGGATTTTGTCACAGCCCTTTAGAGGGACAAAACCAATGAAATTAAATGAAACTGATAAGAACACAAAAAAGCTTTTTTGGAAGTCCAATGTCCAGTTCATCACATTGTTACATCTGAAATTGTTGTATTGTATTTAGTGACCAACATTTCGGTAACATTCAAGTCCACATCACTCTCCAGAGAGTGTGAAGGGTACAAGAAGGGCTGAGATTACTTACTTAAGATAGAAATCAATGATGACATCATTGAGAAACTCTCCATATTCTAAGCACTCTAGGTCTTCTCTCGTGACTCCCAGTCCTCCTTTTGCAGGTGGGGGTGGATAAACAATTAAACTAGAAAACATAAATCGTGTCATAACAGTGACAAACTGTTTTATGTGACATTGTTCTGAGTACGCCTGTTTTATATGTAGGAGATTTTCAAGAAAACCTGTGAAAAGCAGTAGTTTTCAAAACTTTACCATTTCCTCCTCCAACAGCTAGGTGTTACACCCTTATGTACACTGAAAATTTGATTAAAACTTTGGAAAAGCAGAATATTTTTTACCTTCATCTTGTTTTTCTATTTTTGATCAAAGTATTTGACAAATGGCTATATAAAATATGAAGAAATACTAGAGGACAAACGGTTATAAAAAGATTGAGTGTGACAGAATAGTAAAAGAAAACATTGTTCAGATTTTATTAAAAGTCAGCTTAACTTAGTAAGTTTTGCTAAGATAGACTTAAATGGGTACTCACAGAACCCAAGAGATCCCCACCCTCCCCGTTGATGCACCCATGATATGACCTTGTAGTCATAGATCAGATGTGCTCTAATTTCTGAGACTGTCATCCTATAACACATCCATTTTTTCTTCTAACACGTAACTACACTGATATTTGCTGATATTTTAGATTTGAAGAGTGACTTTCATACAACACTTTCAAAATAACTAGAGAATGGCAGTTAAGTGAGGGCTTCTATTCCAGTAATTAATTTGCTCAATTTCCTATATATTCCCTTTCTCTATATGAAATACACTTACTTCTTAACTGCTCCCATTTCTCTTACTTCTTTCCATTCTTCATTCAGTGCAGAGGACAAAGAGATAGAATAGCAGCCACTATTCTGCTTATTTGCAAGGGCATAACTGGGCCTGATCACTTTTAGCTTTGACTCCTGCCAGAGAAAAACACAAACAATAGTAAAAAGCACTATACAGCTTGACACGTAAAACAACACACAAAACCCCCACCTAAAGCCCACAGGAGTACCCTGCATCACTGAAGAGGATTCTTGCTGGAGATCCAAAGTAGAAACTTTGGTATTTGGGTAAACATGCCATTGCTCAGACAACTAAAATGTTATGAATCTTTTAAAAAATGACGACAGATCATAATCTTTCTCGAAAATTGTTGAAGTATTATTTAGCCAAGTGACCCAGAAATGGTTTTGGAGAAGAAACATGACCGGAAAGGATGGAGACAAGTATCAGACTCTCTTACCAGGAGCTGTATATGCTGGGAAGCTTTGAAAATCTAGTCCTTGAACAATTTGCCTAAAAACAATACAGATCTGAGCTGGCTGGCTTCCTTTTAAGGTCCCCACTTTCATGGACCAGATTGATCTGCTGTTTCTTGGCTTTTTACTGGTGGGAACAAAGACATGTAATTTCTGAAGTGACGATGATGTGGGGTTGGGTTTAGACATTTACTCAAGAGATTAAACCAAGACAACACATTAACTTGCACAGACTCATCTCCCCACCAGTCTGAGGAATAATTCAGCATTTTCAAGCTGTAGAGACCCCACAAGTACACGTGGAGATGTCTGGAGAGCCATCTACACAGCTCCTCCTCTCCTGCACTTCCAGCTCAACCGAAAAAAATGGTTCCATTACTCATTACTTGATGAACTTCCTGCTTGCTGCCCTAGAGACACCACAAGGGCAGAACACTCCTGTGGTTCTAAGCTTACACAACCATGAATTGATCTAAAGCATCGGTACTTGCCACTTACTGATGAGGTCTACAGACTATCCCTCTGTGGACACATTCTAGCTGACTGCAAATTTTTGACTGATATTTTCTGAGCTATGAATTAAGAAAGAAGGTTGACCTAAACTTTACTAGAATGTGTGAATGCTAACCAGTGGTGATGAATGAAGCAACAACTAGACACTAACCTGAATCACAGGCTCATGAGCATCTGAGGTATTCTCTTTTGGCATGTATTGCTTTAGTAGATCCTTATTGTAAGTTATGAAAGAGCTTTCTTCAGGAGAAAGATCCTTAAACAAGGGTAATGCTTGTTTCAAAGACAAAATCTCAGCAAGATCTGGTGCTCTGTTCCTCTTGCTCACACCTGTAATCAGTTCAGTCAGTCTGTCTTCTTCCCATTCTGTGAGCGGTTGAGACAGTTCAAAAAATACAAATTCACTGGATTTGGCTGGAAAAAGGAAAGAATGGTTCATATTAACTATTGGATTATGAGATAGAAACTTGTTTGAACACCCACAAAGGAACTTAGAGAGAGAAAGGCAGGAGGGGAAGCCCAAAAAATTACCCTGCCAGGTTCATCACAGGGGCCATCAGCTCACGAGAGTCCCGCTTTCACAGATCCAGAGGAGCACAGCAAAATGGCAAGTAGGAACCCAAATTAAGGATGGAGGAAGAGACACAGTCTGGGCCCTTGCCAGGGCTGTCCCAGGAGAGTCTCAGCCCAAGGGTCCAGACCCAAAACCCATCAAGATGAGTCAATGCCAGAGCACTTCTTGGACTGAGGTGTACAGCACATGTGATGGGACACAGGGGAAGAGTATTTTGGGATTGCACAGGACTTAATATAGGTTGTTTAAGGAAAGATCTAAAGGGAGCAAAGAGAGGCATTCATAATTCAGGGAAGAAGTAGTGTGGGAAAAGAGAGGGTTAAGGGCATAAGAAGGATGAGTCACATCTAAGTACTTTGCTGATCAGTGCACTTGTCTGGCATGGACAAGCACAGCCTATCCTGTCTTCTTATTAAAGTCCTTTCTAACTCTCCCCACTGAGGAACTCCTCTGACCCCTCTCAGGCTGTCAGATCCACCATGATATATTTTCCTCTAATACTAACACACCAAGGAAGCAGAGCAGAATTACAGTAACAATTTCCACAATCCACAAAACCATCACTGATTTTTTCAACAAGTCTTTAAAAACATGTCAAAACACTTAAATTACTATGTAAAATTAGAAGGCATAGAACAGTCAAACATAGAAATTTAATGAAAACTCCTGAAGGTTTCTCCAACCAGAATGTAACCAAGGTAAATAAACCTAAGATTAAAAGATTCCTGACACTTCATACTCATTCCACTTATTTCACTGGGAACTGTGTCTACAGAAGGTACCAGTAGCTTCAATAAACTTGTATCAACTAAAGGTAGCTCTCTGCTAAAATTTCATTCAGTATTTTGCTTCAAACTACTTGTATGCCTTATGTACAGCTACCATTACTTATGATTTTTCTTCATACAGGTGGTGACATTATAGGGAATACATAGTATTAAATGTCACAGACAATGCTGTTGTCATCTTTTTCGTAGATGCTATTTGCAACAACTTTGCTGATGTAAAAACCTTGTATGATTGTGCTACTCTGAATATATGAACCAAAGTTATATTCTGTTTTACAGAGCTTTGTGCTAGAAAACCAAATACAGTGAGTCCATAATACCCTAAGATTTAATAGCCCATTTGGCCTTTAGTGGAAATTTTCTTCCATAATATTGCAATGGCCCACTGCAGTCTTGTCAAAGGTCAACTCAATCTTTACTTGCTAAGCCTTTTGTATAGCATATACAATGCTCAAAAGTAAGGGTATTTAAAACATCCATACATGCTAAAGGGAGAGATGCTTTGTACATAAGTCTAGTTTCAGAAGGCCTTCTGACAGAGACTACAATTAAATTGTGTTTTGAGGTCTTTTTATTAAATAGCATTGGTTTTGAATCAGACTATATTAGGTTTTTTCTCCCAAATACAAGCACAGCGAGGCATTTTAGAAATGCAAAACTAACCAACTTATCTACACTGGTACAGCCTCACCTTGAATACACATGTGCAATTTTGGGCACCACAATATAAAAAAAAAGACATTAAGCTATTAGAGAGCATCCAGAGGAGGGCCACGAAGATGGTGAAGGGCCTTGAGGGAAGTCATACAAGAAGCAGCTGAGGTCATTTGGCGTGTTCAGCCTGGAGAAGAGGAAACTGAGGGGAGAACTCATTGCAGTCTACAACTTCCTCATGAGAGGAAGCAGAGGGCCAGCCACTGGTCTCTCCTCTGTCGTGATCAGTGACAGGACATGAGGGAATGGCCTGAAGCTGAGTCAGGGGAGGTTTAGGTTGGATATTAGGAAAAGGTTCTTCCCCCAGAGGGTGGCTGGGCACCAGAACAGGCTCCCCAGGGAAGCGGGAACAGCATCAAGCCTGATAGAGTTCAAGGAGCATTTGGACAATGCTGTCAAGCACATGGTGTGACTCTTGGTGCTGTGCAGGGCCAGGAGTTGGACTTGATGATCCTTCCAACTCAGTGTATTTTCTGATTCTGTGATCTTTAAAATGTTATAGGCTTTCCTCTGCACTTAGAAAAACACAGCTGTAAAACAACCACTTTACTGACATGTCATATATTAGACATTTTAATTGCATTTAAGGAAACAATTACTTACATGGCTTGCTGGTAACTAATTTTCCCAACTGGGTTTCAATCTTTTCTGCATAATCCACAGACAACCAAAGAAAAATAATTGTTGAAGAACAGCCACCATCAGTTTTCCACCAGCCAAATCTTCTCAGATCTAGGGTATCCACTGTCAGCTGAATGTTCTTAAGAGACACTGTAGAAAACAGAATTCAAAAGAACCATACTCTTAACAGCCATGGATAAAGTCATACATGTTACAGTAATTACATGCTGAGAGGTATGACCAGAGTGTGTTAACATAGGACTTACAGATTTTACTCCTTGCATTGCATAAAATAGTGAGAATTCAATATTTAAGTCAGTTACATCAAACTGTGTAAAACAAAGTTACCGAATTGTAACACAAAAATCTAAACACCTGCATGCAGGATTCTTCCTGAAAAAAGTTGGTTTTTTTCCTCAAAATAACCTCAGTTAACACCTACAAATACAGAAAAAAAGAATACTACAAATCATCAATTCCCATTTGCTTTCAGTCAACTCAACTCAGAACTGCTCATAAACATTTTCCTACCATGCGTCATCTTTGGAAATCATCTGAATGCAAATCTATAGTTATATTCCTCTTAGCTTTAGTCTACTCATACATTTTTGTAAACCTAAGGATCTAAAAATCTAATCTGAAAAGTTGAATGTTTCACCTCAAAAATATGCATAGTCATATTTACTACAGTTCAACACCTAAGATATGCAGGAATATGGGAGGCAAGCCATTAAAATGACAAATTCACATTAGAAGTACAAGAAGCTGCTAAGTTATTAATGCTTACACTATACACATCAAAACCTTTATTTATTGAAAAACATAAATAACAAACTATATAATGTCTTTGTGGAAGATTATAAATTATTCATAACAGAAATACATACTTAGTACTTTAATTCATTCCTTTAAAGATACAGTTAAACGAAGGCTAAAGGAAATAAAATTCTCTTACCCTGAAATGGGATCACGATATTTTTCACTGTAAACTGAAATAAGATTTAAAAAAATATTAATTAGTTTGCACTTTATGAATTGATTAAAACAATATATGGATTTTTAAATATCTGCACATCTTTCCTTATAGTGAAATAAACTGAAAATAATATAGTAGAATCATTCAGGTTGGAAAACACCACTAAGTTCAAGTCAAATATGCTTAGCTTGAGACTTCACATTTCCTATTTCACCTAAAACATTCCTAAAGACATTTCAGAACCTAAGGTACTGAGAAATAAGCACAAAGCTGCAGAACTGCCTATAGGCTCCATAAAAAGAAGAGAAAAGATGAACTCAGGACAGAAGGAGCTAAAGCGATCTGAGAGAAGCTGTCAGGTGCACTGCTTGCAGTCAGGACACAATAGAAATAGTTCAACACTGGGGTGTTACTTTACATTAATCTTCGAATTAAAGGCCTTTCAAGATTCCACTTGTACTGCTGCTATGTTAAAGAGACTTAACTGAATGAAGAGTGCTTTATTGTCACTTTGACAAAAGGTTATATATATATTAAAAAAGGAGGTTTCCCCTCTGTTACCACTAAGGAAAATTTCTACTTTACACCTGAGAGCATTGATTCTAAAATTACTTCAACTCATCCTTCAAATTATTTTTGCCTATTGATTTAGGAAATTTCCATGAAATGTTTCTGTGACCGCTGCTTTGTGAGACGCTGAAATTGTTATTACAATCCAAGATTTCAAAATGTCTTACTGAAGGCAAAAGAAGATAGACAGGTTCAAACATTTCTTTTTCAGTTGCAATATACAGAATGAACTTGGTCAAAGACCTGTGGAAACTCCTGATGCTGGTGCTCTGTTTAAAGCACATCTTCACTTATGTTTCTACACGCTGTGAGTACCATATTGTCTATACACGAATGCTTTTAGTATTGTTTTTATGCTCTTTGAAGCCACAAAGTAAGCAATTTTCTGTTTAAAGGCAAGAGCATGGTATGTATCTTAACTCTGGTCATTATGGACTACTTTATTAGAACATGGTTACTATTTCTGAGAAAAGTAATTGGTCTTTATTTTAAGTGACATTAATTGGCCCTTAACATGGCCATTGTTTTCTGTTAGAATTCAATAAAAACTTCCTCAGTATGATTTGTGTTCCAGTACAGCATTTATGCAGAGCCTTTACACATGAAAACTGTGGCCATAGCAAATCACAGTTAGCTTTTGTACAAGGCAACAGACCACACACTTCATTGTTTAGCCAAAGGAATTCAATGCAACAATAATAACAATAATAAAAACTCTGTGCTTCCACATGAAGTACCACTGACTTTGTTTAACCAGAATTTCAATTTTTAAATATTCACAAAATATCATAATAGAACAACTTACCCTAGCAGGACCAGTTGATAAACACTTAAATTTCCCGATATGTAGTCCATCAAATTCAACATCCAGTGCCAGGTTCGTCTGTTTTCTAGGTGTGCTTCCAGAAGGTGAGCTGAGAGAACACTTATCTTCGATTGACTCTGTTAAAAACTGGAAAAGAAGTGTATTTGCTACAGGACTAGTTAGAGACGCCCCTTCTGTAACCTCAGAAATATTTTTCTTCATGCTTGTAAGAATTGACTTCCAGAGCCAGCTTCCACATAAAAAATTCATGTTGAAAAGCTGTAAGTATTATTACATCCATTACCGACAATTTCTTTAAGGGTCTAACAGTACCTTGCTACACCTCCATTACCAAGACACAATCTGTGCTCCTGACTTGGTTCTAAATTAATAAAAACTCAAACAACAGAGCAACAAAATAATACCCTTCTTTTCATATCACAGCTTCGAGATCCAATTCAATGCTTATGATTGAATTGATTCACCTATGAGAAGAGGCAGCAAGGGCTCTTATGACTTGCTTCAGGATTACAGAGAGAATCTAGATCCGGGTCAAAGCAAGCAGCCAAAATCTAGTCAAGTCCAAAATGGGGCAACAACCTTTATGGCTACTTTTAGATTCAAGTTCTACAGCTAGAGAGACAGGAAAGGGAACTTTATCCTATCTCTGTCTGTTGTCAACAAAGATCCTTGAACGTCTATATGCACTGAACTACAACAGAGGATTAGATGACAAAAAAAACCATGATCAACACAAAACACTGTGTGAAAACAACGTTTTTTCACAGATGTATCTTCATCGTGTCTGTTTCTAGCTCACGTTACTATTTGATCCTTCCTGTTTTCTGATATTAAACACTTCAAAAAGTTTATTTTTGAAATAGGAAATACATCGTGCATTGCAAAAACATCCAAGCTTCAGAATCAGAGATATTCTCTGAAGTCTGTCCAGAATTCTATCTCTGAAATAAATTACTGCAGCTTCTGCTTATGGCCAGGACCATAATAAACTATCATTTTCTATAACAAACATTACAGAAGTAAATTAAAGGCTTGGCATAACAATACATAAACCAAAAAATGGACTACCTGCTCTGCATGACTTTTCATCTTGTCTTCTAATTGCTTGGCTGAGAAACAGAAGTCAGACTGCTGGTCTGTTTCTTTATTTTCAGTGATATTATCCTGCATCACCTCTGTGCATTGTGGTTCAGAAAGTCCATCTTCATCATCACTGGAAAGGACAACTAAAAACGGAAAAACAAGTAGCCATATACTACAAAGTACAGACTAGAGAATATTTCATTCCTTATGGATTTCAGACAAGTAAAGAATTATCTCTTGCAGTATGTGATATTAAAGTACACTGCTCAAACCAGTCAAGATCTGCGTGCATGGAACTGTATGCAACAAGCACTGCTTTGCATCTTTACAAGCACCTTTTATCCCAGATCCTCAAAATTATTTGGCTATTAAATGAAACAGGACACAGCACAGCTGCTTCAAAGAAGAGAATAATTTTTCTCAGTTTTAGCGTCATTAAAAAGTAAAAGCTCAGTTTTTCCATAGCCACAAAATCAGCTGAAAAAAGAGGATTGGAATTCAAAAATCTTGCTGTCTATCCTGTTTCTCAGGTACAAGACCCTGACAGCAGGCACTGTTCTCTAACCTGCACAAGCAACATGATGTCAGTCTTCAACCTTTTGTTGCATGTGTCTCAACTAGCCAGTCATGCTCGAGTTCTCCTAGTACCTAAGTGTACCACCAGTAATTGTCATCAGCACAGACAGTACATACTTGGGTCAATGGAAACAAGTTGCTGATTACCCCTGCAGATTCTGTTCCGCAGCTTGCTCAGGTACTCCACTTTGTCCATCTTTAATTTCCTGATTGTACTAACTTGTGATGAAATCACATCCTCACTGGTGGCAGAAAGCTGTTTCTTTGACAAATTTCTGGGAGGAGATTCTGAGCCAGATTCCTCTGTGAGGCTGTGAGCAGGACTTAAGTGGTTGTGGGTAGAAGTGTCTTTAGAGTGTCTCTCTCCTGGGCAATCGGGCACCAGAATAGTACTAGATCTGTGATTTTGTCCATCCTTACAGGGTATTCTGCAGCCAGGAGACTGAGTTGAACTCAAACTTCGTTTTTCCTAGAAACAGGAATCAGAGACAGGATATAAGTTTATTTCTTGACATTTCTAGATGGTTCAGATCAGTGATCACTGATACTTATCTATGAGCTAGAAAAAATAATTATAGCTTAACACAGTCACATTTAATGCTCAATTCAGGATAATTTCTCCCTCCTCGTATTCCAAAGATTGTTATTACATAAAGGCATGAGGGACAACCTTTTAAAAGACTAGAACGACCCCCATTCAAACTAAACAAGAAACTATTTCTGATTTTTAGCAGCTCTGTCAGTGTCAGACACGGAGAGACCAATAATCAGTGCTGTTTTTTACTTTCCGAAAGCATGGCTCGGTCAGCTGGGTTTAGCAGGTTCAGTAACTGCCTGTCTCTGAAGGGTTTAAATCAGAAGGTTGCAGAGATGCCTTTATTGTATTCAAATGCTTGAATGTAGATCACATTTTGTACTTGACTGATTCCCTCAGTCTTTTATTTGTTGGGGGTTTTTTCAAATCCTAATGATGGATAAGAAGAAAAATTTAGCGAAAAGTACAAGAGACTAAGAAGGAAGGAAAAAGATGACACCTGCAAGATCTCAATAACCTCAAGGTATACTTTGCAGTTTTGCTATTAAGGCCCCTAATTAGTCCCTAGTTCTAGATCATCTGTGAAAGAAGCTTCACTTAAGTAGCTAGATGCTTTATTTCCAAAATTGTTTTAATCCGTGCTCCTGTCTGAAGCAAACACTGTCATTCATCTTTCACAATCTTTCTGCTACAATAAACATATTGCGATGATGGGGAAAGAAGCACACTTACTCTCTCCTTGTGATGCATCACTGAACTACTTTTTCCCTCAACAGGTAATACCTGCTAATATATGTGTATAATAAACCCTATTTATTAGCATAATTCTTTTATTTGGCATGTTGCTACTGCTGCTACTGAAATGCGCGTGAATGTGTGCACAAACACAGACTTTAAAATTAAGTGCAACTTACAGAGAGTACAAGTGACTTTTCTGGAATGTGTGGATTACAATCATCAGAAGTATGGCCACTATATCTTCTTTTCCTTCTCTCAGAATCAAAAGAGCCTGACTCCTTCTGACTAAGAGTAGTGCTGTTCATGTGTCTGCTCCTCTTCTCCAGTTCACCACAGTGCTTGTTTTCTGTGTCAAAAAAAAAAAAACAAAAAAGTACTTTAATGCACTCTCCTTAAAAACCTTTCCATTTCTTCTTATCATTTAAGTCTTATATAAAATGCATGGAAGCAGGTATCCTCCATAATAAGTTCTTTGCTTTTTAAATTGTACGTGGCTGCCAAAACATATTTCCTAAAATTATTATTATTAGTGCATAATTAGTTAAGGGTATAAGCAAATTCATAGCTCCCGTCCAAGCAAGAACTAGCACTTTATACTCCACATTCTTTCTTTAATCTTCTGCAAATGTAATATTCTCAGTTTCCTGTTCTAATCTGCAAATAGTAGCAACCAGTATAAAAAGACAGTACATTATCCCTGGAGACTAAGCATAGAGGTCCTAATTCTTCAGCAGTGAAAGCAAATATTGTCAAATAGCATGAACATTTTAGCAGGGTTCACAAACCATTTGCGCATTATTAACAGATTACATTTTTTATTATAAGATATTTTAGAAAATCGAGATTATAACAGTGCAGTGAGGCTGTGCTCAGTTTCATTTTTCTTCCACAGATTTTATTTGCCACAGCTTTATCCCTATTTAAAACCAGACATTTGATACATTATTACCATACCTCTAAAAAACTGCATTTTGAAGAAACACATACACTGTGTGCAACACCTAATTTATTTCTGTGCTCTTCTCATAATAGTAGAGTATAAAAAGAAAATATCCCAACACTCTCCAAAATTCATACTTAACTGCCAGATGACTGCTCACTACAAACCTTTCCTTTGCAGTTCTCGTCTTCTGAAAGTGACAGCATTAGTTTTTTCTGGTTCCTTTGAAGCCTTGGTCAATTTACACAGTTCATCATCTGTCTTTCTCAAGCAACGTTCAGACCTGTAAATAATATTAACTATGACTTATCTTTAATTTTGAAAAAAACACTGAATAAAAATCCCAACAGAAACAAGAGTTGGTCCGACT
This sequence comes from Platysteira castanea, assembly GCA_013397175.1. NCBI lineage: Eukaryota > Metazoa > Chordata > Aves > Passeriformes > Platysteira > Platysteira castanea. The sequence goes on along the minus strand of VYXC01012426.1, from coordinate 551,109 downwards.
ACAAACTTCTGCCTCTTCCATAAACATGTGGACCTTGGCAAATGAAACACAAATTAATTCACTCCAGCTGTGGAAATACACATATACTCTAATATTATTAACAAAACAGACGCTTCTAAAAAGCACAAAGTAGGAAAATCTGACATGCTTGAGATCAGACACTGAAACATTATTTTGTTGTAAGGAATGACTGCAACAAGAACACATAAGAAAAAAAGAACAGTCAACTATCCTTGTCTTTGTCATTAATATGGTGGGAATGTAGTATATTTTTAACTTAGATTCAGAACTGCTAATAGAATCCATTGAGTAAGATCCTGCAATGCGAAATTATTTGAAACAGAAATTCCTGCTCAAAAGGGCCTGAAACATTAACTTTAAAGGCGGTGGAGAGGGATGGGACATAGAAAGAAAGACACAGAAAAGGATTACAGTACTTAATCCAAATGGATTTTGCGCTCATCGTTTTATAACATGTTTAACTCAGAATGTTGCACTCCCAAATTTTCTAAGAGCTAAGCAATCATCACAATGCCTGACATCACTGACAGCCAAGCTTTGACTCGTAAAAACCATCACCTGCCACGTCAAAAAACATTCTTGACATCTCTAACTAGACAACCAAAACTGTTGGACACGTTCTTTACAGATGCCTAATCTTTAGTAATATATCTGTAGATTAGAGTATCAGTGCTCTTTGGGAATTCTGTAAAGACAAAGATTTCCAGAGTGCTCCGATACTACAGTGATGAATGCTGTGAAAAAATTACTGATTATCTTTCCATTCACAAAGAATCATGAATTTGACCACATATAGAAGTAGTTTTCAGTAAGTGCTATTGCTCATTCTGTATATGGAACAAGAGCCTTTCATAGACTGAGCAGCTCACTATAGAAAACTTTATTTTGGAACCCACACCTCTCTCTCAACTAAAATATTTGTATGCATAACAGCTGTATAGATTTGACTGTCTTAAAAGACCATAAAAAACCATCAAGTGTTTTTCAGCATTTGTTTTACACCAACATCACAATTCAGGCATTTTTAAAACAGAAAGCACCTGAATAGGGTTATTTCAGCTAATATGTTTTCCTAAACATATTTGCTTTATACATAAATTCTGCACATTTTATTTTCAATTAATTCCAGCCTTGCTGATAATTCAGTTTTAAATGCACCCCTGAACAGATATATACATCACCTATGAAGCTATGGCAATATATTTTGTAAAGTGGTCTTAACAACCATGAGAAACAAGTACTTTAAACACTAAAACCTACCTCAAATTCCTTAGTTATACTGACAGGCCAATGCTCACTTAAATAAATGCATTTCATACTTGGTTGCAGAAAAGCAGCAAAAATCCACCAATTCTGTAATACCAAGAGCAAGAATGGAGAGGGAGCTGGCAGTATGTTCTAGCTGGCAGAGATAAGTTAACTTATTACCACCCTGTTCTCAGGATACACAATTCTTTGACTTGATCTGAAATTTTCACAGTACAAAACCAGCACAATTTTCAGCAATATAAAGCATGCCTTCTAGCTACTCTGATGGTACAAAAGACTCTCTGTATGATCATGTGCATATATATGCATAACACTTACAAGGGGGGAGCTTTTATTATTCTCCTCCAGAGAAGAGACCCTGAAAGAACCAGTGCCAAGTGTATGTAATGCAGTGACTTTACTTAATGAGAGATGACCAGGATCAACACATGACTTTGTTGAAATAATTCCTAAATTCCCCGTTTCGCATATGGTATCTATTACAAATTGCACTAAAGTGCTGGTCACTGGGGAAGGGTGAAAAATCATCCTAATGTTGGTTCCTGACAACACGCCTTTTACACAATGCATTAGAAAACCACGTAACAGGAACAGAATATTAATCATTCAAAAAATGAACCACTCCAAATCTAAAGCAAGTTGAGTTCACAGCTACAAAAGAAAATTACTAGCTCAAACCATTATTGTGCTTAATAGACGATATTGTGCTCCAGATATAAGCCGGAAAAAATACACAAGATGTACCCTCAGATTTAGAGAGTTAAATACAAGAGCTCATGTTTTCCTCTCTATAAATCCACTACCTCCCCTCATCCAAAACTTTACAAAGTGAAAAAATCAGATACTAAAAAATCAGTCTTAAAGATTTTGCAATAAAACAAAAACAACCCCCCCCCAAAAACAACCAAAAAACCTAAACTCACAACAATCCAAACAAACACACTTCAGTATGCCCTAAGTTACAGAAAACTACTAGCAACAAATATGATGCCTTAAAATGAGACAGCCAATTAAACCATTCTCTCTAAATATCTCATTTAAATTGCAGCTTTGTCAGGTTAATTTAAGCAGCAATGGGCAACTCAATAGGAAAAAAAAAAGGAATTGGTATTACTTCCAGTTGTCTAAGATGCTGATGTAGCAGAATGAGGAATATGACTGACTTTTCTCAACTTTAACCTGGGAATTGTTAATTACTCCTGCTTTAAAAAAAACCCCACATCACTCTTCTCTTCTTCATCTTTCTACTGCCTTCCTCAGAATTTCTTGCTATTTTTTTCTGTGGAAAATCTGCTGCTGAGCAAAGATGTAGCCATAACAGACAAAAAGAGATAGCTTACTTTGAATACAACTGCCATCTTAGACCAAAACAGATGTTATCTAATTCTAATACCTGATTTCTGCTAGTTTTATATGTCAAACATTACTGTGATGCTCAGTCAACCTAAAATATAAGAAGAAAAGATGAAAAGTAGATGTTAAGTGGTAAGAGGACACACACAGCCCTTAACCAAAGCCACCCTGTTAGGAATACTGAGACCACCAGTGGGTTAATGGGAAAAGAAAGTAATTATCACAGAGAGGAATTTGGAGATATTTTTCAAAAGTAGTTATTTAAAATCATGCTAGAACATACTAACACCAACAGAAAAGCAAGGTTTTGGTTCTGGACACAAAACCAACTTAGATGCGTTTGAATTACTTGTGCATCTTCCCAAATCAAAACAGTGATCTATTGCAAACAGAAATTCCTTCTAAGATAGAAAAGTAGCCTTTTAACATCGGGTCCAGCAAACCAGAACAAATGTAATGTTAAAATGGCTCATTGGAGAAGCATGTTAATTTGCACTTAGGAAACTGATCCCATGATTCAAGAGAAGAGTAGAACAAAAGCTGTTTCAGGGAAATTCTTTTCCATTGTGAAGTTATGTCATTTCAGGAAGACTGGCAAAATCAGCAGGAACATACCTTTCAGAAGGAAAAGAACTTTCATGAGGAGAACTTAATATTTGACATGTCTGTAGGCTGGCAACAGCTGATGAGGGTAGTTGGCCCGATTGCAATTTGTCAGCAGATGGTAAATTTGCATCAATTATTACGTGGCTGTCTATGTATTTTCTTCCAATTTTCGTACTCAGGACGTTCGTCAAGATAACTTTGGGTTGCCTGTCATACATATAACAGTAAATCATAAGTACTGCACTAAAATCTAGAGAAACAAACTTCTAGTTAAATTCATGTATCCTAGAGGCTTGATAATCAAACATCAATATTTTTAGTCCCCTAGAAGTAAAAAAAGAAAAACCAACAACAACAAAAAAAACCAACCTCATTAAGAAACTTAAAATACAAGGAAAGTAGATAAACACAAAATAAGACCAGGGTAAGAAAAACTAGCCATGTAATTTTACCTTAGCCAGACACAAGGCACACTGCATTGCCTCTAACATATCATGCAGTATTGTTTAAAAACTGGTAAATATTTATCTCTAAAAAGCTTTCATGCAGGATCTGTACACATTTCTCAGAACTCTGGAACAAACAATCTTGATTTTCCTGTGAACAAGAAGCCTCCAGCAAAACAGTAAATTTTCTAAATCATTTAATGAGCAGGTAGAAAAGTAGCACATAACCAAAAGGTAGCATTAGATTTTATTTCACTTCTCAACTATGAGGTGGCACTCTACAGTATAGCAAGGCCCAGAAAAATACCTCGGGTGTTAAAACAGACAAGCCTCAAAAATAAGCCAAGCAGAAATATGAAGCTGGAACTCCCACTTGAACACACACATGATGTGTAAGAGCAACTCCACTTGCTTCATACAATGCCACTGCAGCCAGCCTGTTGTATAGACCATGATTTATCCACCTCCTTTCTCAGACTGGGATTTTAATTCTACCACTTCCATTGCAATTTATTTTGGATTAGGTTGTAAGGCTTTTTAAATCTGTTTTGAACAACACTGCCTTTTGGGTAGTGACTGCCTAATTCTCCTATTTGTATTCAACCACAGAGCACACTCCAGCATAGACTGTGTGATGTCTGGAGAGCACTCAGATCTCCTCTTGTACCAAGATGTAAATTTGCTTTTAATCAGGAAACTATCTTCCAGACAAGATTGGAGAGACCCATAGGGGATAAACAATTAAAGAGATACAACTTAAAGAGGAAAAGTCTAATACTGAAAAACATGTAGACTGGATGTAACCTCCAATAAAGGAAGCTCCTAAACTGTCTGTCATCAGAAGCTCAGAGAGAAAACCCAGAGAATAAAGCATTCACTCTAGCCATACTTTTCCCTGAATATCTACAACCGACCACTGCTTGCAGGGGTGCAAAGATACTAGACTTGATATAACTTTCTTCTGATCATTTACGCCAGTTTTCCTATTTTCATGAGTAGTCTAAAGCAGTAACAGTGAAAATACACCTTGATATCTTCTCTGACAAAAGGCCTGCAGTTAAATTCAAGTGTATTCTTTTCATGAGAATAAAAAAAACCCCAAACATTTTGAGAACCCAATGGCTAAACTAGAATTAATCGGTCTTGAGAGTACAGGACCATCTAGAAGCCATTTGGTCAGAAAAAAGCACTGCAGCATGCCTGGTACCATCTGTCTCAGTGATTATTAAAAGGAACCAGGTACAAGTGAATTCAGTGAAGTGAGATAAAATATAGTTCATTAACAAGGAAGCTGTGGTACAATAAAGAACATTTTCTCATGAAGAAATAACTGCAAGGAAAATTATTTTGTTTAGTGACATGAGGCAAAGACAACATACCTTTCAGACAGAAAAAGACTTTGGAGAGCAGGGTTTAAAATCTGCCATATCTTTATGCTGGCAGCAGATGATGAGGGTGCTTGATCTGACTGCAGCTTGCCAGCATCAGAAAAATTAACATCAGTTTTAGGTTGCGCCTGTGAATATTTTCTTCCTATTTTCGTCCTCAGGACATTCGTCAAGATAACTTTGGGTTGCCTGCCATACATATAACAATACATTAATAATAGGGTGCTGAGAACTTTTTAAGTCATGTGAATTCAATATATTCCACGAGTTCACTGTCTCTGAATCATATCTTACAGAATTAAGGTCACTGCCCTGACAATTTACAAAGCAGTTCTCTTTGGAGAAGAGCAATCACAAACTCATCTTTTGATCAGGAGAGCCTTTCAAGGTTTCTTCTTCTGCCATGAATGACTAACATACCCATATGCAATTCTGAAAAGGTAAACTTTCAGTGCAAAAGCACTGAAATCAAAATTTTGGTGCATCTTGTTATCACAAAATGTTGGAAGTGGTGTCACTATGGCCTTACAAGCTATTCTGAAAGTGCACACTTGACCATCTGCAGGATATGAAACCAAGCACTCATTTCATGGCATCTTATTTTAAAACCATGAATATTATTTGTTTCCATATAGCAGATTAATTATGATCTTGCTGGGGAAAAAAAGGTCAAGAAGTTAGTACAAACCTCCCAGTTCTGAAGCTCCAATTATTTCTATTCAATTTCACTAAACAGATTACTTAGAATTATGAATTATAAAGTCAGTAAAAATGCCTTGCTGAAGTTCTTTAAAGAAGTATCTATACTTTGGAAATTCTGCTAGATTGGTACTGAAGTCTTCATATGAAGAATTAATTCTGCAGTATGGCCAGTAATTTGAACAGTTTTCTTACAGAATTGTAAGGGTTGGAAAAGATCTCCAAGATCAACAAATCTTCAACTGAATACCACCACGCTCAATAAACCATATTGTGAAGTGCCACCTCTACTTGACTTTGAACGCTTTCAGGGATGGTGACTCCACCACCTCCCTGGGCAGGTTATTCCAGTGCTTAACCACTCTTTCAGTGAATCAATTTTTCCTAATATCCAACCCAAACCTCTCCTGGCACAACTTGAGTACCTGTCTCCGTGTCCTGTCACTGGTTGTCTGGGAGAAGAGACCAACATCCACCTTGCCGCAACCTCTTTTCAGGTAGTTTTAGAGAGTGATAAGGTCTTTCTTCAGCCTTTTCTCCAGATTGAACAAGTCCAGTTCCCTCAGCTGCTCCTCACAGGAATTATGTTCCAGATCCTTCACCAGCAAGTCCATTGCCTTCTCTGGATTCACTCCAACACTTCAACATCTTTCTTGTAATGAGGGGCCCAGAATTGGACACAGCACGTGAGGTGTGGCCTCACCAGTGCTGAGTACAGGGAGACAATCACAGCCCTGATCCTGCTGGCCACACTACTGCTGACACAGGCCAGGTGCCACTGGCCTTCTTGGCCACCTGGGCACACTTTGGCTCATGTTCACCTGCTGTTGACCAGCACCACCAAGGCCTTTTCCACCAGGCATCTTTCCAGCTGCTCTTTCTCTAGCCTGTAATGCTGCATAGGGTGGTTGTGACCCAGCAGCGGGAACCAACTTCAGCTTATTGAATCTAGAAGATAAGCATTATATATCATAGATGATTTGTCAGGATTTACTTTATTTTCAAACCTCTGAGAACTGGACTTGTTTTCCAATGGCTGGTCCTATGAAAACACTGAAGTTCAGGCTAATATGCTGGTTTTAAAGGATTACTGAGGTGAGATTTGGGGTTTTTTCTACTGCATGTCTTGAATAACGAAAAAAAAATTGTTCTTGCTGTAGAACAAGTTTCCTTTTCATAGCTAGAAAAAAAAAAACTTACTAGATGTTACTCACATAGCTGTTACACACATGCTACAGCAACATTTCTGAAGCAAAGGGCTGCTGTTCCTGAGTAGGTTTACAACTCTGTAAGAAACTGTAATTGTCCCACTGACATGCTGCATTCAGCTCAGCAGCCCGGTTACATGGTACCTAGTGGCAAATACAGGTATGGCATGAAAACTTGTTGCTGAAGGACAGACATGCTTGAACCTAAAAGATCTGGAACTGCCATGCTAGTGAAACACAACAAACTTGGGGCAGATGTTTTATACAAGCCTCTTATTTTGCTCTTTTAATTGTTACTTTACTTTGACATTTCTTCTCCCCAGTTACTTATCGTATCGACAAGACGCATAACCCCTCACTGAACCTGAAAAGACAAATGTTCCTAAACACAGCTTGGACAAGCTGCCCATAAGCTGTGAATGGCTGTCAGCCTGATGAGATCTCTGCACCCCTGAATGCCATAATCTGTATGCCATGAGCTGCTTTCTCCTAGAGCTCTGCTACGCCTATCCCAGACCAGCTGTCTCCAAAATGATTTAATCACATAGCCCTACCTATCACATAGTAAGTAGCTCAAGCATGTACCTTCTACAAAGTTTATTTAATTAAAATCTACAGAGATGTACTAGTGACAGGTTGATCTTAAAGGTCTTTTCCAACCTCAATTCTATGATTATAAAACACATAAATAGAAATTTTAAAAGGAATGCAATAAATACAATATAAATATTTAGTAATTTTACAACAAGATTTTCTTCCTGTACTCCAGTGAATTGTCTCATACACACCACACTTTGGAGACCACTATCTAGACAATACACAGTAAATCTAAATGGCTCCCTTTCAAAACTAAGTAACTTAAGCTCAAGTGAAGGCAGTTTCCTTCACTCTTTGAACTTCTCTTAGAAGTTTCCCAAAGGAAAACTGGTGGTAAAGAGCTAAGGCTTCATCTCAAAAGAAAAAAAAAAAAGGGCACCAATAAAAAAGAACCCCAAAACCCACTTAAGGCACTCTGATGCCAAGGACATGGACACAGGATGAAGTGTTATGTAACAGATTGATCCTAATTAGTTGTTGGAAAAACAACCCAGGGTTTCTCAAGTGAGACATTGGCTCTGTGAAGGCAATAAAAAGTCACATGTGCAAAGAGAGTCTCATTTGAAGACCAACCTAAAGCACAGTAACGCTCCAGAATGTTTTATGCAGTCTGGAAAAGGCAGGTGGACATAACATTTGTTCTTTCACCTAGTTCTGCATATAGTCTATGAATGCTAATGCAAAAAAGTGTTCTGAGTATGTGCCTCAAATACTGTAGATATAAGACAGGCTTGTTCAACACTCTGAGGATTCAGAGACTGGAGTTCATTTCAATATATGCTTCAGTTACTGAAAAGCTTGAAGTGAACACAGGTCCTGAGGGTCAGTTTAGTTACATTAACGTCCTAAATGGTGGAGCTCAACTGTAGCAGCTTAGTAAGCACATCCCAAGCCTGGCAAGTTCTTGATTCAGCTCAGGAAGCAAGAGACTTATTTTCCTATAGAAGTCCCCACTAAATCAGAAGTTCTGGGTTTCTTCTGGGCTTCTCAAACATTGACCTCACATATGAAACGCAGTTTAATACATCAGAAGAGCTTATGGCAACCAGACTTCTACATCATTTATTGTTTGTCCACTGTAATGTATGTCAGAAATAAGAAATAAATAAGCAATACCTAAGGAAATAGAGAAGATATATATTTAAGAAATGTGACCAATTAAAAAATTCAGCTACACAAGAACCTATTGGACTGTTAAGAACGTTTACAGCTACTGAAGCAGTTAAAGAAAATTTCAAGGCAAAAGTCATCAAGTAAATTTGTACAAGTTATCTTATGAACCTGGACATTCACTCTTGTGCTTTAGGTTTCTTCCTTAAACACAAGAAACACCCAAACTACTTTAGAGGGCCAGTTACTGAAGACTATAGAATTGAAGTAATTTCAGCTCTTGGGACACCAGAAAAGATGATGCAATAAAAGACTAAGCCAGGTATTTCCCCTCCTCCTCTAACAGGACTCAAAAATCAAACCTTGAAGTAACTAAATGGTGTTTTTTCCTCCAAATAGAAAACAGTTGTAGAAGGAGGCCCTAGCAATATGCAGATGTGAACCAAGAAAATTGCTTCTCTTAAAAAATATGTTTCAAAATCATTATTGCAGGCGATCATGAGAACATAAACACAAATGTGCTGTTTTCTACGGAACAGCTCAGCTCTCCTGACTAAAAACAAGCCAAGCCTATCCATTTCCCAGATCTCAATTCTTTCAGTTTTCATTGTTCCACCTCACAGAAATGCCAGATATTTTTCTTTTTATTTCTCAAACACATGGTATCATAATGAAATTTTACTAAATTTAGGCTCAAACAGCAAGGTAATTAGTCCAGTGGGAATACACAATTAAAATAAAGACTCTGTGACCATGTAGGATCAAGACTTGTAAAGGTAACAGAAAATATTCCAACACTGAGTGTTTAAACAACATAATGGCAGAAAAAGTCCACAGCAGGAGGTAAAGGAGTCAGAAGCAGAATTTCACTGTCTGCAGTTTGTTGGTCACCTTGAAAATTCAGGTCTGACATCCTTTGCTCACACTCACATCAGGCTAAACCTTAACAGGCTCCAGGTTCCTCTATAATTTGGTTTACTGATTGTTATCTGGCACTGGATTTGTAATGTTTCCCATTCCCTTGATTTAAAATGGGGTTTATAGATTTCAGGCACATACTTTTGCAAAAATGATCTTATAATTTCAGGCACACACACATACTATGAAGCAAGTTTTGCACTGGAAATCTATGCAAAGGAGAGGAATCCTCAACAACCAAGGAGGTAAATAGCATACACTTGTCAGTGCCAGGCGAAGAAATCACTTCTTATCTGGTACCGGGTTCGGACTGAAGTTTTTGAACTGGTTATGATCTAACCTTCAGAGCAGAAGAGTAGCTAAAGACCTTTCAATGGCTTCTCCTTCTAAAAGGGGAATGGCCTCTGGCAGTGTTCCTTGAAAATCATGTCATTAAGACTAGGAGTATAATAGATTCAGGGAAACATCTAAACTTAAGCCAGCCTGTACATCTGTAAACAATGGTTGGGACACAGATCCCTAAATTACCATTTAAATTGTCCACAGAATAAACTGAGAAACTCAAGCAAAAGACTTTTCACGAGATTAAAATAAGTGTCAAGCTGAAAAAAGCAAAGTACACATTAAAAGCAAGTCCTACCAGCACATCCAGCAAGTAATTGGTACAACAATAAGCATTTTGGAAGCATCTTGGTGAGGGAAAACCAAAGGCAATTACTTCTGTTTCTAAAACAAGTACCTACCATAGTCTCTCATTTACCCCCCCAAAACTGAAAAAAATACAAAAGCAAAGGTAATGAAAACATACTTACGCATGTAATGATGAAATAAACAAAAAATATATTATAAAAAATGCTGTTAACTGCTCCTGGCAAGTCTCATCTCACTTTTCACAGGCAAAAAAATAATTATCCTACCTTACAAACCACAGGAACAGAAGCTATTAATTGTTTACACCTCTTCGGGGAAAATGTTTGACCTCTATTTCACACAATAATCACAGCTGCTTGATAGTTCCTTACCCAATGACCATATCGTGTACACACATACACACACCAGTGCTGTCTCCAATTCACTCAAATTTGTATTACAAAGTGATCAAAATAAGACCAGGAGGCTACTGATTCATTTGGGACTAAATTACTATTAACTGTATACACCACTGTCTTCATGCCTACATAGTAAACCCAAGTTCTGGGAAATAAATATTTTGGCAGTGGGATGTCACATACCATTTGAGGATTGTTCCCTCAGCTCTCACACAAACTGAGGATCTGTCCTGTGTTTACAGAATAAAGCCACTGATAGCTGAATACACATCAAGTCTATCCGAGCTTCTGCAGTACTCACACAGCTCAGGAGCTCCTTGACTTCTCAAAACCCAAAGGAGTAATGTGATACATTATCATTAATGGGAAACTCTGATCCATACCTTCACTGGCTACACCCCATTGTGAGCAATCCTTCTGATTGTCCTCTTCCAGCTTCAAAGCCCTGATCTTCCACCAGCTGATGAGAAGTCAGTGACCAACAAACAGCAAACATCAACATCCCTGTGAACCTCCTTGCTTTGCTGGACTAGGAGGTTATTACTGACCAAATGCACTTGTCAGGGCAAGGGGGACCAGCATGTAAATGATTGCCACAAAAACCTGACTGCTATGGAGTCAGTACTTGATTCAGCTGTGACATGTATTTCACCAAACATTTAAAATACTGCCCTGAAAGAATTGCACACATCTTATTTAAGTACTCCTTCCACCTCCCCCCTAACTAGGGAACTAACCTGCCCCAGGAGCCCTCTCTGGGATCACAGACAAACCCCTTGACACTCACCTTTCACAAGCCCAGAAGCAGAGCTGTACAAGTGAGAGCAGCTGCAGTTGCTGCTACAAACCCCCACAATCTCACATCACAGCACAACTGACAGAAGCAATCAACTACCAAATTTTGTAATCCAAAATTTAAGTTAAAAAACCTCCATGTGAAGGTAGATTCGTGCTAATAGATCTACTTTGTCCTTTCTGATTAAGTGGCAGTAACAATCCTGAAGCAACACTTTAGATGAAACACGTTTCCCTAAACATCTGAGCTTGGCTCCTACCAATAAAGTAGACTGTTTTTAAAATACTAGGAGCTAATAGGAGTTTGTCATTAAGACATATTTCCTGCTTTGCAATGCAAATCAAAAATTCCTCACTGGGAATAGAAACTATTGCATCAGAAAGACTTGCAGCACACAACTTCACTCTTTCCTCTTCTGAGTTTTGTCAGTTCTCAGACTCTTGCTCAACAAACACCACCCCTTTAGAACCTGTGTGTTCTTTCCACTTATTATGCAATGAGGTTACGATGTTGATTTTGACTTACTGAGAAACATTGAGTACCCAAACGGAACACTTAGTACAAGCTTCATTGCAGACAGGAGAGTAAATTTATTTTACAGAGAGCCTCCAGCTACTCTCTAGACACATATATTTTTTCAAGGAACTGAAATATGTACAGGTTTAATATCTGAATATTTGCTGTCTCTTTGCAGCCTAAATAATTTCTCTCTATTGTGCTGGTAACAATTATGGAACACCTATAAATGCTATTTGACAGTCTCTCACATACTGAAATAAATACAAGTAACAGAAAATTAAGACACAACAGATCTAAAGGTAGCTTTAAAGAAACCAAACTCCTCGATGTTTAAAGATCAGTTCAAAGTTTACTGAAAGACCTTTAGAGATTGATATCTTGATATCAAATATCAACCATGTCACAACATAAATAAAGTTCAGGAAACTGCAGTTAAATTCTGTTAGGTTGACCCTGTGAGCTGCTCCCTCAGTTAAAAGTTACTGACAGAAGCTTTTTGAGGTAAGTACATGTAAACTGACAGCTATGCCTCCGTGGAGGTATGAAAAATAAATTCAGCATCTTTTATAATTTCAGCTCTTCCCTGCAACACTTTGAAGCATTCTGATTATACAGACCAGGCTAAAAAATGACTATTCATAAATCTCAAACCCATAGAATTTGGCAGTGTCAAAATCACCTGCATTTTCACTATCTGTGCACTTTGTTTTTAACAGCCTCCCCTGATAAGAAACCACTCATGGACAAGTTTAGTTGCAGTCAGAAAATAGGGCAGAGAATGCTTACTCATTTATTTAGAATTAAGTGATTTGGGAAATAACAACTGTGTCATTAAGACAAACATATTCATTTTGTCACAAAGTCATTATGTTTCCCAGCTGCTGCTAATAAATCTAGTTCCACATTTTCATTTCCATTTGTCAAATACAGCAATTACAGCTTCAACATTTTCTTGGATAAAACAACTACCTAGCTGAAAACTCTACAGAAGATGATTTTATCATATAAAATAATGGGCCATAATCTCAAAGAATCCAAGATATTTGCTCTTGGCAACAAAGAATAAAGTGGCACATCAGCAACCTTAATTACTTAAGTGCCTTGACAATATCACAGAGGTGAAAAGGCTCTCATTTTTTTACTTCTTTCCTCTACTAATCACCATATTGCTTAAGGATTTTTTAAATTGTTTGTAAGAGTTGATAAAGCTTAGGCTAGTGAGTGTGGACTACAGAACAAAAAGGGATAAGAAAAGGAATTCTGGGAAGCTTCTTTAATATCTCAAGATATCTATGGTTAGAATGACAATTTACACTTAGAGAGTAATGAACACCTTTCAGGATTTCAAGAAGGTTAACAAGCAGTAATTCCTCTAGTAAGTGCTGCACACTGATTCTAATGTCACAGTTTTGTGTTGCGATTACACAAAGGAAGGATTACAGTTGCCATTAGACCACTGAAGCATGATTCTCTCAAAGTAAGCTTGAAGACCATCTCTGCATGACACAAATAATTAGCTAGAGACCAGAGACATCCGTCTTCAAGAAAGAGTCTTGAAGAACTCTGAATATACAAACAGAGATAAACTAATTTTGAGGTGACTTCTTACCCAATTGATTCTTCATCATTAGAGCTGTGTCTGTTGTAATCCTTTTGCCTTTTCCCTTTTGTTGAAGGCTTTCTGTTGTTGGCACTTAATCTCCACTGAAACAAAACAAATAAAATTGGCAGACTTCAACAGACATGAATATATCATAATGGATAATGCACTAGAAAAATGAGAAAATGTCAGACACTGAAACAATGCAACTGACCAAATACATCAAAGCCGTGAAGAGCACATACAGCAATTTTTCAAAGAATTAATTTGCTTGGTTTAAAGCACCCACATACCACCTGATCTTGAACAGAACTTTTTTCGCCTGAAGAAATACGAAAATACAAGACAATTCCATTGTTTCTCTATTTCAAGGGGGACTATACCAAACACAGACTTAAATATTAGGCCTCTTCCACATAATCACAAAAACACAAGATGCAGAAAGTATAGGCTAACTCCATGTATCTGGGCAAATTATACAGGTTACAATATAGATATAAAAGATACCAAATTCTGAGAATGAAAAGCAATTTGAAGGTTTGGTATGAAGGTGGCAAACGCTAGAACAGCAAGACTTCATTTTTTGCAAATTCTCTTACCTTACCAGAAAGTACTATATTTTCAAACTAAATAAATGAAGCCCCACCAATATATAGTTATTGCTGCAATTCCAGAAACCTCCTGCCCTCTGCCATTACCTCCACCTAATCTTCCTCATTTCTTAAAAACTATAATAAACACAAGAGATGCTTGAAAATTATGCCACTCAGGCTGAAAGCAGACAAACTTATCTTCACTTCTGACTAAGTGTGGTTTGAAAGGGCATCTGAAAAGTTCATGCCCACATACATTTTACAAACTTTAGTGAAGTCTGAAAGGCGCATCTCAAATCAAACTTCTCCCTATCATAGAGACTAACTCTAATGGAAAATACTCCCATTATTAAAGCTGGCAGCAAGAAACTGCCCTCGAAGGTGCTCTGCCCTCTTCTTCCCTTCAAACATCACCTAGTTCACCTCATTAACACTGGTGTTCAAGCACAGGACAGACCTGTATATCCAAATCACTGAAAACTGCACAAAGTTTCTCAAACAATATGGTGCAAACTCTGACAACTCACAAGTAACCTTGTTTTTTTGTTAAGTAGAACATAAAAACTAGTCAGTGTTTAAAGCATATGAAATCCCCCACTACATGGAAAAGTTCGAAATATATAAACATAGGTAGGAAAAGTAAGAAATGGAAAATTAGACAACATCCAGGAAAAACAAGGAAATAAAGTATTTTTCAATTCACTCAGTTTAATCATTATTTTTATAGAAGCAGAGAGAAATACAGGAAGAACTCCATGCAAGTGCTGTCTGTACCTGCCCAAGAGGTTGCTGCTTGTAGCCACAGGAGACATTACCTCCCGTTTCAAAACCTGACTGCAACTGAATGCTCTGCTCACTGAAAGCATTACCAGTATAGAACACAACCCTACAGTGAATCTCTACTGCAGCATTCTCAAATGCTCTGGCCTACCAAGAGATCTGGGTCACATCACCACCACTACTGTAAGTCAAAAAAAATTCCTACTTTCCCTCACTACATCTTTAAACTTCCTCTGAGGGGGAGCCTGTTTGTCCAGGCCCATGATTCTGAAAGCACTAAAGCCAGCAACAAACTCTGGATGCTGAGCTGAAGGGAGCAAGAGTAGCAAAACATGTTCCCAACACTTGACATTTGAAATGCTTACTAAATTTGGAGCAGATTTATAGAGGCAAATATTTGCTTCTATATGTGACTGAGATGATCCAGACACTCATTTACGATAAATGCTACAAGATTCTTACAGTCTTTTGCTCTTAATACAGTTCTTTCTGTATGAGCACCTAAAGTTCTCTCAAGAGTCACAGAGTACTTCATATATTCACTTAGAAGTTTAAGCTCTTGGATAACTGAAAACTGAACGTAAAAGTTATGTCCATATCATAAGAAGAAGTTTGGTAAGTGATCCGAACATAACCTAAAAGTTCAGGAGTCAGAAGACAATCAACTAAAAAAATAATACCATATTTACCCTTAAATTAATGATTTTCAAGATCGTTTCAAACTACACCTGAAGACAAACTCTGCTTTTCAATGATTTAGGCTGGAAGCATGGCACTAAGACTCCCATTTCTGTAAATGTACACTTGTAAGCAGATTTCAGACCTACACACTTGTTTCTCTCAAGACAACCTGGATTAGTTATTATCACAAGGCAGCACTTGGTGTTGAAAAAACCCAGCCTCCAAAACTAACCCAAAACCTCATGTAACATTCTCCTACACACTTTACACTCTGAAGAACTCTTTACCTCTTTTAAAGGGTAGTCACAATGGTGGGAGCCTGGGAGCTTTGCCAAAAGAGACTGAACTTGGACTTCCTCTGACCTGGTGTTTGTTTTCTTCTTTGGAATACGAAACTGAAAATAGATGATGTTACACATGGTAAAACTAAATTATCCACTGTTGCTATGAGCTGACATACAGCTGTGTACAGTTTCTTTAACTGGGCAAAATAAAGTTGTAAGGGCAGCCCTGACCTGTGCCTTTACTTTAAATGCATTCCTCATTAATGCTTGATCCCAAATCATGTGTCACACCACAAGCGAGCCATCTGAAAAAGCTCTATTTCATTTACTTTACGTCTTCAAACATGTGACAAAAAGGTGACAACCCTTCTACTGGCACAGTTTTCTTCATTCACTCTGATTTGTTTACACGCTGTCTCAGCTTTGAGAATGATAAAGAGAAAACGAAATAGCTGAATGTCATGACCAGGTTTGCTTTCTCAAAATAAAAAATTCAGGATGAAGAAAAAATACATCTTATAATAGTACAAGTATTTTGGTATGATAATTTAGCATCAAACAGACTTTAATGTACTCAAAATGGTATCAGCTATTGCCATTGCCAGCTCTCACAGAAACAGAGCCAGCATTTTGAAAGTAATTATTGAAAGAGGAAGCAGTAATCCACAGAAATTCACCAATTCAGAAAGAAAGATATATAGGAAAGAAGGTTTGTTCATTGAAAATCAAACCAAAAATGATCAAACTAAATTTGTGCTAGTTCATCAAGACAAGGAAACAGGATCATATTTCCTATCAGTTAATTAAACCAGTTAAAATAATATCAGCTGAAAGAATAAAATTGCAAGCATTGCTATTGCTCCAGGCATCCTGAGAAGCAAAACCTGACATTGCAAATACAACCAGATGAGAATGTATCAGAGAGGGAATGCAACATTTATATCTTTCAGACAAACTGAGTCTAGCTCAGCCAGAAAATGCTGAAGCTGCTCCACATGATGGTGATGCCTTGAGGTGGCTACCTGCAAACAGAGGCTACACAAGATTAAGAAAATAAAAGCGGGTATTTATTTGAAGGGCTTTCAAAGGTACACCTTGGGCAGTCAAGAGGCTATACCCAAGATGGATCCTGGGTCATGGGTTTTTCACACTTTTATAAGTTTGGTCCATTTGCATATCAGGGTTAATTCTCCATTTACAACCTCAGGCAATGAAGTCATTACCCCAAGTTTGCCCCCCCCTTGTTCAGAGGCTTTAGTTTATGCATTTTGGGGCTCTGGAACAACAAGGTGTCCTTGAGGTGCAAACCCAGAGATGGTTTGTTATGTCCAACCAGTATGAGGGAACAGTAACTAACAGGCTATATGAAGTTTCAGAGTTACACACTAAGCAGTACAGGATCTGAAAAATATAGAAGTTAAAACCTAAGGCATCAATGGACACTGTAAAGTGTCCTATGAACTTGATTTGCAAGCCACCAGATGCCTTGCATTGTAAGATGAAATTACAAGCAAGGATTCCAGAACAGCCACGCTAACATCTTAATTATTAACACCTCAACTGCATTCATTAGCTCAGCAGGTAGTCCTTCAGACAGACCATAATGAAGCATGCTGCACTATAATGAGATTATATTTCAATCCTTCAGTCTGAATCATGAGTGCTCTAACTCCTTCTCTATAACTCTTTGAAACTAAGATTAAAGTTTTTTGTAATTAGACCTGAATTTCTATACAGCACCTCAAGTTGCTTTTTCTGGTCAAACACTGTAACAGATACTTCTAATAACAGATTTAACAAACTCTAAAGGAAACAAAGGTTACACACAGGCAACAACTTCTCATACAAGTTCCTCCCTTCTTTCTCAATCAACATGTAAGGATTGAAACAAAGTCTCAATCAACATGTAAGGATTGAAACTAAGTATTTTCTTATTCAGGAACTTCTACAAGTAGGTTGGTCCAAATTTGTTTGGTTTTGTTTTAGAGGTGGCCTATAAACACATTTATCAGTCAGAATGCATGTTTCTGACCTGCACTGCAAAGGCTAGGAACAGATTTCTTACTTCAGACCTCCACCTGCTGCCTGACTAGCAGCTTCTGTTATGAGATTCCTAAGAACACATAGTTATTTAGAATTTTAACATATATTTAAAATTAAAGAGGTTCTGGTAACCTCTTAAATGACATAGCAGACAACACTAAGTACAGATAAAGTCAGACTCAGTAAACACGAAGAGACAACTGACAGAAAGGGATAAAAAGCACAAGATACAGTAACCAGCAACACTTCCAGCTCACCATATAGCATCTTCCCAATGCTTGCACTCATTAAGAAGATGTTGGTTTACAGCGCCCACAATTAACTAACAGAACAAGCACAAAGTCAAGAGGAAAGAGAGGTCTGAATCAATGCTAAACACAAGGAATGCCGTTGTCTCAGCTGTTCCCAAACAAAAAGTGACTAACTCTACACACACATGTGCATACGCACTCAGCAGACTCCTCATCTAAACCAGCAATACTTTCCCGAAGGTTTCTGCCTGTAGGAGGAAGGGCCAGAGAAAGTGCATAAACACAGTGCTGGAAACAGCTTATTTCTAAACCACTAGATCGCCTAGACCTTACCCAATCACACCAGTTTCTGTGTCTACCATGCTCTCACGAGTACTCCCACTGCTAGAAACTACTGCTAATAGGGATATTTTAGGAAAAAATATGCACTAGCATAAGAAGCTTCTGAGTACATCTTTGCAGATAACTAAGTTTTACACAGTTTTGCAGCTGTTCTACTTATTCAACTTCCTCTAAAATTTTAGGTGTTAGCCTGGGTTTAAAATAACTTGGAAAACACCCTGTTTATGTGTAATCAAATGCTATCATGTATTAATAGATGTTCAACAGTAGCCATTAGTATTGACTGCTACCATAATAAACAGTTTCCCAAGAAAGCATGTTCCAACAAAGCAAAAGTTAGATCAGTGAAGAATGAATTTGGTTGTGCAAACACATCAGAATACGCTAGGACACCCACAGCCTCAAAACAAGTTATTGGAAATTTTGGGAACACTTACACTGACATGACTTGAAGATGATGTTCCTCCTGACATGGTTTTCTCTGCTGGAAAAAAAAAAAAAAAAGAAACAAACTTAACAATTTCTGGTTTATTGACTGAGAGGGAAGCAGGACCACAGTAGTAGGTACTAAGAAAGAAGAGGATAATTTTTGAGCAAACTAGAACAAAGAAAACACATTCATAAAATGGCTTGGGTTGGATGGGGATTTTAAAAGATCTTATAGTCCAGCCCTCCTGCCATGGGCAGGGACATCTTTCACTTGACCAGGTTGCTCAAAGCCTATTCAACCTGACCTTGAACACTCCCAGGGATGGGGCATCCACTGCTTCTCTGGGCAACCTGTTCCAGTCTCACCATCCTCATTGTAAAAAATATTTCTTCCTCATGTCCAATCTACATCAACCCCCTTTCAATTATGACCATTTCCTCTTGTCCTGTCACTACAGGTCTTGGTAAAAACTAATTGACAGCCATAATAAAAGACAGACACACACTTAGGCAAGGCTCTGGATTGTCAGCACAGACAAATTCTAGGACAATTTCATTAACAGTTCTATCTTTAGCTAAGACATTTACTGATTAACTCCTTGCCACAAGCACACAACTAATGAGCAGTTCACACTTGGACTATAGAGTGAAAAGGAGTTACAGAGGACACCTGTACCCCTGCAAGGGCTCCAAGAATAAATATTATTCAAGGATTCCTGTTAAATCTTCATCACTGGAAGAACACAGCCTCAGAGCTTCCAGCATTTCTAGGTATTCTCTTTATATGTATTCTCTATGTTTCTGGCATAAGACCTCCAAAGTTTACAGCTGGTTTGGAGTCACTCAAGAAGCCAAGCTCGGGGACTTCTACTTATCTCGGCGGTTTTTTAACTTAAAGCCACAGTTCCCCGGTGTGCGGAACAGCAACAGCTACAGACCGATAAAGAAAAGCCAAACTACTGCCAGTTCCGACGCCTGCGACGACGAAAAGCCGACAAACTGGGGCCGCCTGGCAGCTCGGGGAGAACAGGCACCACCCAGGGGCGGCAGCGCCCGGGCTGTCACCGCATGAGCCCGGCCGTGACACAGGGCTGCCCGCCGGCGAGCACTGCGGGCCCCGAGCCCTGCAGCCCCGGCTTCTCTCGCTAGAAGGGGAACAGTTTCCCTCTGACAAATGCGCAAATCCCGAGGGCCTGAGCCAGCAATTCCACCTTTTCACACTCTCTCCTAAGCCTTCTTCCAGCGGAGCAGCACCGCCGCCACCAGCCCTCCCTACCAGTGCCCTCCGTTCAACCCCCCTGCCGGCTGCGCTCGTTCGCGACAGACTCCGAGGCCGCCCCGCGGGGACAACGGCCGCAGGCCCCCCCGAGATACTGCCGGCCGGCTGCAGCCCTGCCTTCCCGCCCCCTCCCCCGCCGAAGGGCCGGGAGCGGGTGGGAGCGAGCGGCCCCGGCGGCAGCACACAGCACTCACCGCCACAGCCGGAGCTGTTTACCCGGCCCCGCCGCCGCCTGCGCAGCTTCCCCGGGTACTTCCGGGCCGGGCACGGCACCGCCCCGCCGCGCCGGAGCCACCGCCCGCCCGCGGCCCCGCGCGCTGGCTCTTCGGCCCTCAGAGCTTTAACTTGCTCCGGTGGAGCTCACCCGTTTAGGGAAAAAACCGAGAAAACTGCATTACTTTTAAAAAAGCAATAGTGAACCCGACCCACGTTTAAGTTGTACCTTGCTAAGTACGTTTTCCTCAGCTGACAGCCAGACCCCGCCAGGTTAATTCCCTGACGGGGGTGGGGTACACAGCCGGGCAGCGCTCTCATAACCCCGGCTGGCCGTGCTTTGCAGCTGATGCCCTTAGAAATCCTCCTACAGCCAAGGGGAGACGGAGATTTGTTGGTCGGGGTTTTTTTGCTTTGTGCTTTTTTTTCAGGGCAGCTTCAGAACTGTAAGTTTTGTGTGGAGCTTTCTGTTTTATTTTCTTCTTGGCAATGGGAATTAAAACGTGCGAACAAATATTTAGTTTCATACTTGAGGTTTAGCTTTAAATTACTGTCAGGTGTAAGCTACAAACATGAGAGGTTAGTTTGTAACTTGGAACTATCGGCAGCGCTTTAGATGGCCGCAACTATCAGCTACTGATAGGTTTTATAAATATACGCCCCAGTACGTAAAGTAATGAAATTGAAACTATGGTTGGGTTTATTTTTTTCATGCAGAGAATTTGTCTACACTCCCAGAGTGAAAAAGATTTCCATCTATGATGATGACAGATTTTACAGGAGAGCATACGGTAATACTGGGCTTTGCTAGAATAAGGTGGTTTTAAAAAATGGAAAACAAAGTAATCTTTATGGATCTTATATAGTACTTATGCTGCAGTAGTGTTTAGAATATGCCAAATGCTGTAAAAAGCACCAGCTGAATTTACACCTGAAGCATTTTAGAATCTGAACAGAAAAGTGGGAGGAAGAGAAAGAGGGATTATTTTCCCCAAGGCAATTTTTTAAAATTAAGGTAGCAATTGTAAAGGCTGCTAGCATATACAACCTTGAATGTTGCATTTATATATAGACAATGAAGTACAAACAGCAATCAACACTGATTTAAAATGCAGACTTACCACAAAGAAGTACATGCATTATGCAGCTATATCTAGAACAATCTATAATTGCTACTTTAAAATTCTATAATTAATTGTGTATTTTATTGTATTACTACAATAAAATAAGTCCTCTGGACTTATAAGTATATAATTCTAAGCTGCTATTTAAGTGAACTCTTAAGTGATAACCTATTATAAATTGCCTCAAAACTTTTAATTTTGCATTTTGAAGGCAATTTTAGAGAGGAAAGTCATACGTGCACCCCATGTAAAACTGTGTTTGTTTGTTTGTTCCTGCCTCCTGAAATCTTCAGAAACCTTTCACAGTGCTTTGTAAAGTAGATGTTCAGGGTTTAATTTGGAATCACATATCCTTGTTTTGGAACTGAAAAAGCAATGTTGCTGTTCGTAGCTGAAGTAAGATAATAGTAATTTCCTATTCAGAGTATGTTGGGAAATTAGTCTCTCCAGTCTTTTAGGGGTGAGGAGAGAAAGGGACTGAGAGGTGCTCCCCAGCACACCACTCTGAGGAAACTGCATGTACCTTTTCCTAATTCTTACAGAAAGCTGCACCTTTCTTCATACACATCTTTCCTTAAAATATGCCCATTTTTCTCCCACTTCATCTCATGGGAACAACGACAGGAATATGAGTAGCTTCTTTCCTACTAAGTATTATCTCTTTTGCATTAATTGCCCATATTTCAGTAGTATAGCAGACTGTTCTCCCATCTCCTTTGTGTCTTTTGTGCCTTCCTGCAGAATGAAAAAATTGTAGATGAATAGGTGCCCTTGCAGTTTCTTTGTGCTGTTTCCATTTCAAGAAGCTAGAAAGACAGTAAATGGATTATATAACATAGCATATGATTTCTTCCCCTTTTCTATGTGTACTGATTATATGGGATAAAAAAGAAGAAAGTAACATTTTCTAGCCTGCTCTCTATTAATCAGAAAACAGGAATGACTCTGAAGAGAGGACTTTAATAACACTAGCCCAGTGGTGATTACTCAAAAGGAAAAGGTGTTGCTATGTTGAAAAGCAGAAGTGTGTTTGTTTGGGTTTTGGGTTTTTTAAATCTGGAGTGTAAGAAATAATTTTCGATCTGCTAAGCCCCTTACTTCAAGGAAACTTGCATTCCTTGAAGGAGTTGGGTTCCAGCTCAAGTTGCTTACACGAAAATATTCAGATCACTTTTTGTCCTAGTAATTGGCTTTAGCAGATGGTATAGTGACTTTTAATATAGAATGTGATTTACTGTGTTCTAAAAAACTTATTTTAGTTCAGCAAGAAAAACTTAAAGGTATATAGTATAACTTGGCAAATATAACTCGATTCAGACCATTTACAGAAAAAAAAATAATGACTGTGTTAGGACTAAACTCCTGTAAAGGTAGGATTCTGACCACGCCAGAGGTTATATCCTGTTTGCTGTTCTACAGCCAGTGACAGTTAGTAGTAGACTGAAGAGTTACTAGGAAAATAGAAAGTTCTGCTAAGCTTAATTTTTCAGCTGCACAAAAATCTCTTCCTCGTATAATTCATATTAGTCATTAGAGATAATCTGGAGACCTCAATCCAACCTCATAATAGTTTGCTGCATGGACTTTCTTTTCTCCTGCTCCTGGATCACAGTGGCTAGTTTATTCTGTCATCCATTCCTATATTTCCATGTGGCAAGTGCTTGCAAGGATGAATGACTAGTAGAAAGCAAACACATGCATGTATTATCTGTTCTAGTGCAGTTGCAGGTAGAACATGGAGAGTATTCTGGTACACAAGCAACAGGAAGGTTGAAGTCCTTAGTAAGTGCCATTTGTTTTTCTTTAAAAACTCAGGATCCAGTACAACACTTGGACTATTTCCAACTGCCAAGGCCTGTATTTCAAAGGCGGCCTTGAAACACAGTGGATTTTCAAGAGAATGGCTAGGATCCAGCACAATAAAAGTTGTTCAAGTGAACAATGAACCATGTACATGTGTCTCCTTCTTAAAGCCTTTAATTCAAACTACCTTAAACAGATCTGTAAATGAACATGCTAGCTTACAAATTTTTAACTACCAAACTGAAATAAGGCATAATGAAGGCAGATGAGTTGCTGCTGTTGGAACTTCGCAACTGAAATCTCTAAGAGACTTTAGAAGCAGCTGGTTTACTATACGTCACCACGAAATACTCTGGATCAACAAGTATTTCGTTTGTAACAGCTTTTAAATGTAAATTCTAAGGCAATGAGGGGGTGGGTAGGCAGCTGGTGTGTGGATGTCTATCGCTACTTGGACATAATAGCCTTCTTAATTTGTAGTGGTTACAAATACAGCGTGAACTCAGTTTGAGGAAACTAATAGAGGGTTCGGAGTATCAAGAAGAACTAAAATATGACTTCAATATAAAAAGGGAACTGAGGCACCTGGATACAAATGAGTCCTTTGTTTTCAATCACTACAAGAATGGAAATGAGCACAATCATAAACACTACAAAGTTCTGGGACATGTTATTACCCAGTATGTTGATGAGCTCCTGGAAAGAGTCTGCATGCTGCAGAAGGTTTATATTCCTACTGATGCTACAGAGGATGAACCAAGAAGTTTCTTTTTCATGTGCAAGAATGTATTAACAAGTTCCTCTAGCCTAATTATCCTCCTTCAAGACCGTGGAGTTTTCTGTGCTGGACAGTGGGGGCATAAGACAATTGTCAGTGAGGGCCTAAGACATGGAACACAAATACCATTTATCAAAATGGCCCTGCAAAGCCACTGGGAAGTGATTGTACTGAACCCCAATGACAACTTCACTGATCTGAACACTGAAAAGGAGAGATTTTCTGCCAGGGAAGAAGCACTTACTTTAACACAGTCTGTCTGGTGGATCCCCAAGAGGGACAGCAGCAGACCCAAGGAGCATACCATGTATGTATGGGATCATTTCATTGCAAAGAGTGCAGCCAGGAACGTGGCTTTCATTGCCTGTGGCTATGGTGGGTTGGTGTTTGTTGATCTGCTGGTGCAGAGAAAACGTGAAATGATGAATAAAGTGTACTCTGTGGTGTTCATCGACTCCACGCACAACATGCAGCACCAGAGCAGACATGATCCAGAAATAGAGGAATGGATACACAAATACTGCTGGGAATGGGTGTCAAACAGTAAACCTCTAAATAAAGCTGTGGATTTTCTCATGAGAATAAGCTGTCCTACTTTCTCTGCTGGAACAGAAAAGGGTGGTTTAGCACCCTCCTGCTGCTTACAAGCCGTCTTTAAGTACCTGAAGAGCATGCTGAGAGCCAAGACCACAACAGCCTTTAGGAGTTCACCTGTTGCAACCAGAAGCAGAACAAGTAAGAAGAGAGGCAATAAATAAAGGTACACTGGTTTGTTCTTGATAGTGGTCTCTTCCTTTTGTAACTGCCTCTGCACCTTTCTGTCACCTAAGAACCTTCATCTCACTGTGGAGCAATTTACAGTTTTAAGTTTGAAACTAGTTTGTTTGGTTTTGAGAAGAAATCACAGAAGTTAACTATTAGGAAAGAAATGCATTGTTGAAAGCCTTAAGCCACAATCCTTTGGCTAACTGTGAAATTTAAAGTTGAGTTAAAGATGTTAAAGTACACCAACTCTCAGCAGTATCATTTTCTATAATAATCATTCTGTAGTTATGGCTCTATAATTAGACTAAACTATCAGGAAAACATTTGCCTAAGTGCTTAGCCTCATTAGAAGGCCAAATCTGGAATAGAAAAAGCATGTAAACAATCTGTTTCCTCCTTTCTATGTACCGTATATTGTTTAAAATCTTTCAAGAGCTGGAACATCCACCTTCCTCCTTGAAACACTTACTGTTAAGCTGAACAATGCTTCAGATAAGTATATACTACTACCTTCCCTCCAATCAGAGTTGGTGTGCCCCAAACATGACACATGGAGGTAAAATAATTTCCATTTTAAAGCCAGCTAAGCCAATGAGAACACTGGACATGAGCTGCTATAGCAATAAAACTCTAGCAACCTGCAATTACCAATCTGATGCAGAGGAATGACATTGCTGTTTCCTCTCAGCTGTTTCATTTTAGACAGAGGTGGGAAACAGTTTTTAAATGTACATACTCAAGGCTTGCAATGTGTACCAGCAGAAGTTCAAATGATCTTTAAAGTGAGTGTAAACAAAAGAGTTATTCTTAATATCCAGTTTGAGCCCATGAGAATCAACTGTTCAATGGCTGCAAAAAAACCCTTCTCCTACAAGTGTAGAACATTCTAATCTCAGTCAAAAACCTGTTGAACAGTAATAATGGGTATTAGAGAGAAGAGAGCATCAGCTTTGTGTTTATGTCCATTTCAGATTTCAGTCATCATCTCTCTCAGACGAAACTTCTGTCCTGTTATGCAGCAATGGGCAAAAGTGTAAAATTCTATTGGAAAGGCACATTCAGTTGAATGCTCTTGAGAGCAAGCACAGCTTTTTTTATGTCAGGTTTACTGTTCTTACATCTGAATGAAAATGGTACTAAATAGACAACTAAGAGAGTGCCTTCCCTGAAGAAGGCTGCACTGGAGATGCCATAGCTGAGGATGTACACAGCCTGCCTGTTTTGTAGGGGTCAGCACACAACTCAAAGAACAGTCACTTGTGGAACTCTGTGCATGAACATGCAGCTTTATTTATGAGCAAAGCATGAGGTGACAGAATGTCTGTCTTCAGAAGGAGACCAATATGATCCTTCAGGATAAATGCTCAAACTGCCCCACAGTGTCAGAGGAGGCTAAAAGTGCTCAAAGGAAAAAGGGATCTGGACCATCATCCACTTGTGTTATTCTTATCTCAGGTCAACCCATTAAATTCCTTGGTAGAGCAGGTCATATTTAGGAATGTTATTGGGATCAATAGGACTTCTCACAATGAGCTTCCCCCGCATTGCTCCGCGGTAGATCACTTCAATCAGATCTATAAAGTCTTGCTTTGTTTTGAAGCTTCCTACAAATTTGGTGTGATCTGGAGACCTAAATATAAGCATAAGACAAAGGTAGAATTGTAACATTGAAGTATTCAGAGAAAAACCACCTAAAAACATGAAAATATGCACAATGAGATAAGGAGTTCTGATCTGGTCATTCTGAAAGAATGAACTAACTTTGTAATGGCATAACCAAATCAGGAATATGCTGTGACCTCCAAAAATCAAACACGTGCAGTGTCATCTCCAAGACTTTAACCATTTTTTACTGTTTTTTGAGAAGTCAAGACATATTTCAGCTACTTATTGCATCAGATCATATCTCAAAATACTTCTCTATTTTACATCCCTCTGGCTTCCTACAGAATTCTCAATGCAGATGCTGGTAACAACATTATAGTTTTCAAATGTTACCTTCCCCAGACACAGTAACATAGAGAAAGACAGATAATTCTTACAGGTATAATAGACAGTGGTAGGATGACTTACCCATAATCAACCTTCATGTGTTGTCCATTGAAGAAAAATACAGTAGAGGGAATATAACTGATGTCAAAATACTGGGTGTACACTGGAACACTGTTCACATCCACCAGGTAAATGACTGCCATTTTACTTAGGTCATGAGCCGTTTTTGCAAGCTGGAAAGAGTGAGAAAGGTGGATGACAATTAGACTGAGACACGAGGAAAAGAGGGTGGCAAGCTTTATAAAGCCCGTTTCTCTTACGTGTTACCAGCTTAAGCAGGGCTTAGAATATCACATCTTGTCTACCTCAAGCACTTTGTTCAGCCACTACAATAATAACACAAATGCTTACTTTTCAAACCTTTTTGTAAATATAGTAGCATTTCATTCTATATTTGTCACCAAATTTTTCATGACTCCCCATATTAGCCAAAAGCAACATTGTCTTCTCTTCTATGCAAGAAGTATACTTGTACGGTTCTTCCAAAAAAAAAAAAAAAAAAGAAAGAAAAAAAAAGAATAAAAAATTGATCTTACAATATCATCGAGCTGCAGACAAACAGCATCATTATCTCTTCCAAAACGGAGAACCAAAACCTTCTCAGCCACGCTTTTTATTGCCTGATCCACTTCCCTCTTACAGGTCAGTTTGGGCAGCAGAAAACTCATCGCGCCAGATCACGGTCTCCACTAAAATCCCTACCTGACAGGGAAAAAAACAACGCACCATCAACCAACAACAACCCGCGTGCCAAAAATAAGCGAAACTTCTCTGTGCTATTAAATTTTGAAAAGGAAGAAAAAGGGGGGGAACGGGGAGAAGAGACCGAGGGAGGAAGAGAGGGAGAAAGGGAAGCGGAGAGAAAGAGACATTACAGATCACCAGGCCGGGCTGACAAACCTCTCGGCCCTCAGCGATTGCCTCACGCCCCAGCCCAGCGCGGCGGCGGGGCCAGACCCTGCCCTGCACCAGGGGCGGCAGCAGGACTCACCGGCAGCCCCCTCAG